>JAPPVO010000017.1:64118615-64653615 GCA_030407325.1 Camellia japonica
GCAAATAGAGAATTCGATTTAGACGCTAGGAAACGACTTATGCACTTAAGAGCAACTAGACTAAGATCTGTACGGTGTATGAGTTTAACATTACTCTTTGAAAGAGTTACTCCACTATAGCATGATTCATACTGCATGTGCTTATCGACCCGTTAGCGAGATGAGAGAATGGATCCCTGCTTCCTCAACTTGTGAGTCCTAAAAGTCATTTTTCCAATGACTTCACTTTGTGTCTTTTGTGACCTTTGACTATGTCATAAGATGAGGAGTTGAAGTTCAGCTACTTTGGTATGTTGCCTGTGGTCATGTATGATTCGACTTTAAAGGACGTTACTGGGAAAGCGATCAATTCCAAGTTAAATGATATGAGGGTGAAGAGAAGATCATCTAGTGTTACATCTCTACTCTATATTCACTGTCAACAACTCATGTCACTCTGTATGGGATCCTGATTGAGTATGAATATAATACGGGACCTAAGAGGGTCAAACATGCTCTTTGAGTGATTAGAGATGTTTTAGATCGATGTAACTAGATAGGTCTAGGTACATGAGACACTATTTCTATTCTTTTTGGGTTGATGTCTCTATGCTGGCTCATTTTGAGTTTCTAGTATAGAGCTCCCACATGCAAGTGTTCTCAGCGGTCGCACAGTTCATTGGCTAGTATGAGATTGTTCAATATTTGGGAAGATTGAGATAGAGATGTGGCAGTGTCATGCCAACTCATGTGCGAGTGGGAAATGTTAGAAATTTGGTCGGGTATTGGGCTTGGATTTGGGAGCCCATGTGGCATGACCCATGGCCCATTCAAATTACCTATGTAATTTGAATTTGAATTTGAATTTCTGATTATCCTATTTGTTAGGATAACCCACTATGTATCTACATCTATCCTATCTGATTAGGAGATATGTATAGATAATATCTTATCTATATATATTATATCAGATACGTTATGTAGTGTGGTACCCATAACAATTTTCCCAGACTATCTATTTAACTCTCTCCCATCAGAGAACGATAAAGCCTTTACACTGTGACTATGGTATCACTCCAATACTGGGTGTTTTGTTCGTAGTTGTAAAGCACGTAATTTACCCACAAAATTCTTCATTTCAGATTCATTCACATAAGGTATGTCGAATGTCGAATATTTGTTTATCCGTTGCGTTATATATATATCCGACATCCACAATAAAAACACAAGACTTGTTGGAATATATGAATTTATATAGGACCATATGGAGTACAAATGTTCTAAATAAGATTTATAATTAAATTCCCCAATGCATAAAGATCCTCTTATATGTACCGATTTTAAAACTAAGAAATTTTACAACTTTTCATAACATTTTAGCAAATCTACATTTCTTAAGACTAATATTTGAAATTAGATACTCTTACCATGTTTATAAAGCATGTTAAATTTTTTGTCAATTAAAAATAAAGATTTATATTATCAGTAACCTTGTGTTTTTCATACAATATGGTCATGATTTGATTAGGAGAATTGTCTAATAAATTATATGGCAGTGATCAAGATTTGGAAAATCATCTAAACAGAGATCTATCCATCTATGATCAATTCAAAATTTTGTATGCATGATATGTATGGAAGGATTATAGAAGGATTAGAGTGGATAAAACTGAAAGACAAATTTACAAAGCCTCCACAAGAACTAAAGATAGTAAATCAGGTGGGACATCCTGCATTCATACTGAGAACCCATATCCACGCATATCAATTGCTGCTCAACAATAGTGAGAGAATTGCCCTCAACATGTATGTCATGGAGCCCCAACTCAACTGCAAAATTCATGGCCCTCAACGCGGCATAAGCCTCTGCGCAATCTGCATCGCCCCAACAATGCACTCTTTTAGATAGAGATGCAATCACCGCCAGGGCCGGCTGACCATAAGGCCGGCCAAGCCCAGGCTTTAGGCCTCAAATTTGGGAAGGCCTAATTTTTTAATATAATGTAATAAGTACACGTGATTCGTTATTCATTTTTTTGAAGAAAAAGTCCAAAACAAAAACAAAATGGTCCAAACTTTATCTTGCCTAAAATAAAATAAAATAAAATAAAATTTTTTTTTTTTTTAGATGGGAACAGTTGAGTTATAATGGAAGTGAAATAATTATTTCATTGATTGTAGAGATTTTTTTCTCTCCCTCTCCCTCCCTTCATTTCTCTCTCTCTCTCTCTCAAGCCTTATATTTTTCACAAACTGCTTAAATGTTTTTTATATATTTGTTTTTTATATTTTCCTTTAATTATATTTCTAATTTAAATAATTTTTTCTCATGTTGAAAAAATTGTAGGAAATTTAATTACACATCTGATCAATACCTACTATTTATCACTGAAGGTGGAAAATCATGTTCTATTGTTCTACCATTTCAATATTTTTTGTATTTTTATTATTTCTAGTGTTGTTCTCTTTTTCTTTTTTCTTTTTTAAGAGAAAACAAATATGTCTAATAGAAAATATGAATCTGAATATAAAAAACTTGAGAAAAATAGAAAATCTTAAGAAGCTCTTGATAAATTCATTACAACTAATAAAAATATAACAAAAAATTTAGACGAAAATTTTGTAAATGAACAAGTAATTGGTCCAAAAGAGTTAGAAAATATTGAAATCTTACCTTAAATCAACTATATTTCAAGAAAGATTAAGCAAATTAGTTATATTATCAATTGAAAAAAATTTGCTAACAAAACTTAAATATAAAGATTAAATTAAATTGTTAAATCTCAAAAAGTTAGAAAAATAAATTTCAAATAAAAAAATTATTATATAAAAGATCTCATTTTTAATTATTTATTACTTCAGATCACAAATTATCTGAGTCAGCCCTGATAATAGCCCCCTTGATCATGAACAATGACACCAATTCCAATAGCTTTTGCTGCCCAAACACTGCCCCACCGAAGTTCAATTTGAAAATTCCCTCCAAGGGTAATTGGCGCACTCGGTTGTGTGCCGTCAGACAGGGATGCAACAATACTTCGGCTCCATTTGGTTTCATTCTGAAATCATAATTTTATTTTCATATTCTAATTTTCTGTTTAATTATAATTTTCAAAATATAATTTTAAATCACATTTCAAAATACATTTAAAAACATATTTCATAACCAAAGAGTTTTTGAATTTTTGGGTCTACCTAATCGTCCGCCCCGACATCCTCTTGGACAGTTTTTGAATTTTTTGGTCTACCCGGTAGTCTGCCCGGATCTCCTCCCGGACGTCCTGCCGGCTGAGCGGAATAGTACTTTTTTTTTTACAATTGCCACCTGTTATTTGAAAAAAAAAAATTTATTTATTTTTGATATTTTTTTGAATATATAAATTATTTTTTTAGACTAAAATGACAAATTATTTGGCTATTTGTTTAAAATTAACAAAAAAATTAAAATAAAAATTAATTTGTCACAGTAATTTTTAAAAAATAAAAAACATTTTTAAACAAAATAATTTAAAAAATGTCAATCAAATATACAATCAAAAGTAATTTTAAAGCACTAGCTGAATATTTTTTTAGCAAAAAATAATATATTTTTTTAATATTTTAAATAAAAAAATATTTTCGGAATTTTTTGAATTTTTTAAATAAAAAATTTATTTTTTTCAATAATAATTTTTTTGAATTGAATTTTAAAAAAAGTTTGATTATGAGTTTTGAATAGAATTTTCAATAAAGTTTTGAGTTGTGTGTTTGGTTATGAATTATAAGTTTTTAAATTAATTTTTGAAAATTCTTTTCAAAATTCATAACCAAACAACTTTTTTTTTTTTATTTCAAAACTCATTTCAAAAATTTAAAATTCAATTCAAAACTCATAACCAAACACATTTTCTCTTTTCAAATCATAATTTAACAACTCACAAATTTAAAATACAACTCCATTCTCAAATTATAATTTTAAAACCAAACTAAACGCTACCTTTAATCTTACATGAGATGTGAGTTAATCTTATTTCATATTAATCCAATTGGCCTTAGGACATCTTCAACGGCTAACCAAATATTTCACCAAATCTAAGTAAAAATTTGATGAACTTCTCTATCTGATATCAAGCTCTCCAATGGTGAAGTTTTAACTGTCAACAAAACATAAGTCGTCTCCCGGACGACCGGCAAGTGCAATCCGAAAAATCTATAACAACTTTTCTGGGTTTGATTTGGTTTTATACGATTTAACTTTCTGGGTAACAACTTTTATTTTCCCTCTCTACTACCTGCCAAGATTTATTTTCTGGGTGAAAACCCTTGTTTTCCAATACCTCCTTAAGATTTGTTGTGTTCTCAGAGAAGAGATTGAAATTCTCTATCTAGGCTTTCTCAAAGTGATGCATCTTGAAGTCCCCAACAATGACTACTTTGGTCTCTGGTGTTCTATTGAAGCTTCTACAACATATGAACACAGATGTGAAGATTGTCGGTGAGCACAGGTCATCTCTATTGCAAATAGTGAGCATTGTCCCTGCACTAGCTAGTTGTGAACTCTTCCCAAACCAAGGGTTTTACCTCAAGGTATTAGATTCATCTCATGCCACCTATGTTTCTCTATCTGATGAACATGATGATCTAATTCTTAGTGATAAATTCCAATTGGGTCAATTCATACATATTGAACATAATGACAGTAGCACTAATGGTGTACAGGTCAAAAAAAAAAAAAAAAATGCAGATGTGGTCATTTGAATGGTCGACAAGTTAATGTAAATTTTTTACTAATTTTTGTCTTGAGGTGGTCATTCGGGGATATCGGGCCGGACGTTCGGCCGGTCGTCCGGTGGGTCACCACTTAACGGCTATATACAGTAAATTACTGAAAAGGGCAAGATATCCTCAGTTTAGTGAAAGATTTGGGTTGTTCTCAATTTGATATAGTTTTAATGAAACCGTTAGAGGTAAAAAAAAAAAATTTTAAATATATTTTTTTATCAAATTTAAATTTAATGATAAATTTAATAAAACGCTAGAGATGGCTTAGGTTTACCTTTTTGTTAAAAAAAAAAACAAAAGAAGAAAAAAGGTAAAATTCTATGGTCTGCATAAGAAGGTAAAATGTGAAATATCAATTGAAAAGACGTCCATTATGAAGTAAAAGTTCATCAAAAAATGCTAATAGGGTGCTTGGTGCAGATATAGGGATGCTATGATCTTTGGTGGTTGGCAACACTTAAAAAGTGGTTTTTATTTTTTTTTAGTGACTTTTTTTTTTTAAAAAAAAATATTATGTTAAAATTTTTTATTTTTTTGATCCGTCTTTTTTAGATGACTTAAAAAACTAAATTCTTTATAAAAAATTTCAAAAAAAAATGAAAAAAGTCAAAATAATTTTTGGCATTTTTTTTCTTTTTCTTTTTTTTGAAATTTTTAAATTTTTTCTTGTCGAGTTGAATTTAGAAGCCTAATTTTTTTTAAAATTTATACAAAAAAAAAAAATCACTAAAAATGAAAATAAGCCAAAGAAAAAGTCGTCAAATAAGAAAAACTCCAAACACCATAAAATGATTTTAATAACTTGAAAAAGAAGCTAATTATTGAGTAATTTGTGAAGGGGATGCTTTTTGTATTTAGATTATCAACTTTTAATTCATTAAAAATTACATAAAACTGGACTAATAAAAATGATGATCCAAACAAGTTTTAAGTTCAAAACCATAAATGGAAAAAATAAGAGTGTGTACACGGATCCAACATGCATGATGCTCTCGGTATATTTAGAAGAATTAAGAGGAAGATATGGTCCCAGTGGATCTTCAAGTCCATTGGCAACAAGTGCTTGGAATTTTCATCAAAATTGATGCCCTTTGTCCCTCGTAGGAAGAAGACGAAACCTATTTTGTGTTCAAATTTTAGGTCACTCTTATTTCCGACTTTTTTAGCTTTATAAGGGAATTGGAATTCCTGTTGTGCCTTGTGACACAATGACTTGTCATGAGGTCCTATGGGAATTTGTTCCAAGACTATTTTAATGATCCAAGCCGTTATATTGTAAGGTTCAACAAATAAATCATCCAAACAAAAAATTAAGTCAATTACACATCTGTGATCCCATATCAAGAGCACATTTATTTTTAAAAAATAAACAATTAACATGATTTTGATAAGTTATTTCAAACAATTAAGACATAACCATGGAGTTACAGATATCCGATTAACTTTTTTTTTTTTTTTATATAGATGATATGCTTAATAAATCTTACAATATGAATAGTACGAATTATCAAAATAGGTCCGGAAAAAACTCCCAAAGCACCTCACAATAGGATTGTAGTTCCTTGCGGCACAGCAACAATCCTTTGTCCAGCTTTATGGGGGGTTGGGGGGAAACTAGAAAAATACTAGAGATCCCAAAAGTTTTACTCAATGTCTCACATGTGGGTCTCACATTTATATGAGACATTTGGTAGAAAATTTAACAAAATTTTTGAAATCTCTAACATTACTAGGGAAACTAAAGGCACACGATCTTTTGTTATTTTTTATCCCAAAATTTTGATAGCAATTTAATCATATATTGAGATTTTTATATCTCAAAATTTTCATATGATCTATCTTTTGTTATTTTATATCCCAAAACTTTGATAGCAATTTAATCATATATTGAGATTTTTGTATCTTAAAATTTTCATATGATCTAATAATTGACAGTTCTTTAAGACAAAATTGGAACAGAGAACTTGAAAACAAAAAATCCTTAATGTTGTGTTTGGTTGGGGGATTTGAGGAGGGATTTGGAAAGGGAAATGGAAATGGTAGGTGAAATGTAAATAAAACATGCCTATATTTCACCTAGTTTCACACACCTTTTCCCTTTCCCTTTCCAAATCCCTCTCCAAATCCTCCAACCAAACACAGCATAACTAAAATTAAGCTCTTCTCTACTCACATGGTGGAAACACAATATGATGAGAGGAAAGGCTACTATGATATGCATTTTATACAAAAAGTATAACTTCTATCATAATAATTTTTATCACAAAAAATATAATATTTTAATTATCACAAAAAATATAACTTTTTTACCTATCACAAAATGTACAACTTTGTTGTTTATAATTAAGAATACATACCATAATTTTACTAATCATAACTTTCACCATAAAAATCATAATTTTCTTACCATATCACCTATTTAAAGGTGCACAACAGCCCCCAAATGAGTTTTCCATGACATGGAGCTTGTGCAAGAGATTTGTCAATTTGTATAACATTTTTATTGGAGATAAAAGATTCTCCAACCCTAATTAAGCTTGTCGTTATTTTTAAGAAACTTTTGGTTAAGAAAAATATTACTCAAAAAACTTATAAATATTAGGTTACAGTTACATATTTAAAACCGTAAACTATAATTTTCAATGAATAAATGCATATAAACTACACGAATTTGTGTAACATTATATATAAAAGAAAAATGTTTCAAACCCCCTTTTCCTCCCACCCCCTTTGACACCCTTTCTCTTCCATTGGCCAATTTTTCTTCTTTTATTTATTTTTTTTTTCCTTCTCCTCCAATCACCACCCGCTACGTGTGTGTGGAGGGGTAGTGGAGGTGGTGATTGGAGGGGGTCTCTATCAATGCTCTCACGGAGAGTTGATAACAAAAAATGAGGGGTATCCAAATTTTCCAACAAAAGCCTACTTTCTTGGAATTGGACTCATATGTAGGATGGACAAACATTAAGTTCGGACAGATTCGGGCCAGGCGAACATTCTATAGTAAAAATATGTGTGCTTTAATTTCATATTACTCAAAAAACTTATAAATGTTAGGTTATAGGGACATATTTAAAACGTAAACTCTAATTTTCAATGAATAAGTGCATATAAACTACATGAATTTGTGTAACATTACATATATAAATTTCAGTAATGGTTGAGAGTCACAATTTTTGTGGCTCAAATAGCTCGAAATTGTCTCAAACATTTTTCTATAAATTTTGTTTATGTAGCATTAAAAAAAAAAAAAAAAAAACCCTTATTCTAGTCATGTGCGCTATATCATTATGGAGAGTTGATAACAAGAGATGAGGGGTATCCAAATTTTCAAATTTTCCAACAAAAGCCTACTTTCTTGGAATTGGACTCATATGTAGGATGGAAAAAAATTATGTTCGGACAGATTCGGGCCCGACGAATATTGTATAGTAAAAATATGTGTGCATTAATTTCATGCTTGGTCGGAACTTGTATCAGGCATAATCTAATTATTCCAAATGAACAATGTTAAAAATTTTTAAAATTTTACCAAAATTCTATTAAATGTCTCACAAGACATTTGGTAGAAATTTTGATAGAACTTTTGAGATCTCTAGCATTTTTAATCCCAAACTTAGTCCTAAAAGAATGTTTAAATTCTAAACCTACCCACTTAATCCAATACATTTGAACTATTACAATTTTTTTTCTTCTGAAGGACTATTAAATTATTTAAACCTTTTTAATAATTATTTGAATTTAAAATATTTATAAAACTCAATTATAAAATAAATAAAAAAATTTAAGAAGTGCTTTAGTTTAGTTTAAGCTATAGAAAAAAGTAAATTTTGCTGTATCTTCTATTATTTTTTTAATTTATTTTGTAATTAAATAATATAAAATTAATATTAATATTTTCTAAATGGGCGAGTCTATGATAAACCTCTTTATCTCAAACTCAATCTGAAAATTAAATGAGCTCAAATACTTTGTCCAATTCGGCCCTATGAGCTAAATATTTTTCTCAACTCCTAAAAATATCAAGTTGGGTTGAACAGCTTCGACGGATCATCAGGCCGATTGCCACCCCTACTCATATCTGTGTTATACTTTTTGGCCTAATAATCTATTACAGGATTATGTATTGGCCAGATATGTTTGGAAGGAAAAATCTTTAAGAAACCCAAATGTTCTTCAAAATCAGATTGATAATATGACATTTAACTGTTAAATTGTTTGATTTGGTCGAACTTTATTAGTTTTTAACAAATCAATTTATTAATGTTGTGTTTGATTGGGGGATTTGATGATCGATTTAGAAAAAGAAATGGAAAAGATAGGTGAAATGTGAATAAAACATACCTATATTTCACCTAATTTCACACACATTTTCCCTTTCCTTTTCCAAATCCCTCCCTAAATCCCCCAACCAAACACAACGTAAGAGTTTAGGTTATTGCAAGGTTCAATAGATTTGGGGTTTAATCACTCGAATTGCAAGGTTCAATAGATTCTAAGTAAAATATTTAGTGATCCAAATATTAACTTAGAATCATGCATTTGCCATGATGATCACAAGATCGAGTTTTATTTAATTTTTTATTCTATTTTTTCTATTTGGGGATCAAGAGCCGACGGCAAATCCATGATCTTTCAAAATTATTATTTAATTTTCTTTTTGTTTCACATTCTTGTCAAGATTTATTACTCCAAAATAAAAAAATTTAGCTCCTTTAGTGCTCAATGAGTACTTCTGGATGCATCCCATATTACTTTGTGATAATATTACATTTTATTTTATAAGCTGATTAACTCCTTTTAAGGGAAGAACAAAACCGTGAAGGTACGCCCAAAGCGGACAATATTGTGCTGATAGAGGGTTGACGCCGTCTGTGGGAAACCAATTAGTTGGGCGCCTATGTGGTTCTACATGACTCATGAAGGTACATCCAAAGCGGACAATATTGATTTGGTGGGAGATCTCGTGAAGGTACGTCTAAAACGGATAATATTGGTCTGGTGGGAGACCACCGCTCGAGAGTGTAGGCCCAAAACGAACAATATTGTACTTATGTACGTCCAAAGCGGATAATATTGTACCGGTGAGAGTTTGACTTCTTCAGTACTTATATGAACGAAGTTAGGGATGGGCCAAATGAGGACAAGACCCTCAAGTTTTTTCAATTTTCTTCTATTATCTTTATAATTTATGAGTATTTTTACAATATGTATTTATATATATAGCATAGCTCTCTTAAATTTTTAAATTTTTTTTACTGCCTACTACATGGCATGACATGATCCCCAACTATTCATTCATTACTTAATAATATTGTTGGCTACATATTTTGTATAAGCCAATCACAGTTCGACACATGGCAGGATGAGGGCAATACGGGAAGACAATTCAAATCTTCAATCGTAATCACACACGTGACAGTTAGTATTGGTTATTGTGGATCTGGATAGCACTGGATCAGTAAAGAGATACAAAATAACGTGGCTTCAACGGTTACTCATATTTAAATTCAGAATTAGGAGGGAAGCCTAACTATAGATAAGGCATAGTGGAGCTAACTATAAGGCAACATGATCAGCGATCATGGAGGGATGATTCAACGGTTAGAAATGCATTTCAACGGTTGTTATTGAGAAGTATAAATAGCAGGTAAGGCCCCAGAAACAAGCCCCAGACTCAGATCTAAAGAACCAGTTTTTATCTACTTTATTTTCCTTCCAGTTTTTACATTTCTTGTTCTTTACGTTTCTGTACTTCAAATTTCTGCATTGCATTTCGTTCATAAGAGTAGTTTCAAGTAGTTTGTTGCTGTAAACCTCTACGAGACTGATTTGGATCTTTGTAAGTTTTCCATTTTACTTAATGAAATGTTACAATTGTTCTTCATATTAATCGTTGTTTGCTTAATTCTCCTAAACAAAGCCACCAGTAAAAGTCCTCTTCATTGAGGTTGAAAGAACTAAAACACAATCGTCTGATAATTGGTTAGCAATTAATATTCTGTAAAGACTGATTGATCCTTGCTGGCATGCTCAAAATTACAATAATAACCTTCGAAAGCCAAAAAGCCAACATATATTTTTGGCACGCCCGGTGGGACTAATTGAAACGGTTAGACATAGGAGACAAGGAGAAAATGAACGCTTGGAAGAAGTCGTGGAAAGAGAGGTAGAAATACCTAATCCAGAGGATAATGTAATAACACATCCTGTAGAAGTACCTGTTTTATCGGAACCTATGGTCGAATAGACCAGCACTTCGAAACAAGTACCACATGTTCAAAGTATTGGGCGAAGCCAAAGAATTGGACCATCCACTGTTTCATCTACTCAGCCAATGAATCCATGGGGAGGCCTAGTAGATGCCATGGGACAGTAGTTAATGAACACAATGGAAAGATGGGCAACATCCTTTTTGGATCGAATGAATACTCATCAACCAACTAACGCAAAGCACATAGAAGAAATTTCAAATGTCCCTCAGCAAAGATTGGCTAGAGATAAACAGCCTATGCAGAGTAATGGACATACTAATAGTCAAACTAGTAACCAAAACTATGAAAGACCATCATCTCAGTCTTGGTATGAGCCTCTTTCGAGGCCTAATGCCTCATTATGTAATAATGAAACCATGCAAATTGGTGGATCTGGGCCAACACAAGAAAATGGCATAAGGATGCTCCCAAATCCCATGTTCGAAGCCATACCTGGCACAAGGGGGTTCACTAATCCGTTATTCGAATTTGTACCCGGGGGGTTAGAAGGGTTTCCTACAACTGGAAGAGACACAACACCTGTTCCAGCACCTTTCGCAAGTCCTTTCGCAGTACAGGCTCAGAGGGGTCACCCATACCCTCAACAGCAGCCAGCACCACAGGGACAACCAGTCCCAAATATACCACCCTATGGACCAAGAGGACCTCAGGCACAAGGTTATCCACCAAATCCTGTGTTTGTTCCTCCAGTAGTGGTTCAACAAGCATAAAATATGGTTCCTAGGGACCAAATTGCTGATATTGTTAGAGAGATGTGTGAACCGATGGCTCGGGGGGGTTCAAACTCCTGTGTACAGGAAGCCATATCCAGAATGGGTAGATAGGATACATGAATACCCAAGAGGATTTAGGATACCAAACTTTGCTCTTTTTTATGGGAATGGAAACCAGTCAACGGTTGAGCATATTGCTAGGTTCGCTGCTCATTGTGGCGAATTTACCAATAATGATTACATGAAATTAAGATTGTTCCCAAATTCTCTAATTGGGGCAGCCTTTGTATGGTATATTAACCTTACACCTGGCTTTATCCAAACTTGGCAACAAATGGATGAGGCATTTTATGCCCAGTTCTTCCAAACAAAGCCAGAAGTTTCCATGGCAAACTTGGCAAGGTTGAGTCAAAGGCCTGATGAGAAGGCTACTCAGTTTATTGCCAGATTCAAAAGAGCACGAAACAAATGTAGGATCATCTTACCAGAGCCTGAATTTGTGAAATTGGCTCAAAATGGTCTAGAGTTTAGGCTTCGAAAGAAGTTTGACTCAACTGAGTTTAGAGGCTTAGTGGAACTAACCTATAAGGTGTCTAGGTATGAAGCATTACTAGAGGAAGAACAAGATCGAAGTAATGCATCATACAAGACGTATTATAGAGATCCTAATTATGAGATTGATGCAGCAGAGATTGTAGGAAAAGAACCTGTGATCTGTGAGGCATTAATTCATAAAGACACAACAATAGACCAGCAGTTTAAAAAGAAAGACCTTCATAGGAAATACTCTTTCGATTTAACAAAGGCAGATGACATTTTTGATCATTTGCTTGCGGCAAACTTCCTGAAGTTATCAAAATGAGTCAAAATTCCGTCTCCAGAGGAACTTAAAGGAAAAGTATATTGTAAATGGCATAATTCTTGGTCTCACTCAACTAAAAACTACATTGTTTTTCGAGACAGGATCCAACAGCAGATTTGAAAGGGGAGTTTAAAATTCTCAGCTAAAATAGAAAAAGCCATGGGGCTTGACACTAATCCATTCCCAGAAATTGGAGAAATGGCAACCAATGTTATTGTGCCAGACTTCTAGAATTTATCCTTGAAAGAATTTTAAGAGGTCAACATGCAAATACATGTTGCCAACCAGACTACTGTCACGAAAGATACTAGAAGTTTACCAGCTGTTGGACAAGGTGTTGCAGGCTAGAGGGAAGACTCTGATGAAGAGGCACTGGATAATGATTCTTTAGAGGCAGCTGTCATGCAAAGAATGTGTCCCAGATGCAGGTTGAGCTACAAGTGATTGAAAGGGCTTCCAATTGATGGGAAACAATATTACAAGGATGTGCAGAGGCGTCCTAAACCAACCAGTGCTTATAACAAAAGGCCATATCTAACTGGTATTAGGCAGCAGCCATTAATGGTTGAGCCAACAGCCACTAGAGTACATTCCAAGGGCAAGAAACCTCTACATGAATCTTGACCACCCAACTATTACAGAATAGAGGGCAATCATTCTGAGAGGAAACTTGAAGTGGGTTCAAGTCATGAGATCAAAGCCAGAGATTGGCCCCCTAGATCAGCCTCACACAAAAAGGAAAGTGGCCACCTTCATGGAAGGCTTGAATTAGGCCCAAAACAGGTAGTCAGGGCCAGGCAGTGGCCTTCACAGCTAGCCTCAAAGCTGGCTTCAAAGGAAGAAAGAGACAGTTCAACAACTGGGTTAGTGGGTTCATGGGTACCTGGAGTTCCAAATTGGTTTGTCATGCAGAACAAACCTAGGGAAATGTCTACCCAAAGAAATATTGTTAGACACCAAGGTAGGATGATTAAACCTCCTTTGGTGGCTCTAAATAATTTGGTGTTACTTAAGTATCCAAAAACAAATGAACCAAATACGGTCCCAGTGATTTCCAGGTCCCAAATGAGGAAGATCTAGCGAAGGTACACTCAATACCAGAAGGATCTGAAAGAAAGTGGAGAAAACTCTTCATTGGTCCAGCTAAAGGGCCAAGTAGAGGGAGAAAAAAGTTCAAAGTTAGATCATAATCCAAGATCGACTCCTCAAGACAAAAGGAGTTGCAGCAAAGAGCAATTGGCCAAAGTTCATTCTAAACTGAAAGCCAAAGAAAGATCCAGTTTGGCAGGATTGGAAAAGGCTTTGATGGAAAGTGATAGTGAGACAAAGGGAGAAGCTGGTCTAGGCCAAAGAAAGAAGATGGTTGAGAAAGAAATGTTTAAAGCCTTAATGGTTGAACAGACATTTTTGGTCGAAAAACCAGCAGAAACAGACCATTCGAAGGAGGTTGTTAGTAATGAAGTGCCAGAATGTAGCATGGAAGATGCTTCTAAAGCAACTGAACAAGTTGGCCAGGAAAATAAGCAGGTACAGCCAGTTGTCCAATTTGGCTCGTTTCCTCCTGTGTCAGTGAATATGGTGCATATACTACCCCAAGAGTTTCAAGCGGAAGATGAAAACCAAGGTCAGGAGATTGACCCAATTCCAGTTTCTAGTAAAGACTCACAAGTGAGTATGGTGCAAGACAAATCCGAAGTGGCCACACCAATGGAAATTGGAGATGAGAGTGAGGAAGAGGTGAGTATTAACCTCTCATACCCTTTTGAGTATCCCACGACATCCATGACATAGCATGTCAAACCCTTGTATATCAAGGCCCTCTTCGATGGGATACAGATGAACCGGATATTGGTGGATAATGGAGCAGCAGTGAACCTGCTTCCGAAATCTTCTTTGAAGAAACTAGGAAAGAGGAACCCCAGACTAATCCCAACCAGTACAACCATTGCTGGTTTCGATGGTGACAAACAGATGGCTCAAGGCATTTTGCCTATCAACCTGAGTATGGGAACCAGAGACTGCATGATGGCATTTTTCGTTATCGACAGTAATGCTAAGTATAATGCTCTACTTGGTAGGGATTGGATTCATACCAACAAATGTGTGCCTTCCTCTCTACATCAGAAGATCATGATGGCCTTGTGCAATGAAGAGACAGAGGAGATCAATGCAGACCCTCAACCCTTCATAGCTTGTGCAGATTTTGCAGAGGCTAAATTGTATACTGAAGGAGTGGCACCACTCAGTGTACTGAGGAAACCTGATGGATGAGCCGAAGTGACGGCTGATAAGGAATTAGCACACTTGAAGCACTTAGTCCAAGAAAGTGTTGATGAAGAGTTTGTCATCAAAGATGACAATGATGCCTGGTTGTAGGCAAAAAGATGGAACCCAGGAGGGCTTTAATTAAGTTCTCAGTATTGGACATAAAATCAATAGTCCAGAAGATGCAAGAGCAAGAGAAAGAAGCCATGGCAATTGGCTGTAAGCAGGAGCAGCAACAGGTCAGGGTTTTGGCCTTGGATAAATACTGTGCATTGGACATTGAAACAAAAGTCCAGGAGATATAGGAAGAGAAAACCTTGTGGACAGACTTTGTCTATGAAGAGGAGGGGCAAAGATGTTGAATCAAAGAAACTGGGAGCAGGACAAAGCAAGGAGATTGCTTCGAAGATGGAAGAAATAAAAAAAAGAAGCATCAGAGTCCTCAAATGCAAGACCCTTTGGAAGAAGTGAACTTAGGAGAAGGCTCTATACAACAGCCCACCTATATAAGTGCTTGGTTGAATGCTCTTGACAGGGACTAGTTGTTGGTGGTCTTGAAGAGATATAAAGATTGTTTTGTATGGTCTTATAATAAACTATCAGGATTGGATAGGTCATTAGTAGAACATAAGCTCCCTATGAAGCCTAATTTCAAGCCATATAAGCAAAAAACCAAGAAGGATGAGTCCTGAAGTGATTCAGAAGGTCAAGTAGGAAATTCTTAGGCTCCTCAAGGCAAGCTTTATTAGGACAGCTAGGTGTGTTGAATAGCTATCCAATATTGTACCTGTAGTTAAGAAGAATGGTAAAATGAGGATATGCATCGATTTCAGAAACTTGAATTTAGCAACTCTAAAAGATGAGTATCCTATGCCCATAGTAGACTTATTGGTGGACAGTTCAGCAGGGCACAAAATTTTATCAATAATGGATAAGCACTCTGGTTATAACCAAATCTGCGTTGCAGAAGAGAATATCCACAAGACAGCATTCAGATGTCCTGGGAACATTGGCACCTTCGAATGGGTTAAAATGTCATTTGGCCTGAAGAATACCGGGGCTACATATCAAAGGGCTATGAATACTATCTTTCATGATTTCATTGGAGGATATTTAGAGTGTTACATTGATGATATAGTAGTAAAGTCTCAATCCATGGAGGAACATTTGTTTCACTTGGAAACAGCTTTTGAAAGAATGAAAAAGTTCAAGTTGAAACTTAATCCTCTCAAATGTGCTTTTGGCGTATCAGCTGGAAATTTTTGGGCTATGTAGTACACAAGAAGGGAATACAGATTGATCAAAACAAAGCCAAAGCTATCATTGAAGCCAAACCTCCATCAAGTAAGAAAGAATTACAAAAATTCCTTGGACAGGTTAATTTTCTTTAAAGATTCATTTCTAATACTACAGGGAAAACTAAAGTATTTTCTTCCTTATTAAGGCTGAAAGAGGATGAGGAGTTTGTGTGGACAACAAAGCATCAAACTGCTTTCGAAGAAATCAAAGCCTATCTGGCCAACCCTCCAGTGCTGTGTAGACACCCCATTTTTGACCGTCCTCAAGACTTGGTTGTGCTTGTAGGTACACCCAACAACTGGTTCGATTGCTCGCCCAACACTCGACTGTCGCGGCGGAACGTCACCGGTTCGAGTTTCCCGGACCTTGTATCTTTTCTGCCTCATTTTTGGACCCTGATTTGGTTCTTTCAGAGTGGCCCTCCTGGTGCACTGCCGGCCATGGCTTTGTTCCTGCCGGCCACTAGTAAAGCCCTGCCGGCCATCAGTGTCGCACTGCCGGCCATTACTGATGGCCGGCACCTCCCCTATCTCAGCTGGTTTTTCTCCAGATCTTTTGAGCCAGCTGGATTTTTGTTTGCTCCCCTTCATACACGTGTATGAAGGGATGAAGGCCTTGCAAAGCTTCTTGAAGAAGCATTGGCTTTTCATTTCTCTATATAAGGAAGAGGCTTCTTCCTTACACCAGGTTCTGAGTTTTTGAAGAGCAAAAACTCCCTCTCTCTCTATATTGTTGCTAAATTGTGCCTTAAACTTGATTTTTCTTGCACTTTTACACTACAACACATAGATATACACCACCACCATTGGACTAAGCTTCTTGGGAGGGATTCTTGAGGTCTGAAAACTGGTTTCCACCTCCTGAAGTTGCTGGTTTCGAAGAGGGTCTTCAAGGGTGAGCATTTCCCCTATTTTTGCACTTTCTTGCACTTTGCTTTAGCCCTCTTTGCATATTGATTTAGGCTTTGCTTATAACTAAAAAAAGTCTTGTTTTTAAGTTCTTTTTAAGTTTGGTTAAGGTCATTTTACTGTTTGGGGTGTGTAGGCCCCTTGCATGCTTTGTTTGGCTTTATTTTAAGCCATATCTTAAGGCCTCCGAGCTAGCCTTGGTTTGGCCTTCCTACCACTGAAATCCAGTGGATTTTCAGTGGTAGAGGTGTGGTTTTGAGGTCCTAAATCAGAGGGGGTAGTCCCCTCTCTTTGTGTTCCTCTTTGCTTGCATTTTTGGCCTTCCAAAGGACCATCCCTCTATGCATTTTTGAGGCTTGGTCCAGGCCTCTTTTTGTGACTTCTAGGACCTACCTTGGCCCTGTCCATAGCTGGTTTGGTCATGTCTTGCTTGCATCTAGCATGTGTAATGTAACTCCATTTATAGCTCATCAAAGTAGCATGTGTGCATAGTCTTTGTTGAGTCCATTTCAGTCCATTTTTGGTGATGTTTTACCATGCCATAAATCTGTTTTGGGTTGGTTTTGTTACTCCATGCTTGCATGATGCACTTGTAATGTAAATCCCCTAAACTAGCTTCATATGCTCCATGCCATGCCATGTCATTTTAGCTTGTTTAGTTTGCATTCCAGCATGTATTTGGTCATCATTTGGCATGTTATGACCCTATCCATAGTTGGTTTGATCATCCTTTGCATGCTCCATATAGGTGTAGAACAAATCTTGTTTACTAGCCTTTTGTGCATGATGTTTTGACTCATCATACTAGCATATTTTGGCTTTGCTATGCTTACTTTGAAGTGTTCTAGGACTGTTTTGGGCTACCATGGCCATATCACTCATGCTTTGTATAGCTATAGTGTAAATGCTTAGGCTAGTCTTAGGTTTTGAGGCCCCTACCATGCCATACATGTGATGTTTGCATGCTTTGCCCTCATTCCATATTCTATTTCAGTCCATGAAATGTTGTTATACACTTGCATTTGACATGCCTTGAATGCTTTATAGAGCTTGTGCTTTATGCCTCAAAAATGGATTTTTGTGCATGCCACTTAGCCTAAGCCTTTGGCTCATTATTTCAGTGCATTTTGGGTCCTAATATACCATGATGTAACTCTGTTTTTGGTTGTCCAAGTCATGCCATGATTGGTTCTCATAGGTGTAGTGCATTGCCTCTTTAAGGCCTTGCATGCTCCATGTTTTTAGCCTTGTGTTCTAGCCTTTGTTGGCTAGCTTTGAGTTTGATTTTGGTCTTGTTAGGGCCTGCCCTAGGACTGTTTTAGGTCCCCTTGGCCCTTTGGGGCTTACCTTGTATGGCCATGGCTTAAGTCCCTTTGCTTACTTTGAGCCTTGAGCATCATAACATGCTATGCTTGCATTATTGAGTTGATTTGGCATCAATTTATATGGTATTTCAAAGCTTACCTCATTGTCATATATCCATGTTTGTTGCTCCTTAAGTGTGCTTAAGAGTTGTCCTCTTTGTGCCTTAATACTTGAACCATTTGGCATGCATGCTTGCCTTGCCTTTCCATGCTTTTCATGCCATCAATTTCATCACTTTGGCTACTAATTTGGACCTAGTTGAGAGCCGTCCATCTTTGGTGTAAGCCCATCTTACCATGTTGTCGCATGCTTGTTTTATTTCGTATGTTGTTGCATACTTGTTTAACTCCACATGCCTTGCATGTTCACACATTCATGTTGCATTTTGTCATGATTGTCTAAGGTTGTCACCTCACATCATGCTTATATACTTGTTTCATGCTTGGGTTGGTTGCATGTTTGCACACTTAAGTCGTATCGCATGTTTGCCATGCTTATGTGTTGCATTGCTTGGATTAAGTGTTAATTCGAGCACGAGGAACGAGGGGCATTTCATACTTCAAGTGATGGAACGCGTCTCAATTCTCGGCCGCCGAAGCTCTTGATGATTCATGATAGAGTTCTAGGCTTTACTTGCTTTATTTGTGCATTCATTTTCATATTGATTTGCACAAGTTGGATCTTTGGCCATCATGCATCGGGATGCGTGATTGATGGTCGTGGATCCGACTTGGCCTCTCCCTTGATGTTTTGAGGTGATTTGGAGTGCCATGGTGCGTACATGTCCTTGGGAAACACTCCATTTTCTCTATTTTGTGCTTCGTTGCAGTTTGGTGTCACAGCATACCAGTGGCCGGCAGCCTGCCATTGATGGCCGGCAGTGTGCTACCCTTGGCCGACAGTGCTCCATCCTTGGCCGGCAGTACTCCTCTCATGGCCGGCAGGCCACTGGTGAATCCCCCAGCAGTGTTTTGGTAAGTTCCAACAACAAACACTGGAAGACACCCTGCAAACAGAGCCTCTAAAGAGCAACCGAAAGGTGTTTCGAGGCGAAGAACCGAAGCGAGCATGCATGCCTCCCTTCTTCAAACAGAGCTGGAATAGCACCGTTTACTGCTTTCCCTACTTGCTTGTTGTCATTCATTTAATCAGTTAATTAATTTGTTAATTAATTAAGTTGTGTAATAATTAGTTGTAACTAGTTATTCATTTGGTTCTGTAATAATTAATTAGCTTGTGAGTTAGTTGGTTAGGTGGCCTGTATTATTCTTTCGAACCCTCCGAGCGAGGGCACAATTGTAATAAGTGTGCGTGCGTGTGTGCATGTCTTCCAACCCCCACTTCTTTCTCCCTTTTACTTACCTGCTTTGATGGTTAGTATTAGGACAAGTTTACTTTAGCATACCTTATGCTATGCATGCGTGCATCATTCATCAGTATTGTATGCACCGGGCTCGGCGCATCATACTAACTGCATAAGTATTTCAAATCTAACTTGAATACATGCTACTTGTGCATTTTCACATGTCATTCGTAGACTAGCCGAGCCTACTCTAGTGACATTCCGTATGCGTTGCATTAGGCATTTAAACATGGACTTGGATCATGCATGATTGCTAACAGGTTTATTGTTTTGGCTTGGAGTACACTGTAAGTATTTTATGTTTTAGCATCTCGCATGAGTGTGAATGTTAAACATGACAGTATGCTTACCATGCGGCTAGCTGCTTATGTGATAAACTGCTTGAATGCCTGTGGGTGAAGGTTGGATTGTTTGAGTTGGAACAACTCGTTGAAATCCGTATTTTAGCCTACTTGCGAGTAGCAAATTCCAAAGTGTTTTCCAAACAAACGAATATGCAATGCTTCGTTCCAAATTAGGCAATCTAGTCTGTACTTTTGTGTTGTGCGCATCACATAGTAATTCTAGCTAATTAACTGGAATAAGAACACATAACGTTTTCAAAAGAGGATATCATGGTTAGTAGAGGCCGATCTTCGGATCGGGCGAGAGGGGGTGCTCATAGCTGACCTTCCCCAATCGTACCCAAGTTCCCGAGCCGAGGCAACTTTGGTGATGACGGACACGTGGCCTTTGGCACCGAGTCAGGGTTTCCTAAATTCCCCCATAAAAAAATATTTAGGTGGCGACTCTATATCTGGCAAAGCAGTCCATGTTTGGCACTTCTTTCAAAAAAATCTGTTTCTCAAAACGATTTGCCGGGTTCGGACTCTTTGGTTCAGATTAAGAACCGTGACAAATCGAGTCCGAACTGTAGCATGAGGCCCAAGGGCACGTCTACATGCTGATGCCACCAGAGGGCGATAAGCCCTTGAAGTTGTATATAGCTGCAGTAGAAGATTCACTGAGAGTTTTCTTAGCCCAAGACAATGAAGAAGGCAAAGAGCAAACAGTTTATTACCTTAATAGGTTTCTAAATTCTTGTGAATGTAAATATTCAGCTATAGAAAAGCTGTGTCTTGCATTGTATTTTGCTACAATGAAATTAAGATACTATCTTTTGCCTACAACTGTCTTGGTAATTGCAACCACAGATTTGGTTAAATATATGTTATCTAGACCTATGTTGAGAGGAAGAATTGGCAAATGAATACTAGCTTTATCAGAATTTCATCTAGAATATATCCCCCAAAATGCAGTAAAATGACAAGTTTTAGCTAATTTCTTGGCAGATCATCCATGTCAAACGGAAAGTCAAGAGGTAATGGAACTTGGTATGGTTAGTGTTGAACCATGGCAAATATGGTTCGGTGGATCAAAAGCCAATGGTCTAACTGGAATTGGTGTGGTGATTAAGTCACCACTAGGGGTAAAAACCACACATGGTTTCAGAGTGGATGAAATTACTTGTTCCAATAATCAAGCTGAATAGGAAGCTGTAATAATGGGACTCAAAATACTTATTGGATTACAAGCTCATGCAGTTGATATATTTGGAGATTCTCAATTAGTAGTTAACCAGTGAAAGGGATTTTCAAATGTCAAAGTGTGAGCATGTTGCTATACTATGTTGTTGCATTACATTTGTTTTCTCAATTTCAAATAGCAAATGTAACTTATGTCCCAAGATTCTTGAATAATAAAGCTAATGATGTGGTTCAAAAGGCTTCGAATTTCAAGAGAATGGATAACACTTAAAGGAACATAAGCCAAACAACATATCAAAAGGTAATACCCCCTTTGAATAGAATGAATATGGTCTTAAAGGTCAATTATAATGACTTACAAGAACAAGATTGGAGACATCCAATAATGCAGTATCTAGCTGGCCCGTCTTCGAAAGCCAGTAGAAAAATCAAATTGCAATCTATGCAATACATAATCTATGGTAATGCTCTCTACAAAAGGGGGGCAGATGGGTTATTATTGGAATGTTTAGGTCCAAAGGAAGCATTGACAGCCATGGCTGAGGTTCATGAAAGCATTTGTGGTGCTCATCAGCCTGATGTAAAGATGAGATGGCTGCTTCGAAGACATTCTTACTATTGGCCAACCATCCTTAAGGATTGCATAAAATATGCTAGAGGTTGCCAGGCATGCCAGAAGCATGGCGCAATAAGACATGTACCCATAACTGATCTGCATGCGGTTGTGAAGCCTTGGCCGTTTAGAGGATGGACTATGGATATGATAGGGAAAATACACTCACCCTCTTCGAAGCATCATTGTTTTATCTGAGTGGCCACAGATTACTTCACTAAGTGGGTCAAAGCTAAGCCGTATAAGGTTGTAGACCAGACTGAAGTTATTGGATTCATTAAAGATTTGATCCACAGATTTGGCATCCCACAGACCATAATTGTTGATAATGGGACTGTATTTGATAGGAAGATGGTAAAGTCTTTTGTGGCAGAATTTGGAATTAGTCTTATTAATTCTACTCCCTATTATGCACAAGCTAATGGTCAGGCATAATCATCCAATAAATCTTTGAAGAAAGGAATATGGAAAGTTGTGGAAGACAATCCTAGGGATTGGCATAACTTACTGTTGGATGTACTATGGGCTTACAGGACTTCTCCAAGATCAAGTACAGGAGTTACTCCTTATGCCTTAGTATATGGGCACGATGCAGTATTACCTGTAAAAATTAACATTAAGTCCTTAAGGGTGAGAGGTCAGGATCAGTTAGTTCCTAAGCAGTATCATCAAAGCATGTGCTTGGAATTAGAGAACATAGATGAAGCTAAAATTCTGGCATTAAATAGCATTCTTTTCCAAAAGAAGAAAGCAGCCAAAAACTATAACAAGAAAGTCAAGCACATTAGTTTTGATGAAGGTGATTTGGTATGGAAGACAATACTTTCAATAGGGATTAAAAGCCACAAGTTTGGCAAATGGTCACCTAACTGGGAAGGACCATATCAAGTTCATAGAGTCTTGCTTTCGGGAGCATATCATTTGAAAATTTTGAATAGATATGTACATCCCAAGAAGATTAATGGTAGATATTTAAAGCCTTATTATCCAACCACAAGGAATAAAATAAGTGCTAAATGAAAAGAACATGAAAACACTCAAATGATAAATAAGGATTTTATTTCATAATGAGTTAGATACATGTAGCCATAGATTGGCCCAAAAGTCAGTACAATGTTTCAGTTGTTCCTTTACAATAGATTTTCTACTCTTAAGAGATGGGAACAATTGAATGGCTGTAGCCATCTCCTGTTTTCGATCAGCTAGTCCTTAATTAGTGATCTATAGCTTAGTGGCAGTTCGATCTAAAGCCTGGTTAACTGCTGATAACTGTTCCTCAAGTTGAGTTTCTTCTCCAGTAGTTGAGCTCGAAATTGGGAGACAGAGGAATGTTGTTCTTTCAATTCTAACACTTCAGCATGTATTTAGGAAACAAAACTCTGGTCTCTCAGCAATTTTTCTTCTGCAGCTTTGGCAGCATGGCAAATGTTGATATAAAAATCAATGGTGGCTGCCGTCTGCGATAAATGACTTGAAATAGTCATGCTAGATTGCTCAACAACCTTGCAGCACTGGAGGAAGCCATTCTTGATTATAAGCCTTTGCAAGGCTTCGAAGGGGATCCCCGAGAAGGATGTCAGCAACTCCAAATAGCTATCCAAGTCTAATGTAGGCAAGGAAGTCTTACTAGTGGAGAAAGAGCTCTCAAAAATTTCTAAAAGAGAATCAGCTAGGACTAATGGCTCAGCTTCATTATTAGCTGGTGGAGTGGTGGAAGGCATGTCAAAAAGACTAGTTAGCCTAGCCTCGAAGATGTCCACCTCATCTATTGACATGAAAAGTACAGAAAGAACTCTGGTAGGAGGAAGAAGTGGTTGTATAGGAATAGGAGAAGAAAGTGAAGTATCCCTAGCAGTCTCAATAGTTTTGGCTACCAGTAGGTCAAGAGAAGAGGGACTAGAGTTAGGTAGAGATAATGGACAAGGAATTAGGGAGCTACTGGTGCCTTCTCTATAGGAATCAACTATCATTGAAGATGAAGTAATAGCTGAAATTTCTTTAGGAGGAGAAGGAGCAGCAAGGCTTGAAGGGAGAGCAAATTGAGTAGAGTTGAAAGATAAATGAGGAAAGTATGGAGTTAAGCCACAAGAAAGGAATGTAGGAATGCTTGGCCTCAAGAAGGGTATGGAAAATATAGGACTAGAGGGTGGAAGTATTGCTTGAATTGGCTTTACAATTCGAGGTCTTTCAACTTCAAATAAGATTGAAGGAGTCCTTATTAAAGGGGGAGGCAAAGTAGTTATTGCTGCAAACGGAGAAATACAAAGTAATGTCAAGTCTCAGTATCAAGAATTTAAAAAAAAAAAAAAAAGAATAGAGGCATGAAAGAAATTACCGGTTTCAGAAGTGGTGGCTATGATTGGGGAACTGCGAAGAGTATAATGTCCAGCAGCTTGTTGTTTTCTTGCAATTTCTCTTTGAAGTGCATCAGCAGCTATAGCTTCATCCCTAAGCATTTGTTATTGCCTCCTCTTCTCTGCCCTCTGAAATACAATAAGTTCTTTGGAATGTTCTGCTTCCACTACTTTTGCAAATGCCTCGTGAATGGGGTCTCCAGTAAAATCAGACAGAGAGACAGTCATTTTCTTCCTTCTCTTCAAGGGTGTCTCTTACTCTTTTTCTGTCTCTTCTTTTTCTGTTTCCTTTTCTTCTACATGAACCTCAGGTGCCTCCTCTTCAGGATCAAGTAAAAGCTTTCTTTTCTTTTGTTGTTGTTGTTTGCTCTTGAGAAGGTTTAAAACTTGGACTTTTTGGGGAGAATCTCCCTATGAGGCACCCGCACCACCTACACCAAGGAAGAGCTATAGGTAAGGACAAGAGCATCATAAAGGAGGAGAAAAGAAAAGAAACAGGGGTACATACTTTTCTTCGAGGCAGCTCAAGTAACTCTAGAAGGAGTTAAGACAACAAGAACAGACTTTGTGGTGACAGACGCAAGAACTGAAGTGGCATGAGCAGTGGAAGAGGTAACAACTCCAGCCCCTTTGGACTTGGTTTGAGGTACATCCAGTACCATTAACAGATCTTGAGAAAGAATGGCCAAATATACCTCTATATTGGCCATCCACTAGTTCTGGCACCTTTTCAATATGTTGCCTTGTGGTATGAAGGGGAAGTACTCAAAGTCAATGAAATCCTGGATGAATTTGGAAGTTTTTTCTTCCAATCTAGATCTCCGAACCTTCAGATCCCTACTGGTAAGGCTTAAATTGGTCTGGCTGCAGAGAGGTATTAGGACTCCTTGTGAGAAACCAAATTACCTAGCAGATTGGGCAGGATAATAGGGCTCAGCAATGCATTTATAAGCTCTGGGGTTCATAGTCCCAATGAATAATTCTCTGGGAATCAGAATAGAGGCCCATATGTTTTTGTGTTGGGGTGTAGAACAGGACCTATCACTCAAAAAGGTCCTCAACCAAGATGGGCCAATGTTGGTAGGTTCGAAGGGACAGAAGCTGTGAGAAGAAGGGGAAACTGGGAGTTGGTGAAAGAAAGAAAAGTAAAAAGCAAAGTTGGAAGGATATAGTGAAACATTGGCTAACTTCATGCCATGGGTAGTAGGGTAGGGTTTGGTTCCAAAAACTTTAGGCATTTAGATTGTAACTCGGTAAAATATGCAAAAAGCCAAAGTTGAAGTATCTAAAATGGACCTCCCTGATTGGCATCCAAGGGTTTTTCACAAAAAAGAGAACAAGCTCTATATATGACCTAGAACATATGGAGCTAAGGCCACTTTTCTTTGTAAGACAAGTGCTTTAGCAAAAGGGGCAAATTCAGGCATGATCCTCTGAGAAGAAGTACATAAGAGGAACTTGCAAAGCCAATATAATATAATAAAAAAAAAAGAATTCCCTATCAGTCACAGGGCCCACTCTTTTATTCTTAGCCTTGACAAAGTCACTATAGGATGAGTTAAGAGAGGGGAGGGAAAAAGGGGTTTTGATGTCAGGATAATCTAGACCAATAGAGGTACCAGTAGGGGGCAATCCTAATAGATGGTAGATGTCAAGAACAGTAGGAGCCATCATCCCACATCTGAGTTGAAAGAAATTAAAAGCAGAATTCCAAAAGCAAAAGGCAGCAGGTATTAAAAAAGGGTCCTCCGAAATGGTGAACCTGGATAATTAGAGGGCGTTGAAGAGGCGGAGCTCCTGAAGATCTAGAGTCCTATCAGGGACGACCCGATCATACCATTCCTCCCACTCTGGTCTCACCGTGGGCCAGCAACGATGGAGGCAGTTCATCCTCCAACTTCCCCAGTCAAGACCACCTTCGTAAATGAGACAATGATCTTCTAGACGTGGATACAGAGTTGGAAGCTCAGTAGGAATCTCCCTGAAGATGGGCCCAAGCACATACTCTTGCTGCTCATGATAACGAGAGATGAAGATGCGTCCATCAATGGCACTTTTCCCACCAGCGTTGTACTTCTCACACTCTTCATCAATGATCCTTTTCAAGGCTACAGATAGACTCACACGCTCCACAATCGGTATTTTCAAGGAAGAAGAAGCCATTGATAGAGAGTTTTTTCAGAAGACAAAGTAGGGAAAGAGAGGAAAAGGAAAGAGAAAGCCAATAGAAGAGGAAGAGTTTGTGTATTAGGCAAACGAGTGAATTCAAAGCACGAAATAAAAAGGGTTTTTAACCTTTGTGTCTGAAAATATACCCAATCGTAGAATTCATAAAGAAGTACTAAAGGTACGGATGCGAAAAGTTTCCTTCAATATTGATAGTTATGGAGGGAAACGCATCTCAAATACTGATGTCAGCTTCGAAATAAAATATTTGGCTTCGAAGCCAAATTTTGGCACCAAAATCAGATAACAGACGGCTTCGAAGGCAAGAAGTCGACTTCGAAGCACATTCCACACCTAAGAATGCAAGAATACTCAAGTATTTGTCTACTTCAAAAGGATTAAGGACCTGTTTTTAGGTTTCTTAGTGAGAGTAAAATCCTTTGAAGCAAAACTTGAAATACCTTAAGGTTAGAAATTGTTTGTTCTAAGTTTCAAACCAATAGTTGGTTTGATAATATACAGAAGAAATCACTTTTTTAGAATAAAACAGTGCAGTCCTTAAAAGAGGTTTCCATATTTTGGAAAATGTAAACTGTTTGTTTGAAACAAAATTAGTTGATTTGAAATTACTTGATTGTATTAACCATATGTTAGGGAATTGAATATGATCAAATCAAGTTTCGAAGGGCAAAGTTGTTTAATTCGAAGCTGATAGTTGAAGAATTATGTTAGGCCTAGGGTCAGTATGTGAGGCGATGATTGTTTTCTAAAAATGAAGACTTCACACTTTGGAAGAGTTTGAGATGAGATGGAGTTAAAGCACATCAACCATACAATTAAGTTTACAATTGGAGTGGTAAATCAAAATTTGACAAATGAAATTCGGAAAGCCCAGTTTTATTGATAAGTGTTGTTTACACTGAGATTCATTTGATTACATTCTCGATTTCGTAGTAATATGGAATGGACAAAGTTACAAGGTCATGGAATTTAGTCCAACAAAATTCAATAAATGAATACTTTTTTCCTACTCTATCCTCTATCTTGTCTAGGTTTGGTTTATCTAATTGATAAGCCCTTAATTGAGAAGAGAGTTGTTGGGCCTTCACTTCAAATTCAATCTGTTTTAGAGTTTTATCTGTGGTGTCCATCTCCTCTTCTTCATGCACTTCGTTCATAGCAACATCCTCCCCATACTCAGAATCCTGGCTCTTAAAGGCTTCATATTCATCAAGAAGGTTCTTTGCCTCATACTGAACCTGGATTCGAGCAGAAATGGCTTCATCCAGAACTTCACTGGTAATTGAAGCATAGAAGTGCCAGTTGAGCAGGAGAGGAAGTTGGTCTAAAAAGGTATAAAGCTCTATTTGGGCCACAGAGTTGAGAAGATGACTTCGAGACATAATGTCACAAGCCCATAAAAAGTTTTTGTGGGGAATGTAATCTCGAAGGACTTCAAAGGGTAAATAAGAAAAGGCAGCAAGCAAGGTCTGAGCCCAGAATTGCTGATAAGGAGTTGGAGGTGCCAGAACCGGTAGGGGGGAAGGATTGGCCCTCAGAGAGAGTGAGCCTCAACTCATCAATCCAATTTGGATTAGGAGACAGAGGAGGAGTAGTCGGAGGTTCCCTAGGCGAATCTAGAATTGAGGTCTGGCCACATTTTAGCCAATCAAAGGCATAAAGTTTTGCTTTTTTGGCTAGAAACGCAGGACTGATCCCTAAAGCTTCATCAGGACGTGGGACACTTCGAACCATCCGAGATGGCAAGGTAGAAGTATACCATGATGTAAGTAGATTGTCTTCAAGATTGCGTCTACAGTTAATAGGAACATATGGACATACTACAGAACTGTATTTGGAAGGGGGGATTTCAAGAGGGTCATCGAATTCAGGGAAACGATGATGAATGCGTTCCCTCGTCTGAGGCTGAGTAGGGGTAGGCCAAGTTCCCCAGCCAGAGGTCGTAGAAGAAGAAGAAGCAACAGCTTTGTCCCATGCGGATGGCTTTGTTGCAGAAGAAGAGCTTCCGATATCCATGGTCTCAAATTTGTGTTCCAAAGAATCATAAGCAGTAGGTTCTGGGTACGAAGGTCGATAATCTACGAAAGCTTCCATAACTTGTATAAATGGAGGCGGATAAAGGTGGCTAATCAATGCATGAAGGTTCTTTCGAGGACAAATAGCATCATCAAATAACTCTTCGTATGCTTGATCAATGTAAGAAAAGATTGGCTTGGCCATAAAAGATGTATAAGTCTTTTCGAATATTGAGATAGTGGGGATGTTCAAGGATTAGAAGAGAATTTAACGCAAATGTTTCATTGATGAATGACAGTTGTATTTCTGAAAAATGCAAAGCCCATGCACGTTCTAAGACATGGGTAAAATACCTCGATCCACTAATATCACCAAGTATTGGGTATATTAGTGCGGAGGGTAATGTTGGCTACATATTTTGTACAAGCCAATCACAGTTCGACACGTGGCAGGATGAGGGCAATACGGGAAGACAATTCAAATCTTTAATCATAATCACACACGTGGCAATTAGTATTGGTTATTGTGGATCTGCATAGCAGTGGATCAGCAAAGAGATGCAAAATGACGTGACTTCAACGGTTACTCATATTTAAATTCAGAATTATGAGGGAAGCCTAACTGTAGATAAGGCATAGTGGAGCTAACTGTAAGGCAACATGATCAGCGATCATTGAGGGATGATTCGACGGTTAGAAATGCATTTCGACAGTTGTCATTAAGAAGTATAAATAGCATGGAAGGCCCCAGAAAGAAGCCCCAGACTCAGATCCAAAGAACCAGTTTTTATCTACTTTATTTTTTTCCTTCCAGTTTTTACATTTCTTGTTCTTTACATTTCTGTACTTCAAATTTATGCACTGCACTTCGTTCATAGGAGTAGTTTCAAGTAGTTTGTTGCTGTAAACCTCTACGAGGCTAATTTGGATCTTTGTAAGTCTTCCATTTTACTTAATGAAATGTTACAATTGTTCTTCATATTAATCGTTGTTTACTTAATTCTCCTAAACAAAATCACCAGTAAAAGTCCTCTTCGTTAAGGCTGAAAGAACTAAAACACAATCGTCTGATAATTGATTGGCAATTAATATTCTGTAAAGACTGATTGATCCTTACTGGCACGCTCAAAATTACAATAATAACATTCGAAAGCCAAAAAGTCAACATATAAATATCAATTTTATTAATTGGTGTGTAGTTATTTATTGGTTTTTCTATTATAAAAATATAGAGGTTAATTTTTTATTTGAATATAAATTATAATGACCAATAAATTCTATTAAACTTGACAATTTAATAGTTGTACTGTTACTTTTACATGGGCGAACCCATGTGGCTGAATTAAGTGAATCTAGATCCTCTCTGTAGTGTATTGTTTGTAATACACTCTGAAATATTTCAAAACAATATCATTTTGGAAAATTATTAGGTATTTTTAGAATATTTAATAAAAAAAATTTAAAACATACATCTTTTCTCTTCCCTTCCTCCCAAAATGATATTGTTTTGAAGCACTACAAGTAATGCACTATAGAAAATTCGAATTTAAATTAAGCATACATAAATATAAAAAATGTTTTATAAATTAGTAAATGGTTAATTACCTTGACTACCCATGAGACTCGAAGAAAATATACCTAATCTTATAGTTTTGACATAGTTACACATGTCCCCCTAGTAAGATATATGTATGTATATATATATATATATTTAGATGGTCCCTTTTAGTAAGATTAAAGGACTAGGACCAGAACTAGTGCAAATAATGGAAAGACAACGTAATAAACAAGGTAAAATATTTATTTAAACGTTTAAAAATGATTATATTATTTTGGGCAAATTACACAAATAGTCCCTATAGTTTGAGACTTGTGTCACTTTGGTCCCTGACTTTTCAATTGTGACAAATTTGACCATGAATTTGAATCTTGTTCCAAATAAGGACAATTGAATATATAATTAGATTTTTTAAGGGTAAAATTGTCAATTTGATAAAATATAAACTAATTTAACAAAAATAAATGTCAAACAAATATTTTTGAATTTTAAAAATTCTTTCTACCTACTAAAAATAAAATTATGTAAAATTGATAAATCTTTTAGACATTTATTTTTTTTTTTACCAAATTAATTTTTATTATGTATTTGGATGATGATCATGTAAAATTAATTTAAAAAAATTAATCATATAATTTTTATTAACTTTACATAATTTTATCATTGGTGGATAAAAATAATTTTAAAAAAATTAAAAATATTTTTTTGACATTTATTTTTGTCAAATTAGTTTATATTTTATCAAATTGACGATTTTACCCTTGGAAAATCTAATGACATTTTTAATTGTCCTTATTTGGAACAAAATTCAAAATTCAGGGTCAAATGTGTCACAATTGAAAAGTCAGGGACCAAAGTGACACAAGTCCCAAACTATAGGGACTATTAGTGTAATTAACCCTATTATTTTTTATTCATATGACTAATAAATTTTTGATAGAAAATCAGCTAAATATTACATGAATTAAACCTTAATGTTGTGTTTGGTTTGGAGATTTGAGGAGGGATTTATAAAGGGAAATGGAAAAGGTAGGTGAAATGTGAATAAAATATACTTACATTTCATATAGTTTCACATATCTTTCCTTTCTCTTTACAAATCCCTCCTTAAATCCTCCAACTAAATACAGCGTAAGAAAACTATTATAATTATATCAAAATTATAACACTTATTGTATTTGTTATAAAATTTCAAGAAAAGTCAATGTAATTTACAATCACTATATTAACATTAAAAATTTTATAATGTTAGTTCGTTTAACATTATTTCAAAAATATATATTAGTTTTTGAACATCTGTGACGTGTGTAAGAAAAAAACGGTTGATTGTGACTAACGACTATAAAATAAGGGTGATTTTATTTTTACACTAATTTTTTTTAGTGTACATACTTAAATTTCTCAATATACATCTCTTTATTACAATAATATCATCATCTTCAATTTTCAAAATCCTAATTTTTCTTCCATCCACCCACCACTCCATCATTGTTGCCACCGCTCATAAGCCCTCTATTGCCACTACCACTACTATTTCCAACTCATTTCTTTCTATCTTAGACTTTCATAGTCAACCTCGAAAGTAGATAATTTGTGGTGGAAGATTTGTAGGAGTGTATGGTTCATAATGAAAGTTAGCTGCAGGCAGAAGGGAAAAGAAGTGATGAGAGGAGATTGAAGAGGAAAGAGTTGGCACTAGTGATTGAGCATGGTTGTGGTATTTTATAATTAGTGAAAGAAGATAAGGGTAGTATGGTATTTTTAATCAATGACAAAATGAATTAAGAAAATTTCTAATTAAGTGTGTTTATTGAGGAGAATTGATTTGTGGAAATAGAATTACTCACAAGGAAAAGCATTTTAAAACTCCGAAAAAATTGAATAGTTGTGCTGAAAATTTTACATAATTACCCTTCTATTAATTTAAAGACAAAAAAATTTTAAATAGATATAATGAATTTTCTTTAGATAATTTTAGTATAAGAAATAACGTTACACAACTTCATTTTTATGTTTACACCAAATTGTTTTGTACACACAAACCAAAATGAACTTGCATCCCAGGAAAAAGCCAATGTCTTTAATGTTTAATTTTGATTTTGGATTTATTAAGAATAAATCAATAAAAGTGAAATGAAATTTAGTTTCTTTCACTTCATTTTTTTTTTTCGTTATTTTTTTCCATTTTACAAATTCATGATCTAAAAATAATTTATATTTATAAAAAATATAAATAAATAAAAACTCAAGTGAAGACCAAAAAAAGAAATTCCTTGGCAACAGTGGCGGAGCTACAAATTATTTTAGGATGTGCATTTATTAATCACAAATTCGAAATATAAAAAATTGAATAGTTAACAACTATAATATAAAACAAATTTTTTAAATTCATAGTGAACACAAAACATAAATATTTATTACAATAAAATACTTTTCAAAAATATGAAAGTACAAATAATAATGGTATAATGACCACATTTTTATATTACATTTAGTGTAAGTTCACAATACTACATTGTAAACACATAAATCAATCTAGTAGTGACAACTCAAATGATACTTCAAGTATGGTATAAAAATATGATTGTCATAACATTGTTGGCATGCAAATTATACTCATGGTTTACCTATTTCAAATTGTATATCAATTCCTTAATCAATCATTTTGAAGAGAGTGAATGGATAATTTTTTTTTAAATTATGTTCAATTTATTAATGGGCATTACTAATTATGTTAAATTAGAATTTAGGATGGGTGCTGTGATAGCACCTACACCATCACACTCCGTGAGATTTGTTCTAACTATATTTTAATAATTTGAGTTATTTATATTAGGGTAAATTATCAATAAATCTTAATAATTAGACTGAATTCCCATAAAATTCTATTGAAATTAAGGTCTCGTTTGGCAGGTGGTGATTTTAGTCAAAAAGTCAAAAAGTTACTAAAAAAAACTAAAAAACCAACAACCTATACCAAAAAATCAAAGATTTCCTTTTCTCTCTACTTTTTGCACATCTTTTCGTAAAAAAATCAAAAAGTCATCCTAAACATACTAGTTTTTTATATCATATTTTAGCCAAAAAGTCAAAAAGTTACTAAAAAAATATGTTCCCAAACGAGATCTATGTCCTAATAAAATCGTCGTTAAAAATAATTTTTTGTAACAATTGTTTACATATGTCGCTAAAATTGATAGTTAGTGACTTTTTTGTCACGATTTTTATAAATTATCGCTAAAATTTATAATTAGTGACTTTTTTACGACAAATTTTTTAAACTGTCGCTAAAGGTTAAAAATTAGTGATCTTTTTTTGTGACCTTTTTTTGTAGCTAAAACTTATAATTAGTGACTTTTTTAACAAAAATCACAATCCAACTTAATTTAATTTTTATTTGATGGTAGGACTAAAAATTAGTACAATTACAAAAGGTATATTTAAATATAAGCTCAAATTAACTGATTATTATCTTTATTGTTATTAATTTAATTTTTTGTACGTTGATCATCACGGTTTAAAAAATAATCATATGATTTCACAAAATAGAGGAAAATTATATTAAGATACACGCACAAAAAGAAATATAGAGAGATATAGAGAAAGAAATGAGATAAATGTGAATAAATAATACAGTAATTACTTTCATTTTCCCTTTCTTTTTTTTTTTTTTTTTTGTCATTTTGAATCACTTAATTAAATGGTATATATTATTAGTTGTCATTAATTGTGTAATAATTATCTGTAAATAAATAAATCAGTTATAAGTATTCATATAAAATGTGATATAAAACAGTGACATAGAACATTTCTCCAATATAAAATTTAGAAGGATTTTTTTAACATGATTAAATATTTATAGTGACAAATGGAATAGATTTGTTTTTTTTTAAGAAAAAAATGTAAAGAAAATAGTGATGTAAAATTTCAAGACATTACTTAAAAGGATCAAATTGAAATTTTTTTTTTTTTTTTATGAGAGATAAATATAATTTTCTAAAAATTGAGAGGAGCACATGACCCTCCTGGGCCTCGCTTGTCTCCCCTCTACTTAGCAATATTTAAACACAGAATAGCATGATTAATGTGATGCTAATTTGTTTAATTGGTTCAATATGCAGTTGGTGGTTACACTTATACCAAAGTTTAAAATAAAATCACATTGATTTGTAATTTTCACTTTAAAAGTGCATACTACGAATTTGTTCATTTGAAATTTTTATCTCAATGACATAACTAATCCTAAAAAAATAACACAATATTTTTTATAATATGTCATTTTTAAAAGTGCACATAATAAAATCTCCCCAATATAATACTAGTTCTCTTTGGATTCAAGTCAAAGATATAGTAAAGTTTAAAAGTTCCTGTAGGATCATTAAGGTCACCATTTTTCATCTTTAAGTATAATTCAAATCCACTTGCAAAAAAGCCTAGCTAGAATAGAACTCATTGATTTAGCAAACACCAATAATAAACCAAGGTTTTGAAAGAAACATGCTTCAAGAAAATTATGTCACAGCAACGAGTTGCAAGCATGATTGTACCAAGTTCAATGTTGAATGATTATTCCTTAATGATGGACTCTCGTGGTCTCATGTTTTCCCATTTTTTCTTTTTCTTTTTATTTTCTTTTTTTGATTTTTCAATTGCAGCTTTTTGACTCATTTAGGTATTATTTGGCATAAACTAAATAACTGTACTTATTTAGATAAGTACAAATATTTAAGTCACGTCACCTTTTTACATTTCTGCACATATTTTTATAAAAAGTTAAAAAGTATATTTATCACTTATAAGTTACTTTTATAACTATAAATTTTTATTTGTTAGCATAAAAAATTAAAATAAATTGTAAATCTATTTGGTGCAGTTTTATAGTATGTTAAAAAATTGAACATATTTGGTTAAATAATTAGTCACATAATATGTTATTGTGTAAATATTCAAAATGCCCTCAAATGTTATAGTGAAAACAAAAAATAAAATAACTCCAAATTATAGTTTAAAAAATATGATTATTTTTTGCCAAATAAGCTAAAAAAAAGTTGCAACCAAACACCATAATCAACTTTTTTAAAACAAATATGCTAAGTAAGTTTGTTAATAAGTGTTAGCAAATAGGATCTTAATTTATGATTATCCACCAAAAGTAAAAACAATTAAGAAAATGCTATTTCAACTCAATTTTTATACAAAATATTGCACCAGAACGATGTGAAAAATGTTATTTGTGTAAGTAAAAACATTTCAATGGACTCTTAATTATGAAGTGATAGGCTTAAAACCGAGAAAGTTATTTGTGTATAAATTTTTGGAGGTAGTTCCTTTCTAGTCCACAAAGTGGGTTAGATGATGCTATTTGGGCCCGTAAGGTTTACTGTAAATCTCATTTCAATGATTTAAATCATTCATTTTGTTAGACGTTTTATATATTTTATCCACACAAAAAATTAGATCGATCTAATAATCATAACTTATTTAATTTGTCACATTTATCACGAAAAAAAATAGATGATTAATTTTTAAAAACACAGTTGTCTTTCATTTTTTAGATGATAAACGTGATAAATTGAATAGTGTATAATTATTTGATCGATCTAATTTTTTTTATGATGAAATATACGAAGTGTTCGACAAAATAAATTATTCAGATTATCGAAACAGAGCCCATGGTAGGTTTCATGAGCCCAAACAATACTCTCCAGTCCAGATTATGGGCCGGAGGAAACTCTCCTCAATTTTTTATATAAAATTTATGTTTGTGTGTGTGTCAATTTCTGACCACACTGCCAACTTAGTATTCAGTTGGAGAGCACTGGCAGAATAGATGACACCTGTCTAACCTGCAACAGAAAAGAAGATTCCGGCGGTGGTTCGTCCACCCGGGGCACTCCGACGATCAATCAATATATCTCTCACAGATAATCAATAGTGCAAACTCACTATTCAGAAATAAATGAGTACCTTAGACCCACGGGGTGCCTCTCTTTTATAGTTAACTCATCCTAGTCCCGATAGAAGCCTGACTTCTATAGACTCCCATCAGTGCTTACTTTGGACTCCTCAAGAGATAAGGATAGACTCCCTAAGAACATTATGCTTATCCATCTTGAAGTCTTTCCTCATTCTAGGACTCTTGTCCCTTATCCGCTTATCTGGGATTTCGATATCTTCGGAGATAACCTCGGTCACACTGAGATCATCTCGGCATTACGACCAGGACACGTGACACCTCGGCTTATACATCGGCGTCACCTTGCCACGTGTTGGTATTCAAAAATATATCCCCACAACTGCCCCCTAGGTTCTATTACCTCAGCATTCTGAGGTGATGGAACCTATATCGGTACCTCCTTCTAGTACGTCGGCTTAAATCATTTTAGCCGAGATCATTGTTTAAGGCCGACATGTCTCCCTTAAAGAACAAGAATTCTAGTGAATTCCTTCACTCGTATGAGTGTCATTCATCACTATTCAATCGTTTCATTCACACGTCTTATCCTCATTGGATCGTGCCTGTGACGCGCCTGTAAGCCGTCTTGCGCCTGCGTGCGCCGTCTAACGCATTCGCTGTTCTAGGCGCATTAACTGCCCTTTTTTGCCGTCGTTCCAAGTTTTAACAAAAAATTTTCCCTCTTCTTTCATTTCTTCACTTTTCATTCGATACTCTTACTTTTTCTCTCTCTTACTTTTTTCTCTTGAATCCGCCATTGTTCCAGACTTCAAGCTCTGCAACTACCTTCATTCCTCCCTCTTGGTGAAGCTTTCGCCGTTCTGTTACTTCTGTAACCGTCACCTGACTTCGACGATCTTCATACCGGCTTCACTTTTTCTGGTAAGCCGCTGTTCCTTTTGTTTTCAATTCTCTGATGCTCTTTACTACTTGTTGCCATTACTGTTTTGTTTAAACATTCGATTTGTGAATCTCATATCTGAGTTGTATTCCACGATTTTCCCTGCCCATGTCTTGAATACACGCATTGTTCACCATTTTCTTGCACTTTTGCCACTGTTCTTGACCTTGTACCCCTTGTACTCACTATGTTCTTGATAGTCCATCTTGTTCTTGATTCTGAAACTTGTTCTTGTTTCTTTTTTTGTGTCTTTTTCAGATTTATGCCTTCAATCTTCGTTTCCATAGACTTAGGTTTGGGATTTGTCTGTAGAACCCACAATTTAGGAAAAAACTGAAACCTGCATTTACCTAAGTGTTTGCCGAGGTCCCAACAACCCTTTCAAAATATCTTCTGAAATCCAACCCCTTCGATTAAGCTGACATCATGGGTATGTGGAAACATAGGGTAGACACCCCATCCAAACTAGAATTCTTTAGACAAGAGTTTGAAATCCCAACCGACGTCCATCTGAGGTTGGCTGGGATGATGACTCCATCATGCCTACTGAGACTCCATGCCTCTCCTTGTGGTAGCCTTGAGTGGACTTCGGCTCCCACTCAACACCCTTTTCCGTGAAATACTTCATTATTACAAGTTGAACCCAATGCAACTTTCCATCAATTCCTATCGAACCATCAATGGTATCATAGCCTTAGCCAAACAAGAAAATGCTAGGATCACATTAGCCGACATCCAATATTGCTACACTATGTGTGGCCTCAAAAAAGACACCGGCTACATTTACTACCTCAAGCCGAGGTCCACTGAATACAAAATCGTTGCCGACCTCCCTGACTCCAACAAGGGAGCTGGGAACGATTATTTCATTACTTCAGGGAACTAGGAGTTCGCCCCAGATGAAGACCTCCATCTCTTTTCTCTCCCTCGATCAGTCTTTGTAGAAGGGCAATGGTAAGAGCCCTGCATTCATACCTACTTGTTTTTTTAAAGTCTTTCATACTTTATCAATTTCTTAATGTCTGCTTTTCTTGCAGCTGTTCCTAAGCCACCAAAAAACTTTCGCCAATCCTTCATTCCCAGCAAGGATTTGAAAAAACTTTTGGACTTACCAGTCCATAAACGGAAGGCGCCTCTGCTTCTCAATTTTATTCCAACATACAAGTCAGCTCTGCCCGACGTCCCTAGAAGGAAGAAGAAAAGTCTTTCTCCACCCTCTGCCACAACTCTACAAACCGCGTCCACATCTCGGACAGACCAAGGATCAACCTCTGATCCAGCTGAGCAACCGTCAACCTGGGCTCCATACTTGATTCCAATATCCCAACACCGCCGTCGTCGCCGAACAGTTTCTTCTGCCGAGATGGGTCGCCCAAAACCAGTTGCCAAAGATCTCCTGGCTAACATTCCAACGGATGTTGATGCCCAACCAGTTCCAACCTAGCCTCCAAAGCAAAAAAGAATAAAAAAGGTTCAGCCAAAGGCTAAAGTTACCCAGATTGAGTCTGAAGATACTTTGTCGATCTCCAAGTTGGCTGAGAGTGACAAATCTCAACCCTCTGCTGGGAAGAGGCGCTCTGAGGCCCAACCATCCGAATCGCCAAAATCAAAAAAGCCGAGGTCATCTTCTACAACAACCTCGGGGTCTCAAAAACATGATGTCCCCTGGGCCCTAAAAATCACTCTGGAGGATAAGCCAATCTTGGCTACCGATAGTGCCGATGACATAAACATCGGCATAGCGCTCAGTACCGCTTTACTTCTGCCCGGCGATCTTGATCGAAATGCCGAGTTGAGCGAATATGAAAATTATGCTCTGATGCTCCAGCGTTCTGTTCAAGTGAGTGTCCTTACCTGGCAATTTTTCCTTTTCTGTACTTTAGAAATTTGCAATAACTTTTTGTGTTTTTTTTCAGGCCATCCAGCATGCCCATTCTTTCTCTGTTCAATCTTTTGAGAATCGAAGAAGCTGGCCGAGAAGAAGAGGGAGATCTCCAGTCTTCAGAAAATTAACAAAAATTTGCAGTCAAAGATGAAGACCCTAGAGGATCAGGTCGAGGTCGCTATCAAAGAAAAGGACGTGGCCGAAGAAAAGGTGGGTACTGCTGAGGCAATAAACAAAGTCCTTCAAGCGCAGCTAAAAAAGGCCGAGAACAAGATGGCCGAGGCCCAAACAGAGCTTCAAGACGCCCTGGCCACCAAAGAGGCCGAAATCAAAGATGTCGATGAGAAGGCGTATGCCCAGGGCATGGCCAATGTCACGGAAGCCTACGAAAAGCAAGTGAAGAAGGCATGCAACAAGGGTTTCACCCTTGGTTGGATGTCCCTTCTAAAAAAGCTTAATGTCCCTGAGGACTCGCCTTTGAGAAACGTCGACGCCATTCCTCTTCTATTCCCTCCAACTCCAACTCCAGCTCAATCTGATGATGACTCCGAATCTGAGGAGGAGACCTTGGTGAGAAAGCCAAAAGATGCTGATGGGGCCAAGTCCCCTTCTCAGAGTGAGCAAGTCCTAGACTTGATTCAAGATGAAGAGGGTGATGAGGTTCTCAAAGATGCTGCTCCTTAAAAGACATCAGTCGACGTCCCCTTTGCCGACAAGAGCCTTGACGAAACCCTTGCCCAAATTGATGCCGAGCTCGCGGCGGAAAAGACTGCGAGGCGTCCTCTCAACAATCGTCTGAACTTCAAACTCAACCAACTGCTACTGCTGAGGAGCCTTAGTTTTATTTTTGTTTTTTTTTCCTTTCTGAAGTAATGTAAAAACTCTTTACATCGTCGACGTTCTCTTAATACAACTTTTTGCTTTTGAATGCTTGCATTTGCCTTGTATGCTTTCATACTTAGAATATTTTGCATATCTCAATATACACTTCAATCCTTGTGCAACCTTCTCGGGGTGAACACCTCGGTTGTACAAACTGATGATTTATCTCGGCAAGTACCTAACTACCTTTCTTGGTGTAATCTTGGTTTCACCTTGTAAATATGAAATTTCAACAAGTGTTTAACCTTAGTCTTCAATCTTGTAAATTGTCCACAAATTTCAACAAGTGTTAGACATCATCTCAGTTTAACTTCAACTTGTAAATTGTCCACAAATTTCAACAAGTGTTAAACAATGATTTCGGTTTAACTTCAACTTGTAAATTGTCCACAAATTTCAACAAGTGTTAAACAATGATTTCGGTTTAACTTTAACTTGTAAATTGTCCACAAATTTCAACAAGTGTTAAACAATGATTTCAGTTTAACTTCGACTTGTAAATTGTCCACAAATTTCAACAAGTGTTAAACATATTCTTCTTCTCTCTGCCCCCTAATGTGAACCTGAGTTCCACTTGGGTTCTCATTATGTATGTATTCTAGAGACAATGTCAAGTATCTTGAAAAGAGAACCAGCTGAATCTTTATTATTTACTTCGCAAATGGCAAAGGAACAAAGAAATTCTAATGATAGAAAAATTTCAAATTACAAGTGTTCCAAGGCCTTGGCAACTTTGCCCTCATTATCTTCAAGCCGATATGCCCCATTGCCCAGCACCGAGATGATTCTGTAGAGTCCTTCCCAATTTGGGCCAAGCTTGCCCTCTCTGGGATCCTTCTTGTTGCGACGACTTCTCTTAAGACGAGGTCACCAATCTGAAAATTCCCTTGGGTTAACCTTCTTGTTGTAAGCTCTGGCAAGCTGTTGCTGGTATGCTGCGATTGAATTGCAGCTTTCTCCTTCGTTCTTCTAGAAGATCTAGATCTCGGACTAAGAGTACATCATTAGTCCCGTTCTCTACCCCCTGGGTTCTGATCCCAGGGATGCCGACCTCCAGCGGAATGACTGCTTCTGTGCCATAAGCCATAGCAAAGGGGGATTCCCCTGTTGATCTTCTCGGCATAATCCAATATGCCCAGAGTACATTGGGCAATTCGTCTACCTACTTTCCTTTTGCTACCTGCAGCCACTTCTTTATCCCATCCAGAATTACTTTGTTAGATGCTTCTGCTTGTCCATTGTTTTGTAGAAAGCTTGGAGTTGAAAAGTAGTTCTTGATCTTGAACTTGAACTTTGCACAGAAGTTCTTGATTAGCTTACTGTCAAATTGAGTTCCATTGTCTGCAACAATTGCTCTTGGAATCCCAAACCTGGTGATAATGTTCTTCCAAATGAAGTTCTTCACGTCCACATCTCGGATCTTGGCAAGAGGTTCAACTTCTATCCATTTAGTGAAGAATCTGTTGCTACCAGCAAGTACTTCCTTTGTCCAGTTGCTTGGGGCAGTTGCCCGACGAGATCCATGCCCATTGGGCAAATGGCCAAGGACGATATAGGGTCAGGTCTGCTGCTGGCTGGTGTATCAGAGGTGCAAACCTTTGGCATGTTCACACTTCTTACATAGGCTTCTGCATCTTTCTGCATGTAAGGCCACCAATACCCTGGGTGAGCCCTATGAGCGAGTGATCTGCCCCCAGCATAGCTTCCACAAATTTCTCATGTTATTTCATATAAAAAATCTTCGACTGTAAAGGGTGTACGCACCTTTAAAAGGGGTCCAGTGAAGGACCTTCTGTAGAGATGTCCTTCTGCTGTCAGACTGAATCTTGCCGACTTCAATCTGATCTTGTGTGCCTCCTTGCGGTCATCTGGCAGCTTTCCTTCTTTTAGGAACGCAACAATTGCGTCCATCCAGCTTGATCCCATGTCTACGCACATTGCTTCACGCTTTGTGTTACTGGTTCAATGCTCGGGCCGACAAGTAGTCGATCATTATTGTCCTTGCTTTCCAGGTTGTACTGCACTAGCTAGGTTGGCCAACGCATCGGCGTGGCTGTTATCATCTCGGTTTAACTGGAGTATCGGCAGTTCTGGAATAAGGCCACCAACTGAGACCTCCTTTGCATATGTGACATTCTTTCATCTTGGGCTGCATATTCTCCTGTTGCCTGATGACTATCAGTTGTGAATCACAAAAAACTATTACCTCATCTGCTTGTACTGCTGCTGACAGTTTTAGTCCTGCAATGAGTGCTTCGTATTCTGCTACATTGTTTGAGCCTTAACCCCAAACGAATCGATGTTCTAGTACCTGCCCATCTGTCGATATCAGATTACTCTTGCCCCCGCTCCTTGTCGTTGAACTCCCATCAACAAACAATCGAAAGGAGTCACGATGTAAATGCTGCAGGTCGGTTTGTCCTCTTTCTTTGTTCTTTTTCTTTGGCTGGGCTTCTCCTTACTTGTTTGGACATCGTTTATCTTGTTCAACGGAGCCCGATGTTCGATGGATTCTGGCGTGAACTCGGCCACGAAGTCGGCCAAAACCTGGCCTTTGATTGCTGTTCTGGGCCTGTACTCCAGATCATACTGGCTAGGGCGACTGCCCATCTGGCTATTCTTCCTGTAAGTCTCCCTGCTGCAATAGACTTCAATGGATGTTCTGTCAGTACCACAATTTTATGGGCCTGGAAGTAATGTTCAACTTCTTTGAAGCCATTACTAAAGCCAGTGCCAATTTCTCTAAGGGTAGATACCTCGTTTCTGCGTCGCTAGGTTTTGCTTACATAGTAAATAGACCTTTGCTCCCCTTTTTTCTTCTCGGATAGTACTGCACTTATCGCATTTCTGAAACTGCCAAGTACAGGAACAGCTCCTCCCCGGGTTTGGATTCGAAAGAACTAGAGCTGGTCAGGTATTTCTTCAGATCGCTAATGCTTCTCGCACTCTCTGTCCAAAAAAGTCCGTGGCTTTCTTCACTAAGTTGAAGAAAGGTTGCACTTGTCTGAGCTTCGCTTATGAACCTGTTCAGGGCTGCGGCCCTTCCAGTTAGCATCTGCACCTGTTTGCCGACGTCGGCTCTTCAACTCTAGGATGGCCTTGATCTGATCTGGGCTAGCCTCAATGCCCCTTCTGGTCACCAGGTATCCTAAAAACTTACCAGATCCAACTCCAAATGCACACTTCGATGCATTGAGTCGGAGCCGATATGTTTTAAGGATTTCAAAAGACTGCTTTTAGATTGGCGAGATGACCTCAGGCTCCTTGGTCTTAACGACCATGTCGTCGATGTAACTTCTACTGTTCGGTCAATCAGGTGTTTGAACATTTTGGTTACCAACCTTTGGTAAGTTACTCTACTTTTTCAACCCGAAAGGCATTACTCTGTAACAGTACAGGCCTTTTGGGGTGATAAACCGGTCTTCTCTTCGTCTAGGGGGTACATGGCTATCTGGTGTACCCCCTGTAGGCATCTAGGAAGCTCATTCTTCCATGCCCTGAAGTGGCATCTACTAGCTGTCAATCTTGGGTAGAGGAAAGCTGTCTTGGGACAGGCTTTGTTGACTGGTAAAGTCTACGCAGACCCTACATTTACCGTTCTTCTTTACCACCACTGTATGGATAGCCATGTCGGGTAGTGAACTTCTCTAATGGCCCTGCCTCCAGAAGTTTGTCTACTTCTCTTCTATTGCTTCGACGTGCATCAACGTCAGTCTTCTGGCTCGTTGAATTACAGGTTTGGCCGACCTGTCAACATTCAGTTTGTGCAAGACCTCGGGTCAATGCCAGCATTTCGTAAGGTGTCAACCAAGCAAACACCTCAATTATTGCTCTCAAAAAAATCCAACTCTTTTCCTCTTCTTCGGCTAAGCCCGAGCCGAGAAGAAAGAAGCGTTCTTCATCCCATCCTGGACGAGGATTTTCTTCAGTGCCTCTTCGCTCTTCTCGGCTGGCTCCTTGCCGACGTCTTCTAGGACTTCCACATCCTCATCTTCAATTTCTGCCTTTTCTGGCTCTCGTATACTGCAGGTAGATTTCATTGCTGCCATGGAGCAATTCTTCGCCTGCAGCTGATCGCTTCTGACTTCCTCTATCCCATGCTCTGTTGGGAATTGCAATAGTTGATGCAATGTTGAGGGAACTGCCCCCACCGCATGCAACCATGGCCTTCCCAAGATGATGTTGTAAGGGGAGGGTGTGTCGATGATGGTGAATTCTGTCTTGATCTTTCTGGTGCCAACCTGCACCTCCAAGCTTACTGCTCCCAGTGGCCATGTTGGCGTTCCATTGAATCCAACCATTGGGCCATTAGATTGTTCCATATCATCTGGGTGAAGGCCAAGCTCCTTGTAACATCGGACGTACATGATGTCACAAGAGCTGCCTTGGTCAATCAGGATGCATTTCACTTGGCACTCCCCAACCTGGAGGGATACTACCAAGGCATCATTATGCGGATGCTGGACCATCTCTAGGTCGGCTTCAGTAAAGGTTATCATTGGTCCCTGGCACTCTTCTGCCCGATGTCTTTTCTTCCCGACTTGGTAGACATGTTGTAGGTGTTTTACCTTCTGGGTCTCTCCTCGGATTTCGTTTTCATTAACCTTCGAGTGGATTATGTTGACTACCCGAGGTCCTCCTTCCTGCAGCTGCTGTGCTGGGAGAGGTGGGGCTACTGGTGCCTAAGGCAATCTTGTCCGTTCTTCTCTTGTCCTGGTCTCATCGACAAGGTCTCTCAGATGTCCTTATCTTACCAGGTCTTCCAAGTGTGTTTTCAGGGCTCTACAACCCTGAGTTGTATGCCCATCTTCATTGTGGTAGGCACAATGCCTGCCAATGTTTCTTCCCATGAACTCTCCTGGAGTCCTCTCAGGCGTTCTGAAATAGGGCTGGTTCCGAATTTGATCCAGGACTTTGTGAATTGGGATTCGGAACACAGTTGTCACTGCCTGCACAGCCCTCAGTTCTGCCTCTTGTTTAAAGGATCCATTGTTACCTCGACCTCGCTTCGGCGAGCCGTTTCCTTTCTCGTGCTTTGTCTCCTTATTCCCCGACGTATCTTCTTCGGCTCTGGCATACTTCTCAATTCTGGCCATGAGTTCCTCCATACTTTTTGCCAATGTCTTTGCCAATGACTTCCGTAGTGGACAGTCATCTTTCAGGCCGTTCTTGAAAGATACGACTGCCACCTCTTGATTACATTCAGGTATTCGGTTGAACACCTCATAGTATCTTTTGGCGTAGGCCCTAAGGCCTTCATCTTTGCTGATCTTCAGAGCCATCAATGCGTCCACTCTTAATGGCTGAAGTTTGTTTGTCACGAACCTGGCCACAAACATCTCGGCTAGGCCTTCCCAGGTCTTCACACTTCCCCTTGGTAGTTTGTGAAACCATTCTGATGCAATCTCCCCGAAGGACGAGGGGAACACTTTGCAGAGCAATGGCTCGTTCCCACTATACAATGCCATTGAGTTCAAGTATAATCCAACGTGGAAGTTGGGGTCTGACTTACCATCGTATATTTGGAATCTCGGCATACTGAATCTCTTTGGTGCCTCGAATTTGTCTAATTCCACCGAGAATGGTGTTCTCGGCTTAACAGGTGAAGTTACCTCGGCATCGGCGTTCTGTTGCTTCCTCTTGAGGTAATCTCTCAAGTCTTCTTTGCTCTGCCCAGGAGCTCGGCTATCTTTCGACTTCAGTCTTTTCGGTATACTACTCTCGGCCTCGTGGTGAGCCCTTTTCGATCTTTCTCCATGAGTTGTGTCAAAGCATAGTGCCCGCCCTTGAACATTCCGATGTTCTTTGGGGTCGGCCTCCTTGGTGCGTCTCGTCCTTGGTGCGTCGTGTCCTTTGTGACTCTTCCTTCCTTCCCTTCTTCCGACCTCCCTTGAAAGTCGGTGAGAGTGTCTTTCGCTCCTGGTGTGCTGGGGAGCTTCTGGGATTGCTTTCTGCCCTCCCTTCTAGGCATTGGCCGCTGGAATCGGCGTGTCCTGCAGCGGGTATGGTGGCTGCATGCAGGGGCGGCTCCAAGGCTTGGTCAGGGGTGTCACCCGAACCCCCTGGCTGAATTTTTTTTATTTATTATATAAATATTAGATTTTAGGAAAAAAATTAGTAATTGAACCCACTAAAATACAATTTTGAACCCATAGTTTTAAGTCCTACTCTTTTGAACCCACCAATGAAAAAAGTTTACTTTTTAACTTTTACCTATTTTTTATTTAAAATATTTTATTTTTTAGGTGATATAATGATTAATGTGAATTTTCTGTAAGATATATGGTATTTAAGTTTTTGATTGATACCACTGACAAAAATTCCTAGAGTCGCCACTGGCTGCATGATGTTATTTTGCATCATAAAATTGACGACCGATTGCAAGTCTGCCAATTTGTTTGCCATCTCTTTCACCTCTTCATCCCTTCGTAGGCATTTGTCCTTCCATACTTGGAGGTCGTCTTCGTTATAGTACCCGCTTCGATCAGGTTTCTTTGGTACGTCGCCAGTCTGGCCGACGTCTTTTACCCCGTGAGTTTGCTCATGAGTTTCTGCGTTGGACTTGTCTCCTTCGACATCAAGGTCAATGGGTCTCCCACTCCCAGCAGGAGTGTCGTCCCCAATCTTTTCCTTCTGTCCGTTACTGGCCATCTATTCTACTTTCTTTCCCACAGACGGTGCCAAATTGTGTGTGTCAATTTCCGACCACACTGCCAACTTAGTATTCAGTTGGAGAGCACTAGCAGAATAGATGACACTTGTCTAACCTGCAACAGAAAGAGAAGATTCTGGTGGTGGTTCGTCCACCCGGGGGCACTCCGACGATCAAGTCAGTATATCTCTCACAGATAATCAATAGTGCAAACTCACTATTTAGAATATAAATTGCGTACCTTAGACCTACGGGGGTGCCTCTCTTTTATAGTTAACTCAATCCTAGTCCTGATAGAAGCCTGAGTTCTATGGACTCCCATTCAGTGCTTACTTTGGACTCCTCAAGAGATAAGGATAAAGGCTTCTATGGACTCTCATTCAGTGCTTACTTTGGACTCCTCAAGAGATAAGGATAGACTCCCTAAGAACATTATCCTTATCAATCTTGAAGTCTTTCTTCATTCTAGGACTCTTGTCCCTTATCCGCTTATCTCGGATTCCAATATCTTCGGAGATAACCTCGGTCACGCCGAGATCATCTCGACGTTACGACCAGGACATGTGGCACCTCGGCTTATACATCGGCGTCACCTTGCCACGTGTTGATATTCAAAAATATATCCCCACAGTTTGTATATTACTAATCTTTATCTTTATATGCATTCCTTTTACAAAACATAAGATTTTTTTTTAGTAATGATACATAAACTATTTTTTGTACAAAATATCTATACATAATTATGTGATTTCTTATGTCCTTTCATTTTTAATCAAAGCCCTCACTATTATTATTATAATTTCAAAAAAAACAACGTTATGCTTTCCAGTCTCGCATAATAGATATTCAAGGGTCCTGGGGTGTGCTACACAAGATAGTCAATGGAAATAGAATGTACAACATTTTTGTTTTGAAAATATTGACACATTATTCTAAATTTTTTTTTATATATAAATTTTATCTTTACAAATTATTGTTTTTTTAATCTATTACCAAATTGATTTTTGTTTTTGAGAAGTGAAGCAACCCTAAGAATTAACAGCCAATATCAGAGGGATTCTATTTGAATTCAAAATATATCTCAGTATGCTTAATTTAAATTCATAAATTTTAATTCCTATTATATCTTAATATGAATTTACTAATAGAACAATACATATTAAACTTTAAAATAATTTTTTTTTCTCATGGTACACCCTAATCAATTATTCTTATTTAAATCTTTGTATTTTTTTTTTCCAAGAGATCAAAGTTATTTCTTCTTCTTCTTCTTCATCCTCCCTTCAAAGCTTCAATCCACCATACCAAAACTCACCATTATCATCAACATCATTATTTTTTATTATTTTGAAACACTAACCTTAGAAGAAAGTTTGAACAAAATTAAATAGTGGATGAGAGTAATAATCAAAATAGTTTTTTGAGCAACCTATTAGAAATGAGGTAAGTATTCATATAAAGGGGTTTCACAATTTTTGTAGAGCACCATCAATTATTTTCTATATCGTTTTTTTGACAAAAATTAAAGAGCCCAGTAGTTAGATTAACAATAACATATTATTGAAATTGTTCTTATTTTATCATTTAAATGTATATTATTTAAGAACTACTCTTTTTTGTTAGTGCATGATGCTTATATGCTTATAAATTTGGTTTTTACTTTTTCACATGTATTCTTGTGGATAATTTATAATTAAAACTTTTTTTTTTCTTATATTGAAAAGTTTTTATAATGCTTATGTAAAAGTTTGATTTTTTCTGTATTTGAGAATTATTTTCTGTATTTAAAAGTTTTTGAAATAATTTAATTTTTTTAGTTTGTTTATTATTTATTATTTGGGTTTACCTTTAGGGTAATTTGGAAAAAAAAAATAAGGTGTAATGAAAGTAAAATAAAATTTTAAATAATTAAATAGGGTATACTTAGAAATTGGAAGTACTTAACAATTTTTTTTGGGTATAAATAGAATCCCCCAATATCAGTAATATCTTTTGAAATATGCCTATGGGCTTGAAAGCCCTCTCATAGCGTTTACATTTTGGGCTGTCTCCATGAAATCTACTCCAAAAATCTGCAACAAGACAAATGAATTAGAAAAGGGTAAACGTGTGACTTCATTGGTATTTTGGGTTGCATGGGTTGGTTTGGGAGAAAATTATCAATCCAATCACATTTGGCATATTGAAAATCATCCAATTGACAAATTTTAGACTGCAGGCCAACCACCCAATCGATTTTTACCATCTTAAACTAAGTAGCCCCACCTGTGCACCTTCTCAAACCACATGAGTGGTTTGGGTTGGCATGGGTTGGACTCTTTTTTTGGCACACCCATCGGTACATTATTTCTAAATAACTGCATTGTGAAAAAAATCTATATAGCTTGACCCAAGCCCTATGGCATACTGGCATACTGGTAAGTAGCAATGACCAGAATTAATGAGCAAAAGTCTCATCCCAGAGCATCACCCTAGAGACTCAAACTCATGTCCTCCTAATTACCAAACCACATAAGCCCAAAACACCACACTTCCAAAATATCGTTTCCCTTTACAAAAACATGGCTTGTATTACTGAAACTAACTGATCTTATGACTAATGAACATAAAAATGGTTTCTTTACATGGCCGTTCTTTGTTTGGCATAGGCTATTATCATGGAATTCTATGAAACAGAACTCTCAGAGGCATTTCATCAAACAGTTCCCTTGCATCCCCAATCCTATTGTTTTCAACGTAGCCTTTCATCATCATACTTCCAAGAAACAGGGTCCCCATGAGCTATTTGAAAAAAACAAAACAAAACTTTTCCTGCTTCAGCTTCTTTTAGAGTGATTCGTGATGAATTCACAAATGATTTTTGACATTATGAATTCAAACTTTTACCACTACCTTTTGTATTCAATTTTTTACTACTTTCTACTTCATATCCTCAATCTTTTTCCTTATCTTGCTATTATTATATATTTGTCACGGTGGGTTAGGGCTACATGCTTCAAATAATGCTTGAAAAACAACATATCAACAAGCATTGGCTTAGTATATCACCATCTAAATAAAGGTCTAATACTTTCTGGTACCAGAAGGCACCTTCACAAATGGTCATCAAGAACAAAGCTCTTTACTCCCAAAAATATCGAAAAATAAAACATATTAACAGCTATACTATCATAGCCAACCACCTTGGTAAGCTTTGGCCTGAGCAGTATTGTTTACAAAAAGCTACCTAGGGTTCACATGAGAAAAGGGCCATTCTGTCTCTCTCTCTCTCATAAATTGAAAAACATACGAGTTGATCATGTCGTATGGGTTCATGTAAAAGAAACAGTAAGCACAATAATAATCACAGAAATGTAACTAACTCTAAACATCAAGTAGACTAAAATAAAATGGATTCACATTTTCCCCTGCAAATTAATTCAACAAACATGAATTTTGAATACGCAATACAACCAAAAGCCTCCCACTCTGTAGTTGTTTGTAGATTTTGTTCTGGGCTGTGAGACCCCCAATTGTACCCAAAAACCAAAATTACAACAAAAAGCCAAATGATTCAACAATTCATGTAACTACTCCATCAAAAGCAATCAGAGATGGATTACATACATATTAGCATCTTATCCGAAGCGTAGAATTTGGAGCAAATACACTGAAAGTTTCAACAAATTTACGGGCCTTGTTCTTCTGCATGCAGAGATCAAATACGCCATTAATGTGTTGAAAGAAGCATATATTCTTCAAAATTTGGTGACAACAAAAGACTGCAGCTGCATCATCCTAGGAACCTGCTGCAGAAATTAATAGATTTGTAAGGATGAAAATATTGTTAGAAATGGCAAGAAAAAAGCTCACTTTCATTACAATATTGTATAATATACATTGTGAGTTATTTTGGGTAAACACAAGAACTTAAAGTGTGAAGGAAAATAAAGCAGTTTATTTGAAATGATAATATCTATGGGAAACCTCTTGCAACATGTTTACATGTTTTGGATCCATTTAAGCTAAAAAACACCAAGAAAATGGCCTGAAGTACAATTTTCAAGATGTAGGAGGATAGCAAACAATTTAAATGCAAATTCATTAAATATGTACCCCGAGTGTGTTCTTAGTTGAAGAAAGCTCAAAAGGTTCAATGATCAAAATTGACGCCTTGGCCTAGCTTCAGCCATGCTTACTCGGATTGACCTGCCATTTAGGTCCTACAGCAGAGATTATAAGTCAGTTTTAGTTTCAGAAAAAGAGAATGTTGGATAATAATACCTTACAGTAGATATAAACTCTCGGTTGGGTAAATTGGATAGAAACAAAACAAGGTGAGAAGTCCATGAGAATTTTGGAAATTCTATATTCAATTTGATCAATGAATGAATGTTTACAAGCACTTCTCCAGTATATCCATGTCCCACATAAACAACATACATCATCTGATGTTATTGGTAAATAAACACATATACTAGCACAAGAATATACCTCCAGCTACAAAATCTTGCAATCATACTCATAATAAACAATTAGCAGTGTCAAAAATCCTATAAATAGAAAGACTGATGGACATCCAATGGTGTCCTTCAACTTTGGAACTCTAATACTTGGTCTCATTGATGCATGTTAACTAACAAAAGGTACATGAACACTAGACCAACAGTTGGCACTACCATGCCCACATACGAATATAATAAATTGTCAAATATTAGAGGTAGATAAAAAGCATAATAAGGATATGTATGTCATTGAGTGTCACCTAGTAGCAAAACCTGTTCGGAAATCTAACAGTTATCTTTGAAAAATAAAATTAGAAAAAAGAAAATCTATAAAATTATACACATAAACTAAAGTAATGTTTGGTGTCCATTAAAAAAATATATATACTTGAATGATCACATAACATATACATTTTTCCATCTACAAAATGGCCAGTAAAATATAATATAAAAAAATCCCAATTTTTAATGCAGTAGATAAGTGAAGAAAGAAATACATGCAATGCTAACGGTTAGAATTACTTCCATAAGAAATCCCATGCATCACACTATTATTTAAATTAAAAAGGAAAATTTGTACAATGTAACAGAATTTCAGCTCTGTATTAGTATGAGAAACTGATTTTTTTCCCTTTGCAATTATTGATTGAATCAACAACAAAACAAACCCAAAATATGCTGACAAACAGAAGGTCTGAAAGGAAATGAAAACTAGAAAAGTGACAGGCTTAAGTTGGTAGGCCGCTATAAAATTCCAAATACATATATTTTTCTCCCAACTTTTTAGGAATCAAACAGGGCAGACAAATAATAAAGACAAGAAACACATAATCAAGAAAAAGATAATCAATATACTTACAACACCATCCAATGATTCAATTGCATTGTTGACCTCATCTGAGGAACCAAAGGTCACAAACCCGAAACCCCTTGATCTACCACTGTCTCTGTCATAAACAACCTTGGCTTCCATAACCTTACCTTGCTCGCTAAACAAGGTTTCAAGTGCTAAATCATCAACAGCCCACGAAAGATTTCCCACATAAACCCTATGGGAGCTATCGGAACTTCCTCCACCCCTGGGCCCTCTAAAAGAAGATTCTCGATCTCCCTTTGGAGGAGGAGGCCCAGAACTCACCCTCAATGCCCTGCCCTCAAGTTCCTGCCATAGATCATAAATTCTCACTTAGATGAAATGGACCTAAAGCTCACTCTAAGTTCAAAATATATGAGAAAAATAAACAAATTTAATTGGGATATAATCAATAATTTCTGTCAAAATTGAAATTCAAAAAAAGACAATTTAAAAGGTAACATCGAAATGTAGTTTTTAAGCTTGTCTTGGCTTCCATTATCAACTAAGTGAACTCAAACAGTGATATTTTTAGAGTTAAAACCTGTGTTATCAAAAAACGTCAATACCCTAACAAATTATGTAATGGTACGCACGTTCCAAAACATGGTACACTTTTGTTCCAAAATGATAAATTTAGTGATTTGAAGCGATGTCAAAGTTTTTTCCAATATATTTCCTTAAATGCTATCTTAGGAGGAAAAAAAAAATCAAATATAATGAAGTAAAATCTAAGAAGAGTCAAGTTTTGACAAGAAAAAAACATAAAAAATGAAAAGAAAAAAAAAACAACAACAATATCATCATCATTTTACTAAATGTCTAATAGTTAAAAGAAAATTACTTCAGAACTACCATAAATTCAGTGTAACATATACAAGTCTACTCCTGTCGTACCACATTTTAGAGCATGTGGCATACCACATTCCCATTCCCATTCCATGCCCCAAAACGATTCACGTTTTAGGTAACATATGTTAAAACAGTGAAGATATATGGAAGTCCATGGTTCCGATTTCTATGTTCCAACACACACAATCAAATGAAATGTGGAAAACAACAAAGCTTACATAGCCGTTAAATTGCTGAGCAGCTGCCTGAACCTCATCAACTGTAGACATTGTCACAAAGCCAAACCCTCGGCTTCTTCCAGTTATCTTGTCATATATAACCTGCCAAAGCAGCTCAAATTTGCACATAAGAATCTCTCTTTACCTTCTTTTTTTTTTCCCCCCACAAAAATCATTGCAACATTAAAACCCAAAGAAGAAATATTTTAACTCAATTCTCTGAACCCCACAGAAATTTTATTTCATTTTCAGAATTTTGATTAGCAAAACTGGAAAAACAACCGAAGTTCACAAGGGGCAAAAAAAAAAAAAAAACATTCACACCAAATAATTTGAATTTTGCATCAAACAAAACATTATCTACAAAACTAAAATCTCTGTAGACCTTGTTACAATTATACAAAAAATAAAAACCCATATCTATTTCATAGATTTGTAACAGACCAAACCCAAAGAATAAAATTTTAACTCAATTCTGAACCCCACAGAAATTCATATTTCACTCAAAGAATTTTCATAAGCAAAACTTGAAAAATAACTGAAGTTCACAAGAATAAATAAATATGAAAGTAACCCTTCACACCAAATAACATAAATTTTACATCAAACAAAACATATAATCTAGAAAACTAAAATCTCACTAAACCCTAAACCCATATATATATATATATATAGATATTTCACAGATAGACCAAAATGTAAATTCATACCTCAACCATCTCGACATTTCCAGCTCGTTCGAACAACCCAGCAAGAGTAGCACTGTCGACATTGAAAGGTAAGTTTCCAACGAAGAGTTTGAGAGCAGGAGAGAAACTGGGTTCCTCTGCATCGCTCAATAGGTCCTCTTCTTGCTCGTACTCGGATGAAACCGCAACGTTTCGCACGAACTTGGAAGGCGAGGAGGCTTCGAAGGGTCTAGAAGGAGAGAGAAGAAATGAGGAAGTAGATATGGAGATGGACTTGGGAGGGGACTTGGAGGAGAGAGAGAGTGAGACAGCGGCTGTGGTGGGTTTGGAGTTGGAGAGAGAGAAGGAGTTGGGAGTTAGCGAGAGAAAATGGAGGGAACAGGCGGAGGAAGACATGGCTGCGCTGTGTGTAGCGCTTTGTCAGCAGATAAGGTTTTGAAAGAGGAACGCAAAGAGCCCTGTATAGCAATGAAAGAGAGTGAAGTGGGGGAATGGGATATTTGTAGGGGAAGGGATTGGGGCAGAGGGGAAATATCTACCATAAACCTCAATTTTATCTTATTGCAATTATTTAGAGAAAAAAAAATTATTTAATTTTACCTCTTTACGTTTTAATATTTGAAAAATAATCCGTAGCTCGAATGTTTCGGGCTCGAATGGCTCGAAAATTTAAATTTCTCTCTCCTCTCGATCTTTTCCCCTTTCCGCCTTAGCAGTTCACTCTCGTCTCTCTCACCTCTCTCACTCTCAACAAACCTCTCTCTCACTCTCGCCTTATCCCTCTCTCCTCTCTATCTCTTCACTCCCGCCTCTCTTACCTATCTCTTGAAGGAGTTCGAAGGACAACGAGACGGGGGACGAAGGACGACGAGACGGTGGACGAACGACGACGGAGGCAGACGAACCACGACGGAGGACGGAGGACGACGAACCATGACAGAGGATGAACGATAACCTGCGACAGCGAATCTGTGGTAAACCTGAAATCGCAAAGTTAGGGTTTACGTTTGGCTTCAATTTTTGTAGAAATTAGTCGATTTGGAGTGTTTGGGATTGGATTTTGTTTGCTATTTGTGTTAGGATTTGGGATTTGATTTTAATTTGTGATATGGTAGGGTTTGGGATTTGCCTTTATACCTGTGATCAAGAATGAACTCTGTTATAATAGATATAAAACATAGTAGGTTTAGGATTTGGGAATGAACTTACAAAAAATTGAAATTCACTGGAATCAAATAGCTGGAATTAATGTAATTTACAAGAGAGTAGCTGTTATAATATTTAGTTTTTAAGTATTTTCATCAAATACATCAACGAATGGTTTAGGATTTGGCGGTATTTAGTTTTGATAGTTTGGCAAGTTCAAATAGCTGGAATCAGTAGTACAATTTTCGGCTTTGCAACTGAGAAGTCATATTGAATAGGCAAACAAGGCTTGACTGATCAATCCATCTTTTTGAGTGTTTTGGAAATGCAAGCGAAAAAGAAATTGTTTAGGCCTAATCACTTCAGATTGCATAGAAAAATATTAAGGAAATGGTGTAAACTTTAGTTGTTGCTGAGTTGCAGCTGTGCTGCACAGCGTAGCGAATCCTTTAGAATTTCCAAAGCCCTAAGACTGCAGGAAAGGCGAAACATAAAAGACCAAGAATCACCATTAAGTAACACAAAGAAGAGTTTGGCATCATAATCTGATTCTTATTTACAGGATTCCTAGTGTTTGTTTCCTTTCTTTCTTATTTACAGTAGAGTATAATTGAATCATCATCTTCTACTAATAGGTAGAACAACTTGGGAGATAAAAAAATAGGAAGAACGTCATCTTCTACTAATCAGTAGTTGAATTTGTTAGTATTTTTTATACAGATAAAAAAATGGCTTCATCTTCTACTAATAATAGGAACATAAGATTAAAGCCAAGGTTTTGTAATTGTTGGAGAACAGCTTCCATGTATATTGTACGAACCAATGAGAATAGAAATGAAGAACATGTCTTTTTTGTTTGCCCAACAAAATATGTAAGTACCTGTTATATAAATGAATCTATTACTTTTTACAAATTTCATTTGTCATTTATTGATTAACTGATTCTTGTGCATTGTAGAGTGCGAACAAACACTGCAATTACTTCAGGTTCGCAGATGACGACGACGACGACGACATTACCTCCACAATTCGTGCCAATGCTAGACCTCGGACAAATTCAAGAACAGAAGAAATTAATGATCTAAGGAGAAGGCTTGGTGAGCATGATAGAAGGCTTCAAAGGATGGAGAAGATTTTCAAGACAATAACTTATGTCATTGTATTTTGTGTATTTTTGTACTTTATCATGTAAATGACTCAGTTGTTAGGTTTTGGAACATGCTATGAATGTAATCTACTTTTCTACTTGTTTTGTAATTTTTTTTTGGTGCTTAAAAATCTGATGGTTTGAAAAAACAAGTGTATAACAGGTTTGTTTGAGATGAAATGTGTTGAATTAACAGTGTGTGAAATCTATTGAATTATGTTGGTTGTTTAACAGTGTGTATTATATGTGATGGTTTGAAAAAACAGGTGTATTGATTAACAATGTGTTGAATGAACAGGTGCTTGACAGTGTATTTTTTTGGACAATGGTTGAACAGGTTGAATTGAAATATGTTCAATGAACAGGTTGAATAACAATGTGTTCAATGAACAGGTTGAAGGTGTATAACAGGTTTCTTTGAGATGAACTGTGTTGAATGAACAGTAAGTATTGATTATGAGCAGTGTGTGAAATCTATTGAATTATGTTGGTTGCTTAACAATGTGTATTATATGTGATGGTTTGAAAAAACAGGTATATTGATTAACAATGTGTTGAATGAATAGGTGCTTAACAGTGTATTTTTTCGGACAATGGTTGAACAGGTTGAATTGAAATGTGTTCAATGAACAGGTTAAACAGGTTGAATAACAATGTGTTCAATGAACAGGTTGGTGTATAACAGGTTTCTTTGAGACGAAATGTGTTGAATAAAAATGTTGAATGAAATGTTCAATGTGAGATGAAATGTGTATAACAATGTGAGATGAAATGTGTATAACAATATGTTGAATGAAATGTTCAATGTGTTCAATGAAAATGGTGGCTTCTTCTTACTCATAGACGACGGAGCCTCCTGACCAGACTTGAAACCCTGTTGTGTTATTCATAATGTGTCATTATTACATCACCTCCAACAAAGGTTTTTTCTCCATTAAAGGGGATTCACCAAACTCCATTTCAGAAACCATAGTAGTCTGGTTCACAACATTCTCAATCTGGTTTAATGATCTAAATTTCATAGGATTCTCCAACAACGCCTCATTTTCTGCTACAGAGTCGGCTGCTTCCACCACACCAATCTCCATTTCAGCCCAAGAATTACAGCCATTAACATCGACAATGGAGCTCACATTCTGTACCTGTGTTCTTCACCTCAAGTTGTTCATCAAAGGTTGTTGAATTTCACTCAACATACACAGGTGTTCTTAACAGGTTCACCTGTGTTCTTAACATGTGGTTCACCTGGTTTACCTGTGTTCTTAACAGCCATTAACATCTGGTGCACCTGTGTTCTTAACAGGTTTCTAAAATTCACTTAACATACACAGGTTGCTGAATTTAAATTACAGGTTGCAAATTCACTCAATAGCTAAAATTCACTCAACAAATTCAGTGAACAGGTTATTGAATTTAGTGACTGTAAAACTTCAAATTGAATATCATGCAAATTGCAATATTATATTCACCTTCAATTCATTCAACTCAAAAATATGGGACATTCAAGTTAACAATCCAAAGTTCACAAATGAAATTCACGTACAATTAGCACTTTGAAACTAAAAAAATTGTGGGACATTCGGATCCACATCGATGTTCAAGTCAACAAAATTTGATGGTACTATTGAACTTTGACTGCTAATATTGTTGACCATTCCAGCTTGAGTATGAGATGTGCTTCCAATGTCGTCCCCAATTATGCTAACTGGTGCCTGTAAAAATAAAGTAAATATAAAAAAAAAAAAAAAAAAACAATTCCACAAACATATTCACCAATATCAAGCGACAATAAACAAGTGCAATATATTAAGTCCGTTCAACACATACCGGTACATACATACTGTCTGCTGTGGCATCCATAGAAGGACAATAGTAAGGTTGATTTGGCGGCACCTAATGATAAAATAGTAACACAAGTTAATTAGTAATTTCAAGCACTACAATATTAAGCCCAAAAAAAAAAAACATGAAACAACATTCATATTTAACACGTATCGGTTCATACACAGTGTGTTGCACGCCTCCCGTACAAGGAAAGCTTAACTTATGAGGTTGACCTTGACGTATCTTCTGACCCTATAGTACCAAACATTGATGAATATTTGAAGTTTAACAAATTCTGCAATATACATATGTACTGCGGAATGAAAAATGTACCTGTACCGGATTAGCCTTCTTATTCTTTCCCTTCAACCGATTGACTATTGCATCAACCTTGCTAACCTTCCATTTCGTACATGGACGGCCTCTTCGGCGAGCAACCAAAGGACTTAGTACCTTGCGAGTCATGCTTTCTTTTGTAGTATTGATACGAGGCGGACTTTTTGGTGAAGTATGGGAAGGAGGTAAAGTAGTACTTGAAGGTGGTAAAGTACTAGTACATGGCACATTACTCGCACTACTTGATTGAACTATTCTCACTTCATCCTTGATTTTCATCAACCCAAGTTGAATCACTTTGTGTTTACCATCATCATCGGTAGCAAGTTCTAGGATCTCATCCAACATGTTGTGATAGTTATCATGCACCTTTAGATGTAGAGAAGAGCCAAAGTTAGTATATGTGGTTGGAATGCATGTGTAGCCTTGTTCCAAATCTTTTCTCCATCTCGAAACAATGTACCTCATATATGGATCTCTCAATGAGCACACAAAGTAAATGGGCACACATAATACCTCTAAACTCAAACAACCGACACATACATTGGAGCTCACATTCAGTTGAATTAAAGTACACAATAAATTCCATTTTCTTCATCCCCTCACCCACAACAACAACCTCCCTCACATGATAGGTACAAATTGCTCCTTCCTCTTTGATAAGATTTGCACGACAATACACTAGATGCTTCATTTCTAGTTGAACTTCTTTAAATTTGGAATTAGTGTAAGCTACACGAAATTGCTTCTCAAAACGATACACCGTTAAGCAATCATACACTTTGTTACGAGACTTAAAATCTGCTTTTGTCTCCTTCTCTACCTTACTTCTCAACGCATTGTCATACTGCTTAACAAATTGCTTCAAGGTTGTCTTGGAGTTCACATATCCATCAAAGAATGCATTCATACTCTCACTTCGTTGTGTAGTTGACATGCCTGCCCAAAATATGTCTTTAACATAGGTAGGAATTCACCTATGTCGCTCACAGTATAATACCCCCAACTACTTGTTATCATTCAAATTGAAATTTTCAATCATTGCTTCCCAGTATTCCTCAAATTCATCTTTTGTGAATGAATCATAAACTGCATTACTTAAAGCAACCTTTATGGACTCATATTGCGAATATCCTCTCAATTTCTCAGGAATTTTCTTCATAATATGCCATAAACACCAACGATGCTGAGCTTGTGGGAACACAATTTCTATGGCATTTTGCATAGCTTTGCACTGGCCAGTTATTATCGCTTTTGGGGGAGCATCTGACATGCAACTTAACCATTCTTTGAATAGCCAAACAAAAGTCTTCGTGTTCTCATTACTTAACAACCCACAACCAAACAAAATTGATTGTCCATGGTAATTAACTCCTATAAACGGAGCAAACGGCATATCATATTTGTTTGTCAAATAGGTTGTATCAAAAGAGACAACATCCCCAAATGCTTTATAAGCCGCCCTACTCCTTGCATCCGCCCAAAACAAGTTGCGCATGCGACCATCTTTGTCACGACCCAAACCCGCCCCTATGGGTTTAGCACCGTAACCGGCCAGTAATCCGTGATTACCGAAGGCCTGCTTAACAGTAATAACAATAATACAGAGTACAGGGGCTGGCGGAAGCCAAAACAGTAATAAAAGATATCCAATGAGCTGTGACAGTCTGTATGCAAAAAGACTTTTCACATATATTCACATTCAGAACAAAAGCAGTATGTACAAACATCATTTACAGGCATTCAGGTTAGGGACCAAATCCCTACCATAGCAGTACAGTACCAGTCTATACAGTGTTACAAAACAGAGACAGAATGGTGAACCGAGACACCCCAAAAAGCCTAAGCTTGGACAGACTTGGAACCTCGCAGTGAGGCACGTCGGTTGGCTTGACAAAAAGGGAGTTTCACCCAACGCTCCTAGCTTCGGTCCGGTGCCTGGACACCTACATATATATATAAACAGTGAGCTAAAGCCCAGTGAATAACATATGCGTAAAGAGGTTAAGAATGAATGTCCTTTCAATATTTAAAACAGTCATTTGAACAGTATATCAATTATTCGATCATAGCAGTCATAAGTGGTACATCCAATAACAAACAATACAGTAGGTCTTATCAGACCAAACAGTCAGTTGATGGCCATCATATCAGTAAACAATAGTGGTTATGGGAACCGACAGAGATCTCTGTAACAGTAGCAGTAACAGTAAAATGCTATGGATGCCACGAATATATTTCGCAAATAGGACAAACATTCATTCAGTAAGAAATATCATTTCAGAAAGCAGTACAGTTGATCATTCAGAAAATATCCATCATTGAATATATCTCTACAACATTGTTACTCACAGAGTTCTGGGCTACAGATAGGCTAGTGAGTTTCCTCGGATGCCAACCCTACGCAGTTACAGGATGAACACACACTAAGTTGCACGTTTTGGGAAACAATAACTTAGTCCCTATCTTGACTCAGTGTGGTTCTATAGCATTATCCTTATTAAGATGCCTTAAACTAGGGCTAGGAATGCCTAGGATGGAATGAGGATGCAAAAATGCACTTTAAAACACTTTTCAAATTTTTGCTGAAACAGGGGTCCCGCTCGAGCGTGGTTTTCTACGCTCGAGCGGACGTGCAGACAAAAGGGCTACACTCGAGCGTGACTTTCCTCGCTTGAGCGGACTGCAAAAGTACTAGATACATGAAATTTATGCTTGACGGGCGCTCAACCCCCGCTTGAGCGTGAGACATAAGTCATCGCTCGAGCGTGCATTCCCTCGCTCGAGCGGACTGTAAACACATGCAAAGTACTGGACACACGCATTTCACGCTCGAGCGTTACTTTCCCCGCTCGAGCGGGATGCATGTATTCAGGGTGTACACTCGAGCGTGTAATCCTACGTTCGAGCGTGGGTCCAAAATCTGAAATTTCCAGATTGAACCTCCAAGCTCAAAATTAACTTTTAAAGTATCAAATTCGATCCTTTTGGGCTAATTTTCTGGAAAACACTTTAAAACTCATAATATGACATGTTTCAAAGATCAATTTGCAAAATCAAAGCCCAAAGGTAGTTCAATTAAACACAATTTCAAGGAACACTTCAAGAACATGATGAACATATGACATGCATATGTTCTAATGAGTTCAAAGCTTCTAATACATGCTCCAAAAAGCCAATTCTCTCAAAAACAAGATGAAATCATGAACTATATTCAAGATATGGACATGCATGTAACAAATTTCATGAAAACAACCTCAAAATGCTAGAACATGTGCATGCATGCATGATTTAATTGTTTCCCAAAACGTGCAACTTAGTGTGTATTCATCCTGTAACTGTGTAGGGTTGGTATCCGAGGAAACTCACTAGCCTATCTGTAGCCCAGAACTCTGTGAGTAACAATGTTGTAGAGATATATTCAATGATGAATATTTTCTGAATGATCAACTGTACTGCTTTCTGAAATGATATTTCTTACTGAATGAATGTTTGTCCTATTTGCGAAATGTATTTGTGTTATCCATAGCATTTTACTGTTACTGCTACTGTTACAGCGATCTATGTCGGTTCCTATGGTTGGAACCACTACTGTTTACTGATATGATGGCCATCAACTGACTGTTTGGTCTAATAAGACCTACTGTACTGTTTGCTATTGGATGTACCACTTATGACTGCTATGATCGAATAACTGATATACTGTTCAAATGACTGTTTTAAATATTGAAAGGACATTCATTCTTAACCTCTTTACGCATATGTTATTCACTGGGCTTTAGCTCACTGTTTATATATATATATATGTAGGTGTCCAGGCACCGGACCGAAGCTAGGAGCGTTGGGTGAAACTCCCTTTTTGTCAAGCCAATCGACGTGCCTCACCGCGAGGTTCCAAGTCTGTCCAAGCTTAGGCTTTTTGGGGTGTCTCGGTTCACCCTTCTGTCTCTGTTTTGTAACACTGTATAGACTGGTACTGTACTGCTATGGTAGGGATTTGGTCCCTAACCTGAATGCCTGTAAATGATGTTTGTACATACTGCTTTTGTTCTGAATGTGAATATATATGAAAAGTCTTTTTGCATACAGACTGTCACAGCTCATTGGACATCTTTTATTACTGTTTTGGTTTCCGCCAGCCCCTGTACTCTGTATTACTGTGATTATTGTTAAGCAGGCCTTCGGTAATCACGGATTACTGGCCGGTTACGGTGCTAAACCCATAGGGGTGGGTTTGGGTCGTGACAGAGTGGTATCAGAGCCGATATCAAACCACGAGTTATACCGCACACACCTGTCCAAATGAGCTATAGGATGTCCTAGAAAAGCGATTAGGGCATTGTATGAGCATTGAAAAAAAAAAGTGTGTGTGGCCATGACATGAATATATGTGTTAATGTGCTAATATGTTTTAAGTATGCAACTGCTTATGTTTATAATTGTCATAATTGCCTATAGTGAAATGGACAATGCAAGAACCATCGATGAAACAAAATCATCTGATGCCAGAATGACAAGATTGGAAAGAACAGTTAAACTATTGACTGAGGCCTCGAGGCAACAACAGAACCAACAGCCCCCACCTCCTCTAGTACAGCCGAAACCGAATGTGAATGATGACATAATTGCTCTAACACAGAAGTTTAGTAAAATGAAACCGCCATCATTCCAATGAGGCCTTGAACCACTAAAGGCCGAAGCCTGGGTTCTTGAAACATAAAAATTATTTGAAGTCTTTCCATGTTCGGAAGCACACAAAGTGTTACTGGCTACCTTCACCTTACAAGAGGAGGCCAGAAGGTGGTGGATGCTGGTCCGCGACACCAATACTGCCATGGATTGGGCTCAAGTTAAGGGAGCCTTCTTTGAGAAATACTTCCCTCAGTGTGTCAGGGACCGAAAGGTGACTGAGTTTGAACAACTGAAACAAGGCACTATGTCCGTAGCGGAGTACGAATCGAAATTCACTGAACTTGCCAAATATGCACCACACATGGTGGATACCGATTACAAAAAGGCCAGGAAGTTTGAAGGCGGCCTTAATGTTGAAATCCTTGACAGAATCAATGTTCTGAAGTTACTGAAATACGTGGATGTTCTTGACCAAGCAATAATGGCTGAGTCAAATATCGAGGCACTGAAACAGACTGAAACACCAGCGACTGAATGGCGCGGTAAGAGATGGGGTTTTAAATTTAAGAAATGCCGGAACAGCCCCTTGAACAAAAAGCAAAATATGGGGTCAACAACCAGTTCTAGTCAGGGAAGTGGTTCCATACCGCCCTGCTCCGAATGTGGTAAGAAACATAAAGGGGTTTGCTATAAAATTTCAGGTGCTTGTTACAGGTGTGGCAAGGTGGGCCACATAGTCAGAGATTGCCCTTCTACTACTCAGGGCAATAGTAAAGCTGCAGCCAGCACTGCAGCATCAACTGTTGCACCAAAACCTAATCCCAAAGCTACAGGAAAAGAGCCCATGAGGCAAGGCCGAGTGCTCGCACTCGTATCGGGAGATGTACAGAATACCAAGACCGTCGTGTCAGGTATACTCTCAATCTGTACTCAAAATGCATATGTTCTGATTGATTCGGGGTCTACACATTCATATGTATCGCATGCTTTTTCGCAAAAATTAAATAGACCACTGGAACCTATGAACTATTTGTTAGCTGTATCTTCACCTGTTGGATGATCTATGACTTGTGCTTATATGTACCCTGCATGTGAAATTATTGTTGGGGATGTTCATTTGTATATTGATTTACTGCCTCTGAATATTGATCACTTTAATGTGATATTAGGAATGGACTGGTTAACAAAATATCATGCTACCATAGACTGTGTAACAAAACAAGTTGTTTTCCGTCCACCTGGACTGCCTGAATTTGTGTTTAACGGAGTTGGAGTAGTACCTCCCCCGTATCTGATTTCGTCCATGAAAGCTTTTAAACGGATTAGAAGGGGTGTAAAGGGTATCTGTGTTGTGTATTAACTGTACCTACTGATGCTAAACTGATGTGAACAGTATTCCTATAGTCAGAGAATTCCTAGATGTTTTTCCAGATGATTTGCCAGGGGATTTGATTGATAGGGAGATTGAGTTCACCATTGATGTGATTCCGGGTACACAGCCAGTATCTCAAGCTCCTTACAGAATGGCACCGACTGAATTGAAAGAGTTGAAAGTTCAGCTGCAAGAACTGTTAGATAAGAAGTTCATCAGGCCCAGTACTTCATCGTGGGGCGCGCCGGTCTTGTTTGTGAAAAAGAAAGACGGCTCATTGAGACTCTGCATTGACTACCGTGAACTGAACAAGGTAACAGTGAAAAATAAATATCCATTGCCTCGTATTGATGATTTATTTGACCAGTTACAGGGTGCCCAGGTTTTCTCTAAAATTGACCTTAGATCTGGATACCACCAGTTGAAAGTCAAGACAGGAGACATTGAAAAGACTGTCTTTCGAACGAGGTACGGACATTACGAATTCTTAGTTATGCCTTTCGGAGTTACCAATGCACCTGCTACATTTATGGATCTTATGAACAGAATTTTCAAACCATTCCTAGATGAATTTGTAATTGTTTTCATAGATGACATTTTGATTTATTCCAAAAACACGGAAGAACATGAACGTCATTTGAGAACTGCCTTACAGACCTTAAGAGAACAGAAACTGTATGCTAAACTGACAAAATGTGAATTTTGGCTTAATAATGTTATGTTTTTGGACATGTTGTCACGACCAAAACACCCGCCCCTATGGGTTTAGCACGTAACCGGCCAGTAATTCGAGATTACCGAAGGCCTGCTTAACAGTAATACAGTAAAACAAAGTACAGGGGCATGGCGGAAGCCATTACAGTAAAAAACGATGTCCAATGAGCTGTGACAGTCTGTATGCAAAAAGATTTTTCATACATATAAACATTCAGTACATAACGGTTATGCACATTATTTACAATCATTCAGTACAGGGACTTAATCCCTACTAAACAGTACAGTATGGTGTTGCCAGTCTATACAATATTACAAAACAGTACTGAGTCAGACGGGGAAATAAAAACACCCCTAAGCCATAGCTTGGCAGGTTCGGAACCTCGCAGTGAGGCACATTGGTTGGCTTGACAAAACTGGAGTTTACCCCGACGCCTCTAGCTTTGATCCGGTGCCTGTACACCTACATATATATATATGAGCGGTGAGCTAAAGCCCAGTGAATAACATAATGCGTAAAGAGGTTGAGAATGAATGTCCTTACAGTAATGAAAACAGTTCATTAAATCAGTATATCAGTTGTTCAGTACAGTAAACAGTCATATGTGGTACATCCATTAGCATAACAGTAAACAGTAGGTCTTAAAGACCGAACAGTAAATGATGGCCATCAATCAGTAAACAGTAGTGGTTCCAACGAGGGAACCGACAGAGATCTCTGTAACAGTAACAGTAAACAGTAGGTGCTAAGAATGCCACAGTACAGTTCAGAATATAGGACATACATTCATTCAGTAACAGTGACAGTTCAGAAAACAGTACAGTTCAGTATTCAAAAGATAATCATTTTGAACATATCTTTACACAATTGTTACTCACAGAGTTCTGGGCTACAGTAGGCTAGAGCGTCTCCTCGAAATGCCAACCCTAAACAGTACAGAATTGAACACACACTAAGCTACACAGTTGGGAAAGATAATAACTTAATCCCTAATTTGCCTCGGTGTGTTCTACATCTATATCCTCATTAAGATGTCTTAAACTAGGCCTAGGAATGCCTAGGATGGGAAGGGATGCAAAGATGTATTCAGAAAACATTTTCAGAATTTTCAGAAAACAGCAAGTCCCGCTCGAGCGTACATGAAATAAAGGTCCCCGCTCGAGCGTAAACTTTCCCGCTCGAGCGGACCAAAAAGTACTGGATAGGTGAAATTCACGCTCGACGCCCGCTCGAGCGTGTCACCCAGTCCTCCGCTCGAGCGGACTGATGCACAATGCAAGATGCTGGGAGCTCGATTTTCCCGCTCGAGCGACACTTCCCCCGCTCGAGCGAAACCAAAATCTGGAAATTCCAGATTTGAGTCCCAAGCTCAAAATCAAGTTTAAATGCATCAAATTCGATCCTCTTGGGCTAATTTTCTGGAAAACATTTGTAAACCATAGAATAACATGTTTCAAAGCTCAATTTGAGAAATCAAAGCCCAAGTGTTTTAATTAAACCCATTTCAAACCCAATTTTCATGAACATGCTACAAACATGACATGCATGATTTAAATCATTTCAAAGCTTCAAAACATGCTCTAATGAGCTCAATTCTTCCAAAACAAGATGAAAACATGGACCTTACAATAATATGAACATGCATGTACCAAATTCCATGTAATCAACCTCAAAATGCAACAATGTAGACATGCATGCAACAATAAGCTTTAATCAACATTATTGAACAATTCATGCCTAACTCTACAATTTACATGAATCATGCAAGATTAAACTCAAACACACAATGAAAGAGGTCAATGGTCTACCTAAGTCTTGAATTCAAGTGTAGAAGTCCAAAAATGCAAGAATCCCTTCAATTCTCTCAACCTCCAAGCCAAATTCAAGAACTCAAGCTCCTCTCCTATCTCTCTCTCTAATTCGGCTATGAACAAGAAATGGCTGAGAAAATGTTGTTTAAGTGTATAAAGGCTCAAATATGTTTAATAGTGGCCACTAGATGGCATTGATTGTAATTAAGCCAACCTATGCAATTTAAATATTTTACTTATTATCTAATTTAATCATACCAAATCAATTTTCAGATAAATACACCATAAAATCACATAAATTCTACTGATCATGGAACATCAATCAATTTTTGATTCGGCCGCCGATAAGGCCTTCAATTAACAGTTTAAACATAAAAACTGAACAGATAATTAAACAGTCAAACAGATAAAATGCAATTCAAACAGATACAGGCAATCAATTCAGTTTCAGATTTCAGTCAGTCAGTTCAGTATTTAATCAGTTCAATTACAATCATAATCAGTCTCAGTTTAACAGTAATCGGTAATTAATCGGTAATCAGTGATGAGGGTTGTTACAGTCTCCCCTCCTTAAAAAGAGTTTAGTCCTCTAAACTCGAGTTACCTTCATTCTGGAAGAAAACAGGGTTCAGTGGAAACAGTTCAGGATATCTTTTAGCCATGTCATCTTCCCTTTCCCAAGTGGCATACACGCCACCATGGTTTTGCCAGTCAACTTTCACTAACGGGATCTCTTTGTTTCTCAGTTTCTTGATCCGTCTGTTTACAATCTGTATAGGCCGTTCCTCGTAAGTGTAGTCATCACTCAACACTACACGAGTAGGCTCAATCACATGGAAAGGATCCCGGAGATAATCTCTCAACATCGAAATGTGGAAGACGTTATGCATATGCTCCATTTCAGGAGGAAGCGCAACTTGATACGCCACCGGATTGATTTTCTCAATAATCTCATACGGTCCGACATATCTTGGCGCTAACTTGCCTTTGACTCCAAAACGAGTCTGGCCTTTCATCGGTGTCACTTTCACAAAAACGTGATCACCCACTTCATATTCTCTGTCTCGCCTTCTGACATCTGCATAACTTTTCTGTCGGCTCTGTGCAGTTTTCAGTCTCTGTTGTATCAGTTTCACTTTCTCAGTCGTTTCATAAACAATCTCGGGCCCAAGCAAAGGCCCATCTCCAACTTCTGCCCAGCAAATCGGAGATCTACATTTTCTGCCATACAATGCCTCGAAAGGCGCCATACCAATGCTTGAATGGTAACTGTTGTTGTAGGCGAATTCAGCCAATGGCAAATGGCTTTCCCAGTTTCCCTGAAAATCAAGGACACACATTCTCAATAAATCCTCCAGAGTCTGGATGGTCCTTTCTGACTGTCCATCTGTCTGAGGATGATAGGCACTACTCAGTCTCAATTCAGTACCCAATGCAGTCTGTAGGCTTTGCCAAAACCTCGATGTAAACTTCGAATCCCTGTCAGAAACAATGGACACAGGCACTCCATGCAGTCTAACAATTTCATCAATATAAGTATACAGCCAACTTGTCCGCATTATAAATTGTCTTGACAGGTAAGAAGTGAGCAGATTTGGTCAGTCTATCAACAATAACCCAAATTGAATCCATACCTTTTCTAGAGCGAGGCAATCCAACGATAAAATCCATCGTGATATGCTCCCATTTCCACTCCGGTATGGGTAAGGGTTGCAGTAAGCCTGCAGGTCGCTGATGTTCCGCTTTGACTTGTTGGCAATGAAGACATTTTGACACAAAGTCGGCAATTTCTTTCTTCATTCCTGGCCACCAAAAATTCAGTTTCAAATCTTGGTACATTTTCGTATTCCCTGGATGGATAGAAAATTTTGAGTTGTGGCCCTCTTGCAGAACTCTTCTTTTCAGTTCAGTATCATTCGGTACACACAGTCTTTCTTGAAATTTCAGTACATTATTTTCAAATTTGAACCCCGGTCTCGGTTTAGATTCTCTTTCTTCGATGATCTTCTTCAAGAAGTCATCTGTTTGCTGTTTCTCTTTAATTTCTTCGATCAATGCCGGTTGAGCAGAAATAGCAGCTATTGTTCCACCTTGTTCTCTCAAAACAACTTCAATTTCAGATTTTTCAAGGTCACAAAGCAACTCTTTCTGTCCAGTGAGCAAACAAGCTAAATTTGCAATCGACTTCCGGCTCAGTGCATCGGCAACGGTGTTGGCTTTTCCCGGATGGTACAGAATCTGTAGGTCATATCTTTAATCAGTTCTAGCCATCTCCGCTGTCTCATGTTCAGTTCTTTCTGTGTGAAGAAATATTTCAGACTCTTGTGGTCGGTATATACTTCACATGTCGCCCCATACAGATAGTGACGCCAGATTTTCAGTGCAAATACTACTGCAGCAAGTTCCAGATCATGGGTTGGGTAGTTCTTTTCATGAGGCCTCAGTTGTCGGGAAGCATAAGCAATTACTCTCCCATTCTGCATTAAAACACATCCCAAACCCTTATGAGAAGCATCACTAAATACAGTATAACCATCCGTACCTGAAGGTAAGGTAAGAACCGGTGCAGTCACAAGTCGAGTTTTCAACTCTTGGAAAGCTGATTCCCTTTGGTCAGTCCAGTCAAATGATATCCCCTTCTGAGTCAGTTGAGTCAATGGTAAAGCAATTTTGGAGAAATCTTTGACAAATCTTCTGTAATATCCAGCCAAACCCAAAAAGCTTCGGACTTCTGTCACATTGGTTGGTCTAGGCCAGTTTACTACAGCTTCAATTTTCTGCGGATCAACAGAAATTCCATCTTTGCTAACAACATGCCCCAAAAACATAACATGGTCAAGCCAAAATTCACATTTAGACAGTTTAGCATAAAGTTTCTGTTCTCTTAGGGTCTGCAGGGCAAGTCTCAGATGATGTTCATGTTCTTCTATACTTTTGGAGTAAATCAATATGTCATCAATGAATACCACAATAAAGTCATCAAGGTACGGTTTAAAGATTCTATTCATGAGGTCCATAAATGCTGCAGGTGCATTGGTAACTCCAAAAGGCATAACTAAAAATTCGTAATGTCCATACCTCGTTCTAAAAGCAGTTTTATCAATGTCTTCTGGTTTAACTTTCAGTTGATGGTACCCCGATCTGAGATCAATCTTGGAAAACACTTGAGCACCCTGTAACTGATCAAATAAATCATCAATACGCGGTAATGGATATTTATTTTTCACAGTTACCTTGTTCAGTTCACGGTAATCAATACACAGTCTCAGTGAGCCGTCTTTCTTCTTTACAAACAAAACGGGTGCGCCCCACGGTGAAGTACTAGGCCTGATAAACTTCTTGTCTAACAGTTCTTGCAGTTGCACTTTCAATTCTTTCAGTTCAGTTGGAGCCATTCTGTAAGGAGCTTTATATTGGCTGTGTACCCGGAATCACATCAACGGTGAACTCAATCTCCCTGTCAATCAAATCCCCTGGCAGATCATCTGGAAAAACATCTGGGAATTCTCTGACTATAGGAATACAGTTCACATTTTATTATCATCAGTAGATACAGTCAATACAGAACACAGATATCCTTTACACCCCTTTCTAATCAATTTAACGGCTTTCACAGAAGAAATCAAATACGGAGGAGGTACTACTCCAACCCCATTAAACACAAATTCGGGTAAACCAGGTGGACGGAAAACAACTTGCTTGTCACACAGTCAATGGTAGCATGATATTTTTGTAACCAGTCCATCCCCAATATTACATCAAAATGATCAATGTTCAATGGCAGTAAATCAATAAACAGATGCATATCCCCAACAATGATTTCACAAGCAGGATACATATAAGCACATGTCATGGATCCCCCAATAGGTGATGATACAGCTAACAGATAGTTCATGGGTTCTAAGGGTCTATTCAATTTCCGTGAAAAAGCATGCGATACATATGAGTGTGTAGACCCCGAATCAATCAGTACATATGCATTTTGAGCACAAATAGAGAGGATACCTGACACAACGGTTTCAGTATTTTGCACGTCTCCCGGTACTAGGGCGAACACTCGGCCCTGCCTCATAGGCTCTTTCCCGGTAGCTTTGGGGTTAGGCTTTGGTGCTACAGTTGATGCTGCGGCGCTGCCTGCAGCTTTACTATTGCCCGGAGCAGTGGAAGGGCAATCTTTCACCATGTGGCCCACCTTGCCACACCTGTAACAAGCACCAGAAATTTTATAACAAACTCCCTTATGGTTCTTACCACATTCGGAACAGGGCGGAAAGGAACGGTTTCCTTGACTAGAAGTAGTCGTTGACCCTGTATTTTGCTTTTTGTTCAGCGGGTTGTTCTTGCCTTTCTTGAACTTAAAACCCTGCCTCTTACCACGCCATTCAGACGCTGGTGTTTCAGATTGTTTCACTGCTTCGATGTTCGACTCAGCCATCAATGCTCGGTCAAGAACACCTACATAGGTCGGTAGCTTTAAAACACTTATTCTGTCCAGTATTGCAACATTCAGGCCGCCTTCAAATTTTCTGGCCTTCTTGTAGTCAGTGTCCACCATATGTGGTGCATATCTAGCAAGCTCGGTGAACTTTGTTTCATATTCAGCAACGGACATTGTGCCCTGTCTCAGTTGTTCAAATTCAGTCACTTTCCTGTCCCTGACACACTGAGGAAATACTTTTCAAAGAAGGACTCCTTAAACTGAGCCCAAGTCATAACAGTGTTGTGTCACGGATCAAATCCACCACCTTCTAGCTTCTTCTTGCAAGGTGAAGGTAGCTAACAATACTTTATGCGCTTCCGAGCACGGAAACACTTCAAATAATTTTTCAGTCTCAAGAACCCAAGCTTCAGCTTTAACGGTTCAAGGCCTCCCTGAAAGGATGGCGGTTTCATCTTGCTGAACTTCTGGGTGAGAGCAATTATGTCCCCATCATTATCATTACATTCTGTACATTCACATTCTGTTCCGGTACAGCCGGAGGAGGAGGTGGGGGCTGTTGTTCTGTTGTTGCTCTAATCTTGCAGTTATCAGTTCCATCATTCTTTCCATTCTTGCCATTCTTGCCTCAGTGGATGAGGACTCAGATTCATTTGCATTATCCATTTCACTATAAGCAGTTATAGCAATTAAAAACATAAACAGTTGCATACTTAAACAGTTTAACACATTAGCACATATTCAGTCATGTCATAACCACACACTTATCATGCTCATGTAATGCCCTAATCGCTTTTCTAGGACACTCTATAGCTCATTTGGACACGTGTGTGCGGTATAACTCGTGGTTAAGTATCGCTCTGATACCACTCTGTCACGACCCAAACCCGCCCCTATGGGTTTAGCACCGTAACCGGCCAGTAATCCGAGATTACCGAAGGCCTGCTTAACAGTAATACAGTAAAACAGAGTACAGGGGCATGGCGGAAGCCAATACAGTAATAAAACAATGTCCAATGAGCTGTGACAGTCTGTATGCAAAAAGATTTTTCATACATTATAAACATTCAGTACAGAACAGTATGCACAATATTTACAATCATTCAGAACAGGGACTTAATCCCTATAAACAGTACAGTAGTGTTCAGTCTATACAGTATTACAAAACAGTACAGAGACAGACGGGGAAATAAAAACACCCCTAAGCCATAGCTTGGCAGGCTCGGAACCTCGCAGTGAGGCACATTGGTTGGCTTGACAAAACTGGAGTTTACCCCGACGCTCTAGCTTGGTCCGGTGCCTGTACACCTACATATATATATATATGAGCAGTGAGCTAAAGCCCAGTGAATAACATAATGCGTAAAGAGGTTTAGAATGAATGTCCTTACAGTAATGAAAACAGTTCATTAAATCAGTATATCAGTTGTTCAGTACAGTAAACAGTCATATGTGGTACATCCATTAGCATAACAGTAAACAGTAGGTCTTAAAGAACCGAACAGTAAATGATGGCCATCAATCAGTAAACAGTAGTGGTTCAACGAGGGAACCGACAGAGATCTCTGTAACAGTAACAGTAAACAGTAGGTGCTAAGGATGCCACAGTACAGTTCAGAATATAGGACATACATTCATTCAGTAAACAATACAGTTCAGAAAACAGTTCAGTTCAGTATTCAAAAGATAATCATTTTGAACATATCTTTACACAATTGTTACTCACAGAGTTCTGGGCTACAGTAACTAGAGCGTCTCCTCGAAATGCCAACCCTACACAGTACAGATTGAACACACACTAAGCTACACAGTTGGGAAAGATAATAACTTAATCCCTAATTTGCCTCGGTGTGTTCTACATCTATATCCTCATTAAGATGCCTTAAACTAGCCCTAGGAATGCCTAGGATGGGATGAGGATGCAAAGATGCACTCAGAAAACATTTTCAGAATTTTCAGAAAAACAGAGTCCCGCTCGAGCGGACATGCAACAAAGGTCCCCGCTCGAGCGTAAACTTTCCCGCTCGAGCGGACCAAAAAGTACTGGATAGGTGAATTCTCGAGCTCGACGCCGCTCGAGCGTGTCACCCAAGTCCTCCGCTCGACGGACTGATGCACAGTGCAAGATGCTGGGAGCTCGATTTCCGCTCGAGCGGCACTTTCCCCGCTCGAGCGGACAACCAAAATCTGGAAATTCCAGATTTGAGTCCCAAGCTCAAAATCAAGTTTAAATGCATCAAATTCGATCCTCTTGGGCTAATTTTCTGGAAAACATTTGTAAACACATAGGATAACATGATTCAAAGCTCAATTTGAGAAATCAAGGCCCAAGGGTGTTTAATTAAACCATTTTAAACCCAATTTTCATGAACATGCTACAAACATGACATGCATGGATTTAAACCATTTCAAAACTTCAAAACATGCTCTAATGAGCTCAAATCTTCCAAAACAAGATGAAAACATGACTCCTAACAATAATATGAACATGCATGTACCAATTCCATGTAATCAACCTCAAAATGCAACAATGTAGACATGCATGCGACAATTAAGCTTATATCAACACTTATTGACCTAATTCATGCTTAACTCTACAATTTACTTGAATCATGCAAGATTAACCTCAAACACAACACAATGAAGAGGTCATGTTCTACCTTAAGTCTTGAATTCAAGTGTAGAAGTCCAAAAATGCAAGAATCCCTTCAATTCTCTCACCTCCAAGCCAAACTCAAGAACTCAAGCTCTCTCTCCTATCTCTCTCTCTAATTCGGCTATGAACAAGAAATGAGCTGAGCAAAATGTTGCCTAAGTGTATAAAGGCTCAATATGGTCTTAGATAGTGGCCACTAGATGGCATGATTGTAATTAAAGCCAACCTATGCAATTTAACATATTTTACTAGTTTATCTAGTTTAATCATACCAAATAATTTTCAGATAAATACACCATAAAATCACATATTTCTACTGATCATGGAACATCAATCAATTTTGGATTCGGCCGCCGATAAGGCCTTCAATTAACAGTTTAAACATAAAAACTGAACAGATAATTAAACAGTCAAACAGATAAAATGCAATTCAAACAGATACAGGCAATCAATTCAGTTTCAGATTTCAGTCAGTCAGTCCAGTATTTTAATCAGTTCAATTACTTCTCATAATCAGTCTCAGTTTAACGGTAATCAGTAATCAATCGGTAAACAGTGACGAGGGTTGTTACAGTCTCCCCTCCTTAAAAGGAGTTTAGTCCTCTAAACTCGAGTTACCTTCATTCTGGAAGAAAACAGGGTTCAGTGGAAACAGTTCAGGATATCTTTTAGCCATGTCATCTTCCCTTTCCCAAGTGGCATACACGCCACCATGGTTTTGCCAGTCAACTTTCACTAACGGGATCTCTTTGTTTCTCAGTTTCTTGATCCGTCTGTTTACAATCTGTATAGGCCGTTCCTCGTAAGTGTAGTCATCACTCAACACTACCCGAGTAGGCTCAATCACATGGAAAGGATCCCGGAGATAGTCTCTCAACATCGAAATGTGGAAGACGTTGTGCATATGCTCCATTTCAAGAGGGAGCGCAACTTGATACGCCACCGGATTGATCTTCTCAATAATCTCATACGGTCCGACATATCTTGGCGCTAACTTGCCTTTGACTCCAAAACGAGTCTGGCCTTTCATCGGTGTCACTTTCACAAAAACGTGATCACTCACTTCATATTCTCTGTCTCGCCTTCTGACATCTGCATAACTTTTCTGTCGGTTCTGTGCAGTTTTCAGTCTCTGTTGTATCAGTTTCACTTTCTTAGTTGTTTCATAAACAATCTCGGACCCAAGCAAAGGCCCATCTCCAACTTCTGCCCAGCAAATCGGAGATCTACATTTTCTGCCATACAATGCCTCGAAAGGCGCCATACCAATACTTGAATGGTAACTGTTGTTGTAGGCGAATTCAGCCAATGGCAAATGGCTTTCCCAGTTTCCCTGAAAATCAAGGACACACATTCTCAATAAATCCTCCAGAGTCTGGATGGTCCTTTCTGACTGACATCTGTCTGAGGATGATAGGCACTACTCAGTCTCAGTTCAGTACCCAATGCAGTCTGTAGGCTTTGCCAAAACCTCGATGTAAACTTCGAATCCCTGTCAGAAACAATAGACACAGGCACTCCATGCAGTCGAACAATTTCATCAATATAGAGTATGGCCAATTTGTCCGCATTATAAATTGTCTTGACAGGTAAGAAGTGAGCAGATTTAGTCAGTCTATCAACAATAACCCAAATTGAATCCATACCTTTTCTAGAGCGAGGCAATCCAACGATAAAATCCATCGTGATATGCTCCCATTTCCACTCCGGTATGGGTAAGGGTTGCAGTAAGCCTGCGGGTCGCTGATGTTCCGCTTTGACTTGTTGGCAATGAAGACATTTTGACACAAAGTCGGCAATTTCTTTCTTCATTCCGGGCCACCAAAAATTCAGTTTCAAATCTTGATACATTTTCGTGTTCCCTGGATGGATAGAAAATTTCGAGTTGTGGCCCTCTTGCAGAACTCTTCTTTTCAATTCAGATCATTCGGTACACACAGTCTTTCTTGAAATTTCAGTACATTTTTTCAAATTTGAACCCCGGTCTCGGTTTAGATTCTCTTTCTTCGATGATCTTCTTCAAAAAGTCATCTGTTTGCTGTTTCTCTTTAATTTCTTCGATCAATGCCGGTTGAGCAGAAATAGCAGCTATTGTTCCACCTTGTTCTCTCAAAACAACTTCAATTTCAGATTTTTCAAGGTCACAAAGCAACTCTTTCTGTCCAGTGAGCAAACAAGCTAATTTCCAATCGATTTCCGGCTCAATGCATCGGCAACGGTGTTGGCTTTTCCCGGATGGTACAGAATCTGTAGGTCATAAGTCTTTAATCAGTTCTAGCCATCTCCGCTGTCTCATGTTCAGTTCTTTCTGTGTGAAGAAATATTTCAGACTCTTGTGGTCGGTATATACTTCACATGTCGCCCCATACAGATAGTGACGCCAGATTTTCAGTGCAAATACTACTGCAGCAAGTTCCAGATCATGGGTCGGGTAGTTCTTTTCATGCGGTCTCAGTTGTCGGGAAGCATAAGCAATTACTCTCTCCCATTCTGCATTAAAACACATCCCAAACCCTTATGAGAAGCATCACTAAATACAGTATAACCATCCGTACCTGAAGGTAAGGTAAGAACTGGTGCAGTCACAAGTCGAGTTTTCAACTCTTGAAATGCTGATTCCCTTTGGTCAGTCCAGTCAAATGATGTCCTCTTCTGAGTTAACTGAGTCAACGGTAAGGCAATTTTGGAGAAGTCTTTGACAAATCTTCTGTAATATCCAGCTAATCCCAAAAAGCTTTGGACTTCTGTCACATTCGTTGGTCTAGGCCAGTTCACTACAGCTTCAATTTTCTGCGGATCAACAGAAATTCCATCTTTGCTAACAACATGCCCCAAAAACATAACATGATCAAGCCAAAACTCACATTTAGACAGTTTAGCATACAGTTTCTGTTCTCTTAGGGTCTGCAGGGCAAGTCTCAGATGATGTTCATGTTCTTCTATACTTTTGGAGTAAATCAATATGTCATCAATGAATACCACAATAAAGTCATCAAGGTACGGTTTAAAGATTCTATTCATGAGGTCCATAAATGCTGCAGGTGCATTGGTAACTCCAAAAGGCATAACTAAAAATTCGTAATGTCCATACCTCGTTCTAAAAGCAGTTTTCATGTCAATTCTTCTGGTTTAACTTTCAGTTGATGGTACCCCGATCTGAGATCAATCTTGGAAAACACTTGAGCACCCTGTAACTGATCAAATAAATCATCAATACGCGGTAATGGATATTATTTTTTCACAGTTACCTTGTTCAGTTCACGGTAATCAATACACAGTCTCAGTGAGCCGTCTTTCTTCTTTACAAACAAAACGGTGCGCCCCACGGTGAAGTACTAGGCCTGATAAACTTCTTGTCTAACAGTTCTTGCAGTTGCACTTTCAATTCTTTCAGTTCAGTTGGAGCCATTCTGTAAGGAGCTTTCGATATGGCTGTGTACCCGGAATCACATCAACGGTGAACTCAATCTCCCTGTCAATCAAATCCCCTGGCAGATTATCTGGAAAAACATCTGGGAATTCTCTGACTATAGGAATACTGTTCACATTAGTTTTATCATCAGTAGAGACACAGTCAATACAGAACACAGATACCCTTTACACCCCTTTCTAATCAATTTAACGGCTTTCACAGATGAAATCAAATACGGAGGAGGTACTACTCCAACCCCATTAAACACAAATTCGGGTAAACCAGGTGGACGGAAAACAACTTGCTTTGTCACACAGTCAATGGTAGCATGATATTTTTGTAACCAGTCCATCCCCAATATTACATCAAAATGATCAATGTTCAATGGCAGTAAATCAATAAACAGATGCATATCCCCAACAATATTTCACAAGCAGGATACATATATGCACATGTCATGGATCCCCCAAAGGTGATGATACAGCTAACAGATAGTTCATGGGTTCTAAGGGTCTATTCAATTTCCGTGAAAAAGCATGCGATACATATGAGTGTGTAGACCCCGAATCAATCAGTACATATGCATTTTGAGCACAAATAGAGAGGATACCTGACACAACGGTTTCTCAGTATTTTGCACGTCTCCCGGTACTAGGGCGAACACTCGGCCCTGCCTCATAGGCTCTTTCCCGGTAGCTTTGGGGTTAGTTTTGGTGCTACAGTTGATGCTGCGGCGCTGCCTGCAGCTTTACTATTGCCCGGAGCAGTGGAAGGGCAATCTTTAACCATGTGGCCCACCTTGCCACACCTGTAACAAGCACCAGAATTTTATAACAAACTCCTTATGGTTCCTACCACATTCGGAACAGGGCGGAAAGGAACGGTTTCCTTGACTAGAAGTAGTCGTTGACCCTGTATTTTGCTTTTTGTTCAGCGGGTTGTTCTTGCCTTTCTTGAACTTGAAACCCTGCCTTTTACCACGCCATTCAGACGCTGGTGATTCAGATTGTTTCACATGCTTCGATGTTCGACTCAGCCATCAATGCTCGGTCAAGAACACCTACATAGGTCGGTAGCTTTAAAACACTAATTCTGTCCAGTATTGCAACATTCAGGCCGCCTTCAAATTTTCTGGCCTTCTTGTAGTCAGTGTCCACCATATGTGGTGCATATCTAGCAAGCTCGGTGAACTTTGTTTCATATTCAGCAACGGACATTGTGCCCTGTCTCAGTTGTTCAAATTCAGTTACTTTTCTGTCCCTGACACATTGAGGAAAATACTTTTCAAAAAGGACTCCTTAAACTGAGCCCAAGTCATAACAGTGTTGGTGTCACGGATCAACATCCACCACCTTCTAGCTTCTTCTTGCAGGGTGAAGGTAGCTAACAATACTTTGTGCGCTTCCGAGCACGGAAACACTTCAAATAATTTTTCAGTTTCAAGCAACCCAAGCTTCAGCTTTCAACGGTTCAAGGCCTCCCTGAAAGGATGGCGGTTTCATCTTACTGAACTTGTGGGTGAGAGCAATTATGTCCCCATCATTATCATTGACATTCTGTACATTCACATTCTGTTCCGGTACAGCCGGAGGAGGAGGTGGGGGCTGTTGGTTCTGTTGTTGCTCTAATCTTGCAGTTATCAGTTCCATCATTCTTTCCATTCTTGCCATTCTTGCCTCAGTGGATGAGGACTCAGATTCATTTGTGTTATCCATTTCACTATAAGCAGTTATAATAATTACAACATAAACAGTTGCATACTTAAACAGTTTAACACATTAGTACATATTCAGTCATGTCATAACCACACACTTTTCATGCTCATGTAATGCCCTAATTGCTTTTCTAGGACACTCTATAGCTCATTTGGACACGTGTGTGCGGTATAACTCGTGGTTAAGTATCGCTCTGATACCACTCTGTCACGACCCAAACCCGCCCCTATGGGTTTAGCACCGTAACCGGCCAGTAATCCGAGATTACCGAAGGCCTGCTTAACAGTAATACAGTAAAACAGAGTACAGGGGCATGGCGGAAGCCATTACAGTAATAAAACAATGTCCAATGAGCTGTGACAGTCTGTATGCAAAAAGATTTTTCATACATATAACATTCAGTACGAACAGTATGCACATTATTTACAATCATTCAGTACAGGGACTTAATCCCTACTAAACAGTACAGTATGGTGTTCAGTCTATACAGTATTACAAAACAGTACAGACAGACGGGGAAATAAAAACACCCCTAAGCCATAGCTTGGCAGGCTCGAAACCTCGCAGTGAGGCACATTGGTTGGCTTGACAAAACTGGAGTTTACCCCGACGCTCTAGCTTTGATCCGGTGCCTGTACACCTACATATATATATATATATAAGTGGTGAGCTAAAGCCCAGTGAATAACATAATGCGTAAAGAGGTTGAGAATGAATGTCCTTACAGTAATGAAAACAGTTCATTAAATCAGTATATCAGTTGTTCAGTGCAGTAAACAGTCATATGTGGTACATCCATTAGCATAACGATAAACAGTAGGTCTTAAAGACCGAACAGTAAATGATGGCCATCAATCAGTAAACAGTAGTGGTTCCAACGAGGGAACCGATAGAGATCTCTGTAACAGTAACAGTAAACAGTAGGTGCTAAGGATGCCACAGTACAGTTCAGAATATAGGACATACATTCATTCAGTTAACAGTGACAGTTCAGAAAAGTACAGTTCAGTATTCAAAAGATAATCATTTTGAACATATCTTTACACAATTGTTACTCACAGAGTTCTGGGCTACAGTGGCTAGAGCGTCTCCTCGAAATGCCAACCCTAAACAGTACAGATGAACACACACTAAGCTACACAGTTGGGAAAGATAATAACTTAATCCTTAATTGCCTCGGTGTGTTCTACATCTATATCCTCATTAAGATGTCTTAAACTAGACCTAGGAATGCCTAGGATGGGATGAGGATGCAAAGATGTATTCAGAAAACATTTTCAGAATTTTCAGAAAAACAGAGTCCCGCTCGAGCGTACATGAAATAAAGGTCCCCGCTCGAGCGTAAACTTTCCCGCTCGAGCGGACCAAAAAGTACTGGATAGGTGAAATCACGCTCGACGCCCGCTCGAGCGTGTCACCCAGTCCTCCGCTCGAGCGGACTGATGCACAGTGCAAGATGCTGGGAAGCTCGATTTCCTTTCCCGCTCGAGCGGCACTTCCCCCGCTCGAGCAGACACAAAATCTGGAATTCCAGATTTGAGTCCCAAGCTCAAAATCAAGTTTAAATGCATCAAATTCGACCTCTTGGGCTAATTTTTTGGAAAACATTGTAAACACATAGGAACATATTATAAATCAAAGAATCAATTTTGAGAAATCAAGGCCCAAGGGTGTTTAATTAAACCCATTTCAAACCCAATTTTCATGAACATGCTACAAACATGACATGCATGGATTTAGACCATTTCAAAACTTCAAAACATGCTCTAATGAGCTCAAATCTTCCAAAGACAAGATGAAAACATGGACCCTAACAATAATGTGAACATGCATGTACCAAATTCCATGTAATCAACCTCAAAATGCAACAATGTAGACATGCATGCGACAATTAAGCTTATATCAACACTTATTGAACTAATTCATGCCTTAACTCTACAATTTAACTTGAATCATGCAAGATTAACCTCAAACACACAATGAAAGAGGTCAATGGTCTACCTTAAGTCTTAAATTCAAGTATAGAAGTCCAAAAATGCAAGAATCCCTTCAATTCTCTCAATCTCCAAGCCAAATCTCAAGAACTCAAGCTCTCTCTCCTATCTCTCTCTCTAATTCGGCTATGAACAAGAAATGAGCTGAGCAAAATGTTGCCTAAGTGTATAAAGGCTCAAATATGGTCTTAGATAGTGGCCACTAGATGGCATGATTGTAATTAAAGCCAACCTATGCAATTTAACATATTTTACTCTAGTTTAATCATACCAAATATTTTCAGATAAATACGCCATAAAATCACATTATTTCTACTGATCATGAAACATCAAAAATTTTGAATTCGGCCGTTCGCGCCGATAAGGCCTTCAATTAACAGTTTAAACATAAACTGAACAGATAATTAAACAATCAAACAGATAAAATGTAATTCAAACAGATACAGGCAATCAATTCAGTTTCAGATTTCAGTCAGTCAGTCTAGTATTTTAATCAGTTCAATTACTTCTCATAATCAGTCTAAGTTTAACGGTAATCAGTAATCAATAGGTAAACAGTGACGAGGGTTGTTACACATGTAATCAGTAAGGATGGAATTTCAGTTGATCTGTAGAAAATTGAAGCAGTACTGACTTAGCCTAGACCGACAAATGTGACCAAAGTCCGAAGTTTTCTAGGTTTAGCCGAGTATTACAGAAGGTTCGTCAAAGACTTCTCCAAAATTGCCTTACCATTGACTCAGTTGACTCAAAAGGGGGTATCATTTAACTGGACCGATCAGAAAGAATCAGCTTTTCAGGAGTTAAAGACTCGACTTGTGACTGCACCGATTCTTACCCTACCCTTAGGTACGGATGGTTTTACCATATTTAGTGATGCTTCTTATAAGGGTTTGGGATGTGTTTTAATGCAGAATGGTAAAGTGATTGCGTATGCTTCCCGACAACTGAGACCGCATGAAAAGAACTACCCGACCCACGACTTGGAACTGGCTGCAGTAGTGTTTGCACTGAAAATCTGGTGTCACTACCTTTATGGGGCAACATGTGAGGTGTATACAGACCACAAGAGTTTGAAATACTTTTTCACACAGAAAGAACTGAATATGAGACAACGGAGATGGCTAGAACTGATAAAAGACTATGACTTGCAAATCTTGTACCATCCAGGAAAAGCTAACACCGTCGCCGATGCACTGAGTCAGAAATCGATTTGAAATTTAGCCTGTTTGCTCACCAGGCAGAAAGAATTGCTATGTGACCTTGAAAAATTTGAGGTTGAAATTGTTTTGCGTGAACAAGGTGGAACCTTAGCTGCTATTTTTGCTCAACCGGCACTGATTGAGGAAATTAAAGAGAAACAGCGACAGGATGACTTTTTGAAAAAGATCATTGATGAACGAGAATCTAAACCGAGGCCAGATTTCAAATTTGAGAACAATGTGTTGAGATTCCAAGGAAGGTTGTGTGTACCGAGTGATTTTGAACTGAAAAGAAGAATTCTGCAAGAAGGCCACAATTCAAAATTGTCTATCCATCCAAGAAATACGAAAATGTACCAAGACTTGAAATTGAATTTCTGGTGGCCGGGAATGAAGAAAGAAATTGTTGATTTTGTGTCGAAATGTCTTCATTGCCAACAAGTCAAAGCCGAACATCAACGACCCGCAAGCTTACTGCAACTCTTACCAATACCGGAGTGGAAATGGGAACATATCACTATGGATTTTATTGTTGGTTTACCTCACTCCAGTAAAGATATGGACTCAATTTGGATTATTGTTGATAGACTGACTAAATCTGTTCACTTCTTACCTGTCAAAACAATCTATAATGCGGACAAATTGGCCATGATTTATATTGATGAGATTGTTAGATTGCGTGGAGTGCCTGTATCTATTGTTTCTGACAGGGACTCGAAGTTCACATCCAGATTTTGGCAAAGTCTGCGAACTGCATTGGGTACTGAACTGAGACTAAGTAGTGCGTACCATCCTCAGATAGATGGCCAGTCAGAAAGAACCATCCAGACTCTGGAGGATTTACTGAGAATGTGTGTCCTTGATTTTCAGGGAAATTGGGAAAGCCACTTACCGTTGGCTGAATTTGCCTACAATAACAGCTTTCACTCGAGTATTGGAATGGCGCCTTTCGAGGCTTTATATGGCAGGAAATATCGTTCTCCTATCTGCTGGGCAGAAGTAGGAGATGAGCCTTTGCTTGGGTCCGAGATTGTACAGGAAACCACCGAAAAAGTGAAACTGATTCAACAGAGACTGAAAACCGCACAGAGCCGACAGAAAAGTTATGCGGATGTCCGAAGGCGAGACAGAGAGTACGAAGTAGGTGATCATGTTTTTGTTAAAGTGACACCGATGAAAAGGCAAACCTGTTTTGGGGTTAAAGGCAAGTTAGCGCCGAGATATGTCGGACCGTATGAGATTATTGAGAAAATCAATCCGGTAGCGTATCAAGTAGCGCTTCCTCCTGAAATAGAGCATATGCATAACGTGTTCCATATTTCAATGTTGAGAGATTACCTCCAGGATCCCTTCCATGTGATTAAGCCTACCCGTGTAGTGCTAAGTGACGACTACACTTATAAAGAACGGCCCATTCAGATTGTAAACCGACAGAACAAGAAGTTAAGGAACAAAGAGATTCCGTTAGTGAAAGTTGACTGGCAAAACCATGGTGGCGTATATGCCACTTGGGAAAGGGAAGACGATATGATCAAGAGATATCCTAAACTGTTCTCTCTGGATCCAGTATTCTTCCAAAATGAAGGTAATTCGAGTTTGGAAGACCAAACTCTTTGTAAGGAGGAGAGACTGTGACAACCCTCACCATTGTTTACTGATAATACCACTGATTAGTGCTAATCTATGATTAAGCATGTTAAGTGACTGAAGGACTGAAATTCCGACTGATTAATTTAGTGTATTAGTTTAAATGCATTTCTATATGTTTGACTGTTAATTGATCTGTTCATGTTTTAAGTTTGAACTGTAAATTGAAGGCCTTATCGGCGGCCGGATCTGAAATTGATTGGTGTTTTGTGTTAATTAGAATTTATGTGATTTTATGGTATGTTTAATTGAAATTTAATTTGGTATGATTAAATTAGATTAAATAATGTTAAATTACATTAGTTTGCCTTTATTTCTATATTGCCATTGAGTGGGTTATGCTAGGCCACTATTTCTCTCACCTTTAGCATTGTTTAGCACCATTTCTTCAGCCTTATTCCTAGAGCAAATCGTGGGAGAGAGAGAAGTAGGAGAAATTGAGTTCATCTAGAGAATTGCTTGGAGAACTAGAAGACATTGAAGAGAGATTGCATATTTGAGCTTCTAGACTTGAAATTGAGGACATAAGGTAGGATATTCGTCTTCTTGAACTTGAATTCTAGTTGTATCTTGTAAGGTCCATGAGTCATTAGTGATCTAAGGCTAGAATTTATTTAAATTGTTGAACCAGCCGCCGATAAGGCCTTCAATTTACAGTCCAAACTTAAAACATGAACAGATCAATTAACAGTCAAACAGATAGAAATGCATTTAAACTAATACACTAAATCAATCAGTCGGAATTTCAGTCCATCAGTCACTTAACATGCTTAATCATAGATTAGCACTAATCAGTGGTATTATCAGTAAACAATGGTGAGGGTTGTTACAATCTTCATCAAGGTCAATTGCCGAATAGAAGTTTGAATTTTGTTGTTGCATTTTATGAAAATAATGTGTAATTGATTCGGCGTCTCCTACCCCAAGTCTCAACCTTCTAGCATTCTCAATATAATTCCTTGCATCTCGTTCATCAAACGTTAATGCCTCATATCCCCCCGCTTCAACAACTATGGAATGAAAATTCTTAGCCACCCCAATTCCTGCTGCATCGTTAACTTCTAGTCTCCTCTTTACCGGAGTAACAATCTTCTTATTCATTGGAAAATGCCGTGAGTCAGTAGCAACCAAATCATGAGTGTGCTCAAGCACAACTGTGGTTAACTTATATGTTCCATCCTTTTGTAGACTAGCTCTTACCCTTGCTTTACAATCAATTTTTGATGACAAAGATGGTTCCAAGGGATTTATTTCTAATCTTTTCGTTCTGTTCCGCGCCCTAGTACATTCAATTCCAAAGTACTTAACTTCCCCATCACATGTTAAATTTTGTGTTCTATAAGCTATAGCAAATCCCGAGTGTTTCGCATATTTTGCATAAAATGTGTACACCTCTTCCTTTGAGCTAAAATGCACTCATTAAATGAAACAGTGTTATCTTCTTCTTCAACTTCGTCACTCCCATTGAAAAAATTATTGTTCGAATCAATATCCATTCTACCTTCAAAGTTAAATAGAATACAAAATTTTAGAGTACAAAAAGTTATCTTATTAATGGCAGCCACCTTAAGAATGGGCCTTTTCAGGTTTGTAAAATATGAGAGCCATTAGGCTAGAATCAAAAGGAGTTGAATTTTATAGCTTAGGCTAGAATAAAATATGATAAAAATCTTTGCAATCATAAGCAATTGAAAAATGGCATTTTGAATTTAATTGATGATAGAATACAGCCATAGTCTACAACAATAGAAAGCAATAGATGAAACCATAAAAGGTATTATTAAACATGTAAAGTCAATTGAGAATGAAAAGATGTTGACAGGTTCCAAAATTCTATTAAACATGTAAACTCAATTGTATTAAACATGTTGATAGGTTCCAAAATTATGTATTATCAAAATTCATGACAGTATTAAACATGTTGACTGTATTATTAAAGTCAATTGAGAATGAAAATATAACAATAAAATGTATTATTAAACATGTTGACAGTATTACAGATTCACAATTCTGTATTGACAGTATTTACAAATTCTATTTTGACAGAATTTGTAAATTCTGTATTTTCCTCACATCTCCACCTCCAAAACAGTATAATCCGAAGGGGTATTTCTTCTGTAAATACTATTTTGGGTAGAATCTGTATTTACAAATTCTGTCAACACAGAATTTGAATCTTGAGTGAATTGAAGGTCCCATTTACACAACACAAAATTTGAATCTTGAGTGAATCTTGTGTAAATACAATATGGACGACAACCTATTTGACAAATCACACAAGGGAAACAAAAAAAAAAATTCTGGTATATCTTGTGTAACAATGTCTAAAGTCAAGACTCATCTTCAAAAACTCTTGTGTAAAGTCAAAAAATCTTCTGCAGTGCTCAGCAGTTATGAACAATGTCTAAAGTCAAAAATACACTCAACTTATTTGACAAATCACACAAGGGAAACAAAAATACAATAGGTTGAAGAGCAATTGACAAGCAAATCACACAAGGGAAACAAAAATACCAGTCAAGACTCCTCTTCTTCAACTATGGACGACACAACAGCAGCAGCTTGCGGCACCCACGGCAGCAACAGCAACCCAGATCAGTCCTCTCACTGTGCCGCTAGGTTACAGATCATTCGAGCTACGGATTTGGTTACCAATTGCGATTCGTAGATACATGTTTCTCTCTCTTTAATCTCTGTTCTTGTCTTTCTTTTTCTTTTTTTATTGTTTTGCCGCCAAATATGATGCTTGGCTGTGAGACTTCATTCAAGCACACGCCCACAGAGGATAAAAAACAACATTCGGGCCACTCTCGAGCCAACTCTTTCAAGCTACAAATCGCGATTGTTAATATTTTATATTTATCATAACGAAAATGATTCGTAGCTCGACAAATTGGCTCGACAAACTGGCTCGAAAGAGGAGAGAGGGAGAAGAGAGAGGAGAGGTCGTCGCAGAGGAGGAGAGAGGGCCGTCATCGCAGCTCCCGCCGTCGTCGCAGCTCGTCGCCTCCGCCACTGCCCGATCGTGCCGTCGCAGCCCACCGCAGCTCGCCCAGCGCAGCCCCGCCTCCGGCCCCCCCGATTTTTATGGCCCCCTCCCCTCCAGTTCTCCTCCCTCCTCCTCCCTCCTCCTCCCGATCTGCAGAGCCCCCCTTCTTCTTTTCCCCGATCTGCAGAGCCCCCCTTCTTCTTCTTCTTCTTCTTCACCGTTCTTTTTCTTCTTCCTGATCTGCAACAAAAACGGGAAAAAAAAAAAAAAAAAAAAATCGACACCAAAACGACGTCGTTTGGTGTCGAGCCGCGTTTCGAGCCACGGTTTCGAGCTACGTAGCATGGTCGTTATCATAATTCTTAATCTCACATTTTTCTATCTATCTCCTCACCATTTTTTTTCCTTTTTTATTTTGTTTTTCTCTCTTTCTTCTATTCTTCACTCAAGTCTAATTTTTAGAGAAAAGAATGGCCATACGACTACAATTTTGAACGTTGCAAGAAAGAAAGTAATCGTTAGAATTTTGTAAGTGATAGGATGGGGTTACAAAGGCTACAAAGTAGAGAAGCGAGGAGTTGAGAATTGAGGGTAGATAGCGTCAAGAAGGGATTAAAGGAGATGGGGTAGCTTCGAGTGAAATGTGGAGAGGCAAGGCAGAAGTGGTTGCAAGTGGCGAAAAGAAAATAAATGAGAGGAAATTGAGGGCTAGTGAGGAGAAAGAACCTGGGGGAGTACTGGCATAGTTCTAAATCGCGGTATCGGGTAACGTAACGGTATCGGTCGCGGAGTATCGGTATCGGTAGTATCGACCGGTACGTATCGGGAATCGGGTGTCGCGGCCGTGAAATTTCAAAAATCATTAGTAATCTCTCTAAAACTCAATTTTATGCATTTTTTTGACTCTTTTAGCTTTAATTTATCACATTTTAATCAAAATTTTGATATGTAGGAGCACTTTTGACTCATTTTTAACTAAATGATATGTATTTATTTTAGTCTCAAGCTTTTATTTGGCATATATGTTAAACTTTTAATAAAAAAAATTGATGTGGAAATATTTTTTTTTTACTTATTTTCAACAATGAAATACTTCCAATGTACAACACATTAATAAGAGAAAGATGGACATAAAAATAAATCACTCACTTCAGTCATAATCGCATACAAACAATCTACTACAAATCAAACACTCTGAAACTTAGTAATAAAAAGAATTACGTGGTGGTACAGAAGGATCTTGATTTCAATATTTATTTATTTATTTATTCCCTTGCTCAACTAAAAATATATATATTAATATTTAAATAATCATATATATATATATATATATATATCTCCCATCCCACACCATAATATAACTACATAACCACAAAATGTGAGGCTTAAATAAAAATTAAAAAAAAGTAGACATCATCAACAAATATAGCAATTACAAACAGAAAAATAAATAAATAAATAAATAAATAAAACAAAACAAATATAAAAATGAAATACACACTAGTACACAGCACAACGTTTCAAAACAAAACAGAGCATTGTAACAAACCTTTGAAGAAGCTCGCGAGCGGTGCGGCGGTGCCCCGGGGAGATGGATTTGGGTTCGATTCGGTGCGGCGGTGCCACTAGGAGATGGATTTGGGTTCGATTCGATGGTTCTCCCTACAATACTTTGCAAGATCGGTGGATGGTTTGGGTTTAATTGAGGATTTGGGTTTGGTTTGGTACAAAATCGATGGATGGGTTTGGTGTGGTCCGTCGATTGCAGGTTGTTGTTGGGTTTGGTGTGGTCCAATTGAGGGTTGTTGTTGGGTTTGTTGTTGATGGTTTTTATTTGCAGGTTGTTGTCTCCTCAAGGTTGAAGCGAACCGGCGTATCGGAACAATATCGTTCTTGTATCGGATTCAGGCCGCTACGTAGCGGGAATCGGCCGCTACGCCTGCGAATTTCGTTCTCACCGGTATATCGGTCCGTATCCGAAGCGGCACTCCAAATTTCCGGTACGAACCGGCCGGTACGGTACGTACCGGCCGATATTTAGAACCTTGAGTACTGGTGAAAAGGTTGAGGGAGGCATCGTTTGTTAACGAAATGGAAAGGAGTAGGGACGATGGTCAGCAAGAAGGAAGAGAGGTGGTAGCAACGGAAGAGGGAAGAGTTGGTAGTGATGGCTAGTAGCAACAAAGATCGGTGGTTGGAAAACATGTGGGTAAATTTTTTGTTTTTGAATTTTAGAGTTTTTATCTTAAAAATAATTTTTATTAACGTATAGAATTGTAATAAAAATAGAAAAATAAATGTTAGATATATAGAAACAAAAATATAGTGTAAATAAAATATCCCTACCTAGGTGAGTTGCGAAACTAGCAATTTGATTTTGGAGTGTTTAAGTCCTTTTTCGTAATTGAAATAGGGATTTAAAAAAAAAAATGAGAGGTGTAATAAAATGATTTTATGTGTAAATAGAAGCACCCATAATCACATAAAATCATCTCATTACACCTCTCAATTTTTATTTTATCCCTATTTAAATTACTAAAAAGGACTTAAACACTCCAAAATCAAATTACTAATTTCGCAACTCACCTACTTGTATCCCACCATCTCCATCCATCCACCATTACTATCACCTACTTTCATCGTGGGTGCCACCCTCTCTCTCTCTCTCAGTCCTATATTACCGTCACCGTCACTTCTTGTCACTCCCAATCCTTATTCCCTCTCTGCCAACTGTCCATGTCTTCATTCTTTTATGCCCCCTCCCTCCCCCAGAAAATTCCCTCTTTACACCCTTGCCCCATCCACCCCGACTATAAACCCCTTTTGCCTCACCTTCTCCACCTATTTTCCCACTTGTGCAACACTTTATTCCCTCCCCTCTCCTCTCGACATTCCCCCTTCTCTTTGAAACCCTAGCAAACACCCTCTCACCATTTTTGAAACCTTAAAGTTGTGAAAGAAAGATCTAAGGAGAAGGAGATGGTACATAATTGCTCTTTGTTTCTCCATAAATTACAGTACACTTTTTTTTATTTTCTTTTGAATTTTTCAATTTTTAAATGACCAAAACACAACAATCAAATTTACTTAGATATGTTCGGTAACACAAATTGTGAATTTCATTTTGAATTAATCTATTCAAAATTGAGTAACTTCAAATCTGTGTTAAGCTGAAGAAATTTTGAGGCTTTCCACTTTCTATGTATTCTAAGTTATAAATAAATGGTTGTTTGAAATGATTTAAATAAGTGTATTTTTTGACTTTTTACAAAAAAATATGTAGAAAGGTATAGAAGGGATATGTTCTAAAAAAGATAAAAAAATATTTAAAAAAAAAAAAGTGAGCTAATATAAATTATGCCAAACAAGTTCTAACTTTTGTGATAATCAATGAGATTTTGATTTGTTAAACGTCCGTTTGGGAAGAGCTAAAGTGGGTTTTTTTGACTATTTTAGCTACAAAAGGCAAAATAGGCTATTTTAGCCATAAAAAACAAAATATCACATCCAACTCATAATCATTACACTCTTCTCTCACAAAAAGGGCCAAAAAAGCCAAAAAATCATTCTCAAATCAAATTTTTTAACCCAAACTAAAATAGCTAAAAAAATCAAAAAGCCAACACACTTCCCAAACCAACCCTTAAGTTGTCTATTGGGTTTTTTCTCCTTTTTTTTATAACAAGGAGATAAAAATCCACGTTTCGGTGCAATTATATATATATATATATATATATATTTTTTAAGATACAACACAATTTAGATTGAGGGAGTACTATATTTTAAGATACAACACAATTAGATTGAGGGAGTACTAACCTGACAACAGTAATCTCATTCTTTTTGCCACAAGTCAAGATAAGATATTTAGGTACTATTTATTGTAACTTATAATGGTTGCTTATAGTGCTTTTGTTTGTAGCTTATAATGTAAAAAAAAATTAAATAAATTGATAAAAATTGATTATTCAAAACACTTTGGAAGAAATAATTTTTATTTTTATTTTTAAATTATTGATGGCTATTTTTGACATTTCGAATGTTAGAAATGTAATTCAAGCATGTTAGTAAGGATCTGAAAAGTCCTTACAGATAATAAATGTAAATTTTTATCAAGCAATTGTGTTAAGATTCTCTTAGTCTCAATGAAGAGGATTTTATTATGTTGTGTTGAAAAAATGAGCTAAAATTTTAACTCAAATTCGTAACATAATAAAAGGGTGAGAGTGGGCATAAATTGCAATTTGTTTAATTGAATAAACAATTACAAAATATTACCTAGTAAGGGCAATTTCGAAACTTTTAAACCGACCAGGTTTTGTAATTACAAGGCTAATCTACTATTACGAAATGTAAATGCATTGCATAAAAGTAAAATGCAGAAATTTAAAAATAAATGAAATTAACAAAGGTATACAGTCTGGATTTGGTCGGAGGTCTTTTCAGTCTTTGCTTTCTATCTATTTATAGCCTTCTCTTGGAGCCTTTGAAGCAGTCAGACTGCTATCTTTCGCCATAATCTCCTTCCTTCTCATTACTTCTTAGGGCCACGATCTTCCTTTTCGTACATGTGTAACTGCTAGCAACTGCTCCTTATTAACTTATTCTTCACGTGTCTCTTACATGTTGTTCATCATATTTGTCGGTTGAAGACTTGCATTCGCAACTCATATAAGCACCTTCAAAGGTGGGACTCTTCAATATCTGAATACCCTTTACTCATCACGTGTTGTCTTTGCCCTGAATGGTTTAAATGTGACACCAACAATTATCTACTTTCAACTTAAGAAAATTTGCACCAAGGAAGTCCTTAGCAATAGTTTCTATTGCGGGACAATGAAGAAGGTACTCTATGAACTTGTTACAATAAGTTGTACTAAACAGACCCAAAGGTATTAGTTAAAAGCACAACAGTGTGGTGTTTGGAGAAGTTGGTAAAAAGTTAATTTTTTAGCTTTTTTAGTCTATTTTGTCTTTTTGTGAGTAAAAAATGCGAGAGAAATGATGTGACCCAAAATAGATAAAAAGTTAAAAACTGACTTTTTTTTTACATTCCAAAAGACCCCAGTGATTTGAGAAAGGCTTCATATTTAGAAAAGAAAAAGTTAAATATTCAGAATTCATGCTTAGATTTTTATTGAGAATAACAAAATGAGTTGTTTAAATTTAACTCTTATATAATTTTTTTGATACGTTTTTATGTAAGAATTATCGGTATTTTGAAATTGGGGTCATCAAGGAGCCAGATCATATTATAACCAAGTTGAAGCATTGGACAAAATGAGGCCTGCCTGCAAGAAGATGCCAACTGCAGTACATACAGAGATATATACAAAAGTATCTAAAGACAAGAAAGTAATGAAGATGGATAGATTTAGACATTTATATTACAGTGGATAACATGTACCTCCATTCTTCAGAATACCCCTGTAGGTGTAATATCTTCTATGTTTTGGCATGTCTTTAAATGTCACAAAGTTACCTAAAGATATCAGCTCCTATCAAAAAAATAATAAATAAAATAAAAGATATCAGCTAACATGAGGAGGGTAACACATGATATATATATATATATATGGATAAATGAAGAAATAACTTATTTTGATTGACTTGATGCACATATGAAGCCCCAGATGATAAGTGGCCATCCTCTATATATGAAGAAATAACTTATTTTGATTGACTTGATGCACATATGAAGCCCCAGATGATAAGTGGCCATCCTCTATATATATATATATATATATATTCTTTTTTTCTTTCTAATAAAAAGTTAGGGTTGGTTTGGGAAGTGGGTTAGTTTTTTAATTTTTTGGCTTTTTTGACTATTTTAGTCTGGGTTAAAAAGTTTAGTTTGGGAAGGACTTTTTGACTTTTTTAACCTTTTTTGTGAGAGAAGAGTGTAATGATTATGGGTTTGATATGATGTTTTGTTTGTTGTGACTAAAATAACTTATTTTATCTTTTGTGGCTAAAATAGCCACAAACCATCTTCCCAAATGGATCCTTAGTGAGTTAATAATTAAATTACAACTCAAGTTAATTTATTTCTACATACCTAAATACTCTCTTCAAATCATTTGTATTGCCAGTACCACCTACCCAACTACGAACTTGGGACACCATGATATGAGTCCATGGAGATATTTTTTAAATTTATTTTAATGATCAAAAACAGTTCTTATTTTACAATTCGTCGAGTAGATTATTCATAAAAAAATTAAGTAGGTGTTTGGGAAGTGGATTTTGATGTAGTTTTTTTAGTTGTAGGATATTATTGGATAAAAAAAATTTGATGTTTGGGAAGATAGTTGAGTTTTTTTGTGGTTGGATGTGATATTTTGTTTGGATTTATTTTTTTTGATTTTACAAAAACTTTGTGGTGTTTTGGGAAGTTGGTAAAAAGTTAGCTTTTTGGCTTTTTTAGTTTATTTTGTCTTTTTGTGAGAAAGTTTTGTGAGAGGTGATGTGACTATTTTGTCTTTTTGTGGATAAGTTTTGTGAGAGGTGATGTGACTCAAAATTGGTAAAAAGCTGGAAGCTGGCTTTTTACCAGCTTCCCAAAATGGCCTTAGTAGAAAAAAAAAAAAAAAAAAAAAAAAAAAAAAAAAAAAAAACCCCAAAACTAAATCTTGCCAAACACCGCCTAAGTCAATTAAACATCTATAACCCATGACAAAATTACATTTATGTTTAAAAAATAAAGGGTTAACATAATTTTGATAATTTTTTTTAAAAAAATTGTGGTATAATCATGGGATTATATATGTCCGATTAACCTCATTTTTTATATGAATAATATACTTAACAAAACTTATAATATGAATAATTTAAATTATCAAAATAATATCAAACCGAACCTCAATCGGGATGTCACAGTGGGATGCTGTGACAGCACCCTCCATGTGTCTCCCAACTACATTTCGTAAACGGTTAAACTTCTCTGAAATTTAAATGAGCTGTGATTGGGAGCCCGAATGTAGGAGCCCCGAATGCCCCTAATACACAAAAACGTCGTCGTTTTTGTATTTTTTTTATTTTTTTTTCGACAGAAGGAAGAAGACGAAGAAGAGGAGGGGGAGGGGAGAGGAGGGGAGGAAGAGAAGGAGGGGAGTGGAGGGGGCCAACAAACTCTGGGCTGAGGCATGAGGCGGAGGCGGGGGCGGCGAGGCTGCTGCGACGAGCTGGAGCTGTTGTGACGAGCGACGGCAGGCGACGATTGGGCGGCTGCGACAGCGGGCGGCAAGGCGACGAGCTGCGGTCGTCTTCCCCGATCTTCTCTCTCTCTCTCTCTCTCTCTCTCTCTCGGGGCATTCGGGCGGGGCTCATTCGGGCACCAAATCTTATTCAATTTAAATATAAACTTAGAGAACTTGGAGGGCCATGTGTCCCCCAACTACATTTCGTAAACGGTTAAACTTCTCTGAAATTTAAATATAAACTTAGAGAACTTGGAGGGCCTACTGCAAGCACTGTTTTGATAATTTGAGTTATTCATTTTGTATGAACTTTTTTTTATATATTATTCATAAAAAAAATTAGGCCGATCAAATAATCATAACATTTTCATTTTATCAGGTTTGTTTTCAAAAAAAAAAATAGATGGTTTATCTTCAAAAATATATTTGTCGTGTAACAATCTAGATTTTTAATTATTCTGTAGAATTTATACTAATATTATTTAATCACAGTTAGAAATATATATATAATTTATTATATATTATTATGTATAATTTTGTAAAACAATATAATTATTAAAAGTTTAGGGGTCAAAATATAAATAATAATAATAATAATAATAATAATAATAATAATAATAATAATAATAATAATAGGTGTGGTAGTAAAATAAATAATTAATTTTCTATTGATATATGATAAAATGTAATTTAATTAAAAATTAATTTATATAATTATATTAAAAAATTGAGTCAAAGTGTAATTATCTTAAATATCTAGATAAGGATAAATCCTTAAAAATTATTATCAAATTGTGGCACGATTCGCACTGACTACGTGTATGAGTTGGCTTTGGGCTCACGAATTGAATCCCTATAAATGGGGAGGTGATTCTGCTCAGAAAGAAAAAGAAAAGGTAGAGAAGGAAAGAAAGAAAAGAAAGAATGAGGAAAGAAAGAAAGGAAAAAATGGTGAAACGTGAGAATATTTTTAATAGTGGAAAGAAAGATTAAGGTATTAATATTAAGGTGAGTTATATTATACCTTGAGTCACTATAATATATTTTATGTATATTTTGACTTACCATATTTATTTTATACAAGTTATGTTTTATAAACTATATTATTATTTCAGTTACGTGGATTATTTTCTGAATCCTATTTGCTTAAAAGGAAACCCATGGATATATTTTTTATATTTTAAAGAATATTTGACTATGACCTTATATACAATTATGTTTTGTAAGTACCACCAACGGGAGTCCCACGTCTTGGGAAACTTAAATAATCATTGGTCTCTGTTTTGTCACTTTGTGGCCCTCTGATCTATTGATCTCCGTTCTGTGCGCAGCAAAGTGCTGTGCGAAGATAAGTGTTATACTATTGTGTGAGCCACCTCTATAATCCGTACGAGCCACTTCTTGAATCCGTACCTCTGTATTGTTATTGATCCATCGACCTCTATTCTGTGCGTAGCAAAGTGCTGTACGGAGCTAGTGCTACACTGTTGTGGGAGCCATCTCTAGAATTCGTACAAGCCACCTTTTGAATCCGTACCTCTATTCTAACTGTCACTTTTGTGACCTCTGTTCTGTTCTGTACCATGGTTATGGTTATTTATTTACATAATTTATGTATTTCAGTTTTTGCTACTTAAATGATTTATTTACCAAATTGAGTTATGTAAATGTTTTGGCATAACTAACTATCCATGGTTATTTCGTGTCACTTATACTCTTAGTATAATACTTCTCACTCTGCCATGTACTTATAGCTGTTTACCAATTTCAGGAAATAATGCACTTCAAAAATAGCTTTTGGAAAGTTTTAGACGCGGAGCTGCGAAATAGACACACACAGTATTTTTATGATATTATTTATATGTAAATATCTGCCTTTTTTGTCAATAAAATTTTGTAATAAAAATAGAAGCTCCGATGATTATTTGATACCCTCATTTAAATATTACTTCCGCTCGCGTTTATTAATTTGTTTATAAATTGGCCGGAGGTAACTTCAATTACTGGCCATCACGATACTTAACCCTTAGGTACGGGGAACAGGTCGTGACATGTTGTTTATTTATCTAATTTTAGACAAACACCAAAAAATAATGTGATTATAATTATCAGATTGATCTAATATTTTCATTAACGATATATATAAAGAATTTACAAAATGAACAGTTCATAACTCGTGGTCGGTCTAACTATAACTTCTCTATTAGATAATAGAGGCTATCATCTTTTTCTTTCTTTTTTTTTCTTTTTAATAAAATGTTAATGATTAATTTCTAAAATTGCCCAATCCAATCCTTTTTTCTTTTTTTTTGTGGGTGAATACCCAATCCAAATATTTGGGAAGCAGATGGGCCTAAAAATTTCAAAACTGTCTACTCAATTAAATTATTTTGAATGTTAATAGTAAATTTTATTGCCCAATTTCTCTAACAAAAGTTGAATTTCTAGTAAGAGGGTGTTTGGAAGAAAAATGCTTGGTACCTCTTTTTTTTGGGACCCCCACAACCCTTTTGAATCTCAACTATTGATGAGTACCATCAATAGTTGAGATCTAAAGGGGGTTGTGGGGGTTCCTAAAAAAAAGAGTCTCAATTATTGTTGTGTTTGGAATGATTTAAATAAAGAAAAATGTTTTGTGGCCCTAAAAACTGTGGCCCTAATGGCCCTAATTTCCTGTTTGGATAAGTTTGTTTTTTTTTTCTTTTTTTTTTTACCTGATATGGAAATTAGGGCCATTAGGGCCACTAATTTTTGAGCTACCAACCAAAGCCCTTAAATAAATATATTTTTTACTTTTTTACGAAAAGGTGTGAAAAAAAAAAGAGAAGTGATATGATTCAAATAAAATAAAATAATAAAAAAAAATGTGCTAATATAAGGGATGTCAAATACTACCTAAATAAAAATATAAATTGGACATTTTTTAGTATAACTAATGTATGGGGTGCTCAAGGCTTCAAAGTTGAAAAAATTGTGGACATGTCATGAACACATTATGGGCTTCTCTGAAGTTGATTGGATCCAAAACCACTTGCCATTAAAAAGCACAACTTACCCAAGCCCAACCCAGTGATCAGTAAATATGAACAATAATGTAGGTATAAACAACACAGATTAACCAGTTTTTTTTTTTTTTTGGACAGGTATATTGAGGCAGGCCGTGGACGAATAGATTAAAAAATGGCTCGCATTTGACAGATTTTCAGTAACCTCAGCTTTCTATAAGGTCACTCTAATCTCTTTGTGCCATCTCCAATGAATTATTTCTCCAATAAAAATCCTTTTTGTGTCAAAAATTAATTTAAGTAGCAGTTAACAATTTAATTTTTTTTTATATTTTTGTCTTCAATTTGTTATCTTAGAGCATGTTTGTTTTGAGGGATAAGAGGGTGGGATTGGACTATTAGTCTCACCGGACTAATAATCCATTGTTTGTTTTTTCTTTTTTTGCTCCGGACTAATAGTCCCCCAGGACTATTAGTCCCACAAATATGGGACTATCCTATCCCATGGGGGAGGGTGGGATAGAAACCATGGGATTGGTATTCTATGGGATTATTTTGTGAAATGTCCATTTTACCCTCCATGCTATTACTTAGCAAACAATTAGAAAAGGATAAAATAGTCTTTTGAACATTTATAAATTATTTTTTTAGTGTTGTTAATTTAAAATTATATATTAAATAAAAAATTTTAATTATAAATTATAAATTAAATTTAATTAAAAATAATAAATTATAAATTATGGCCCTATAAATTAAATTTTTTTAGTATTGTTAAAAAATTAAATTTACATATTAAATTAAATTATTTTTTTTGTGTTGTTAATTTAAAATTATATATTAAATAAAAAATATAAATTATAAATTAAATTTATTTAAAAATAATAAATTATAATTATGGCCTTATAAATTAAATTTTTTTAGTGTTGTTAAAAATTTAATTTATATATTAAATAAAATTATTTTTTATTGTCGTTAATTTAAAATTATATATTAAATAAAAATATAAATTATAAATTTAATTTAATTGAAATAATAAATTAAAATAATTAAAATATTGTGCAAAAAATAAAATAAAACAAATTTTTATTTAATCTACTTAAAAATAATTAAAATATTAAAGCTATGTTTAATATTGCTATTACTTAGTAAATAATTGAAAATGATAAAATAGTCATTTGAGCACTTATCCTCCTCTATAATATTCCAAATAAATATTAGATAATTAAAAATAATCTAATCCAGACATCTAATCTTATGACTAAATAAACATGGGGTATAATGTAGCTACATACATTAGCTTTTGATATATGAAAAGTAAATTGTGGTGGGAAGTAAATTGTGGTGGGGAAACTTGTGGCTATCTGGCAGAGAGAGAGAGAGAGAGAGAAAAAGGGGATATGGGGTGAGCTACTTGACACCAAGTCACAAGAGATGAGAGGGGGAGAGGGGTCAGAGGATATATTGTTATTTAATATCTCATCATTTAGAATCATGTTATTTTAATAATTTTTAATTAAAATATGATATTAAAAAATTAAAATGTTTGGAATGATTTTTAAATTTTAAAAAAAAAATACAAAAAATAGAGAAAAAAAATCTTTGACTTTATGATATAGATTGTTGACTTTATAACTTTTAAACTAAAAGATTGAGTTTTCACTTTGAATAATGTTTTTGTGCCCGAATTTCTCCGCCCCGAATGCCTAAAACAACGTCGTTTTGGACATTAGTTTTTTTTTTTTTTTTCCTTCTTCTTCTTCCATTTTCGGACTGAACCAGAGAGGCAGAGGGAGAGGGAGAGAAAGAGGAGAGGAGGAGAGAGGGAGAAAGAGAGAGAGGAGAGGAGAGAAGGGCCCCCTCCTGTGCCTCGCCGCCGCCGATCGTCGCAGCACCGCGATCGTCGCCTCGGCCCCGCCTCGCCTCCGCCTTGCCTCCGCCCCGTTGATATGGCCCCCTCCAGTCCAGTTCTCCTTTCCTCCTCCTCCTCCTCCTCCTCCTCCTCTTCTTCCCTCCACCATCTTTTTCTTCCTCCTTCTGTTGAAAAAAAAAAAAAAAAAAAAAAATATTAGGGGCATTCGGGGGAGCCCAGATTCGGGCTCCCAATCAAAACTCTTTTACTTTTTTGTTTTGTACCGACTTAACGTATATTTTAATCACATCAGCATTTATTTACTTTTTAAATTAACAAATACTTAACTCACAAAATTAAGTATAATTGTTATCACTTTTTTGTAATAACCGACACTTCAACACATAATTTTAGTCATCATAACCGTGGATATTCTGGATAATTATTCAGTAATTTTGGAGTATAGACACGTGATACTTTATAATATTGTGATTAGTGGCGAAGGTTAATAGGTGGGGTATTATGTTGGGTGATTAAGAAACATGATGGACATAATGAATGATAATTGGTTAGGAAGTATGGACACGAGGTATTCTGAAAATATTCTATAATTTTCTGAAAACTCTAAACACTGTATTTGGTTGGGAGATTTGGAAGGGATTTAGAAAGGAAAATGGAAAAGATATGTGAAATTAGATGAAATTTAGATATATTTTATTCATATTTCACCTACCATTTCCCTTTCCCTTTCCCTTTCCCTTTCCCTTTCTATTTCCAAATCTCTTCCAAAATCGTCCAACCAAACACAACTGACCTAACAACTTTCAAAACAAGACGTTGCACTTTCTTTTTCTTTTTCTTTTTTTTTTTTTGAATGAAGAAATTGCGCTTTGGAAAGATTCAAATCTAGTCCTTTAGAAAAATGCTCTTTACTATATAGGAGCAACTTCAAGGGAGAAGGCAAAAGAGCATCACGAGACAATTTTGCTAGTGTATATGATTTTTTTTTCTTCTTCCAATAGGCTCTGTTCTCCACAACTAGCCAAACTCCATTATTAGGCAAAAGGGTTTCCCATTGATTTGAGGTCTCTGTCTGCTTGCTTCTTCCATCTTTGTTGTACTTGCTTCAATTCAATGACTAGGTATGACTCTATTTCTCTTTCTCTCTCTTTTCTTCCCATGATGTGCTTGCTCTCTCCATTTTTGTTGCCCATCAAATTTTCACCCAAGCAAGAAATAAAATGGTAGAAGTATGATGAATCAGACTATTGTTGACTTTAATTGCAAAAACAAAATTATAAACCCTAGGACTAGAGATAGGGTTTAGGTAGGGGTGTAAAAATGGCCCGCCATTGGGCCTAGCGGGCTCTTGCAAAAAATCAAGTCAGGTTGAGCAAGCCCACTCATGCAAAATCGTGGCCCAAGCCCAAGCTCAAGGGGTACTTGGCCCTTAGGCCAAGCTATCGGGCGAAGCCATCAAGCCTGGGCCTGGGCCTGAGCTCAGGCCTGACCATTTTTTAAACTTTTTTGCACTAAAATTTTATTTTATTTTTTCTACCAAAATAGCTTAGAAATGACAGTGGGGCCTCGGCCCAGGCCTCAAAACAGATGGCCCAAGGCCAGCCTAGGGTCTTAGGTTGGGCTGAGCCTTGGAGTGGGCTCAGGCCAAGCCTCAAAACAGATAGCCCAGGCCCAGGGTCTCAGGATGGGCCCGGGCCTAGCTAGATGAGGTTGCGGCCGGCTTCTGGTGGGCCACGGGCCGATTTTACACCCCTAGGTTTAGGCAATGAAGAAGAAACAAAGAAACCCTAATTATTTTTTTCTTCTCTTCCCTGTTCTCTCCTTGTTCTTCGCCATTATAGATAATTATTATTATTTATGTTTATAATATTTTTCTTTTAAAAATTAGCTAAATTAGTTTGATTGGTTAACTAAAATAAAGAAGTATTGTTAGAGTCCAGACTAACTAAACTAGTTAGGCAAAATAAAAAAGATAATTTTATATGTACTTTTACAAGGCATTTTGTCTAGCACCCTTAGAGTTGCTCTTATCTTTATAGTTTAGGGTTTTATTTTTTTAGTAAGTGGGAAATAAATCGTAAAGATCATAATAATTACATCAAATTAAATATTCAATTATGACGACAACAAAAAAAAAAAAAAAAAATCAATATACAATCGCAATCATACAACAAATTTGAGAAAAAATTTAGGACCCAAACAAATACAAGCAAAAAAGATTTAGATGAATGTTAACATGCTAATCGTGCCGGTTAAGCACATTTTGCTTTACTCAAGGGTCAACTACAAAGTAGAAATTACTAAGCACAATTAAGAATTAACAACCCCTAAGGAATAAAAATGACACATATACAAGTTTGTTATGAGTCTACAACAACAAAATCATGTGTTTTTCACTTAGATTAGATACAACGAACCAGTTCTTCTAAAACTAATCAAATTTCATATTCTAATCCAATGCTACGAAACCCCAAAAATCTCAATCTAGTAAACAAAATTACACAAACTAGATTCTTGGAGGCATAGTGACTCAGACCATGTTGGCTATTGTTGGGATTTGTCTCCTTCAACCCATCTTTAACTACCAAAAGTTATCTAAAATTACTAGTTTTGTATTACCAATGGGTAATTAATTATTTTGTTAACGATATTAAATAACAATTTAGAAAGAAATTTGAGTTTTGTAGGGCTTATACCATCAAAGTTCAATGCATATGTTCAATTTGGTTAATCTTGCTACTTCAATGCAGTGGTGGATTTAGAAAATTAAATTAGAAGGGACACTTATTAATTACAATATCGAAAATTTTTACAAAAATATTTCACGTAAGTTTTTATGATTGATTTCGAGAAATATCAAAAAATAATGTTATTTGTAACTAGTGTATCATTGACAATACCTAAAAAAATATAGATATAAGTCTTAAAATAAATTATATAATGATAACTTTTTTTATACAAAATTTGATTAAAAATTCAATATAATGGTAATACCACGTCATTATTGATATGTGATATCATCAACTAATAATACATAAACACATAGAGACTGAACCTCACATGTCAAATGTAACTAACAATCCAATAAATTTCATATCTTTATAATGAGATTACTTATACTTGCATGTTAATAATAATGACATCACGTTATATTCAAAAATTTTCATAGATAATATGGTTTATAGTAGTCTCTTCATTTTCAATTAAAACAACCATTACTGTTCTCATAATTTTTAAAATACCATTGACATTTCACTCTAATAATATTTTTGTAATTTTTTTTATTTAAAATAGTTTTTTTATCTTTACAAAATTTAAATAAAAAAAAATCTCAAAATTAGGAGACACGTGACCCTTCTGGGCCTCACTCTCTCCACCACGGTATAAATGTACATTTAATGAAACTTTTGTTAACATTAAAAAAATACAACAATAATAGTAAACGTGTTAAATTTTCTGTTTTCGATTTTTGAAAGTGTGTGGGAAAAGTATACTTCATTGGTTTGAACGGATGAGTACGAATTAAGGGGTTATTTAAGATGATCTAAATAAATATATTTTTTTATTTTTTATGAAAAAATATAAAATATGGGTTAAATTTGAAGTAATGTGATAGAGAGATGATGTGATTTAAATAAGATGATGTGACTTAAATAGGATAGTAACTTTTTAACTTATTAACTTCTTAAGATTATGCCAAACTAAGCCTAAAAAAACTCTTGGTAACTCTTGAATGGCCAATGACTATAAAAATAATGAGTCATTACTGGCTAGGTTGGCCGGAGGGCATTGCAATACTTATGCTAGTAATTGCAAGATGAACTCTTAGATGGTATTTGAGAAGTGAATTTTTATGTAGGTTTTTTTAGATGTAGGATATTGTTGAAGAAAAAATTTTTTGTGTTTGGAAAGATAGTTGGGTTTTTTTATAGTTGGATGTGATATTTATGAGAGAAAAAGTGAAATGATTATGGGGTTGGATGTGATATTTTGTTTGAATGTGTTTTTTTTGATTTTGTAAAATTTTTGTCTTTTAGTGAAAAAAATGAGAAAAAATCCAGCTAAAATTCTTCCCAAACTGCAAATAATTTTTACCTTATCAAAGCTTTATTTGGAAAGTTGGTTTGTGGACTTTTTAGGTTAAAATAATCACAAAAAACAAAATAAGTTTTTTTTTTTGTTCAATAAGATAAAACATCACATCTAATTCATAATCATTATATTCTTTTTCTTACAAAAAAAGTTAAAAAAATTAAAAACCTTTTCTAAACTAGATTTTTTAATCACAAATTAAAAAAATCAAAAAAACTAAAAAACTAAAAAATCGATCCACTTATGAAACGGAGCTTAAGATTGGACAAATCCTCTATATTCTTTTGTTTTACCATTGGGAGTTTTGTGCAGATGTCTAGCCCTACACTAGGTGGAATCATGATGGTAATCTTATCATTGACACTGTTCACCTTTGCTTGAGTTGTACCTATTTCAGTGGTGATACATACCACTAAAAAAGGAGCACTAAGCCAGCTCTAATGAACTGGCAGTGCAGAAAATTTAAAAAAAAAAAAAAAACAAAGAGTAAAACATCAAATCAATTAGAGTTACAGTGTTTTTAGAGCTATTAGAGCTCACTCTTTTAGTGGTCTTAAACAATTTTCTACCTATTTACACGACTGGACGATGGTCTAGACGCCTGACTACATGTCTTGCTCTGCTGTCTCCCTCCTCAGGATTAAGGGTCAGCACAACAGTGACCGTTTTGTTTTAATTTGAGGTATATTATGAATTTATTTTTATGATTCGAATTGTTCATTTTGTAAAATTTGTTGAGTATTTTATGTCTATCAAAAATCATATTAATCGAATATTAACAACTATATAATCGATAATTAAAAAAAATAAACAATAATTTTTTCTTTTGAAAAATGGCATAAAAAATATACACTACGATAATATAGTTATTGACATCCGATTGATATGATTTTTGGTAGGCACGAAATACTCAACAAACCCTACAAAATAAACGATTCGGATCATAAAAATAAATTTATAATATACCTCAAATGAAAACACAACAACCATTATTGCGCTAAAAACACAGCAATGACCCTTAATCGCCCTTGCCCAAATAGCTTGCCCAAGTAACGTAGACATGTAAAATTATCTCTTACATCAAGCAGAAGTATTAAAAAGTTCCAAACATTTGTTTCAATTTTTTTTGCACAGAAGCAGATTTTGAAAATTCGAATAAAAAAAAAAAAAAAAAAAATTGGTAGTGCTTCTCGAAAAGTGAATGTTTTTAGAAACTATATATTTATGACTATTGATTATTAAATTAATTAATTATTTTATTTTCATAACTGAGTACACACAATAATCAACAAGATCAATACTTTAAATCATTATAATGAGACTTACAATGAGGCCCAACTCAAACCAAACAGATCTCTTTCCCACTAAGAAATCTCCAAAAACAAACCATGTGACCCAAATTTTATCTCCAAATGTTTAATTATAATGTGAATTTTAAACCACACATTTGGTGAAAGAATTCCGCACTGCCGCACTCACCGCTGCAAAGTTTGGGCATGGTGGTGATGGCAACTGTAAAAAGGCAAATGATGACTAAGGTGCATAGTTCTGAATGTCCGCTGAGATATTACTTGGTTGATCTGTATTGATAATTGAGACTTTGAATATTTAATATTTATTAGCATATTGACTAATACAATTTAACAAAAATTAATATTTGGTCGTATTATCAATATTGATATATTATCTTATACTGTTATTTGAAATTATGCTAAGGTGTTGTTTGATGTTTGTGTTTGTTAGTATTTTTTATTTTTTATTTTTATGAGTTGAAAACATTAATTTTTTTTAAGAATTATTTTTTTGAGTTGTATAAGATTTTTTTTTTTTTTCAATCAATAGAAGAATAATTACAAATATGATAAATATTTCAATCATGCTAGAGACCCTAAGGACTCCCACAACCCTCACAACATTTGTGAGAGAGAGAGAGGAGAGGAAAAAAAAATAAAAAATAAAAACAAAAAACAAAAAACAAAACAATGAATGGCACCAATCAATTGGGGGTTGTGGGGATTACAAAATTTGGGGGTCTCAAGCTTTATTCTAAATATTTACATTATCAAACAAATTACTAATCCATAATAAGTAGAATGTCAAGAAAACCTAATAATCAATAATCCAAACCTAACCTAACAACCAATAATCCGAACCTACCTTTAAGCCCAACAACCACTGCTAATTATATGTAAGCCCCGTAATAAGACACAAATAACCCACCACAAAGCCTTATACAATCGATAATACACAAATAACCCACCACAAAGCCTTACACAATCGATAATCCAAACCCACCATGCCTAAGTCGGGGAGAAATAAATCACCACAAAGATTATCAAAATAATCAATAGGAGTTGAACACACAAACTCACACAACAAAAGATGTTTACACAACTACTAAGCCAAATGCCTTAATTGAAATATTGAGAGTTGAGAAGCATATGAATTTGACTCTATTTAGATAAATTTAAAATTAAAAAAAAATAAAAAACTATTCTTCTTATGAATGGTGTCCATAAAGTAAGATTGTAACCTCTTATTATTTAAATTTTATTTTGTTCATCTATTCAGTAAGATGTGTGAATCTCATTTAAAATATATTAGAAAAATGATTTTTTTTTTAATCATTTTAACTAATAAAAAAAGTGTTTTGTTTATATACTTTACGTATATGTGAACAAAATAAGACTTCATTTATTGATTTTATTTTACAACAAAAACAAATACATTGGTAAGTTTCTTGTATCATTTTTAAGAACAATCTCAAAATTCTTGTTATCACCCAAAGCAAGAACAAGATCTTTTGTTCCAATTTTTTTTTTTTTATTATTCTAAACGTTATCTCAAACGCAATCTATTTTCAGTCTATGTAAAAATCTCGAATCATATATACAATTACATCTGAGAAAAGATAATAATTAGCCAATAAATATACAATTAAAGTCAAAATGATAAGAAATATGATCTTTGAGCCTTCTTTCTCCTTCCCCTTTCTATCTTTTGTGCAAACATGGGAGTAAACCCTTTGATGACAATAATGAGTTCCAAACAAGTCACGGTTGTGTAGTTTGCATAGCAGTAACTGTTGTGTGACTCATGAGAATTATTTCATACTTTATTTTCATCATCCGAACCGTTCAATTTTTAAAAAATATCGAGTAGAACATACCTGTAAAAAAATCAAATTGATCAAATATCGATAGATCTTTCATCAATAAGAATTCGTATATATGAAAAATAAATATATAAGTATTCAATTAAATACAAATGTGAGTTGATGAAGGGAAGGGTCTATTAATATCCGATCAATTTGATTTTTATAAGTATATTCTACTCGATATTCTTTAAAAATTTAACGGTTCGAATGATGAAGATAAAGTCTGAAATAATTCTCATAAACTACACAACAACTACTACTGTGTAAGCCGCACAACAGTGACTCCAAATCCACACTGGACACTTCCTCTAAAACAGTACAAGCCCTTAGGCTTCGCTTGGGAAGAAGGGTTGGGTTGGGTTTGGAGCTATTTTAGTCACAAAAAGACAAAATAAGTTTTTTAGCTCAATAAGACAAACATATCACATCTAACTCATAATCATTACATTCTTTCTCTCACAAAAAATCAAAAAAATAAAAAAAACCTTTCACAAACGAGGCTTTTTAATCTCGAACTAAAATAGCCAAAAAATTAAAAAAAGCTAAAAAGCCAACTCATTTTCCAAACGAACACTTGACACATTAAAAACAAAAAACATAGTATTAATATACATATATATTATATATAGAATATTGAAGGAATGTCAAACCGTGTATAAGTAATCAAACATTGGTTTCATTAAACTCTCCCCTACCCTCTTACCATAAACAACTTTAATAAAAATTACACTAATCTCTCTTAAAATTTAAATTAAAAATATTTAGGTTCTTTTAAAATTTTATTTTATATACTAATACTGAACTTTATTTTTATTAATAATTCGTTAGTAATATAGATATATATAAAAAAAAAATAGCAAATCTAAAAAATATATATGTATAGATAAAAAATAGTATTGTCATCACTTTTACATTGAATTATATATATATTTTTATTTATTGGTTTGTCTCTGGGCCATGTGCATTAATTTCAATTTTACTAAAATAAATGTCAACATAATTATATAAAAAGTATAGAATTTATTATATTTTCTCCAAACTTCATGGGAGATTAGTGTAATTTACCCATAAATTAAAGTCCAAAATTAATTATGTACCACCTATATCTATATGAAAATTGTAACCAGCCAAAATTTAAATTACCCTTTAATTCGGTATTAATATTATTTAATCACAATTGAGGAAATATATAATTGATGTTGTAATTTTTTATGTAATTTTATAATTAAGATCAAAATGTAATTTTATGATGTAATTATTATCAATAGTTAGGATCAAAATTTAATTATATTAAGGATAATTTAACACTTGAATATGTAGAAGGCACATGGCCATCCAGCTGTCTATCAACATGATTTTCCTCTTGGAAGCATTTTGCCATATACATGTTATATGCGGATATGGTATATGTTATGTGCTATTTTTTATTGGCCACAGCTTCTCTCCAGTTTAAATTTGAATTGGACGTTATTGTCCGGCCCTTGGGAGCTCACTACGGGTCGTGTTTCGATAATCTAAACCGTTCAATGTGTAGAACTCGTCGAGTACTATATGCCTGTAAAAAATCACATTGATCGGATATCGATAGCTATATGATCAAATCAGTTTTTTATAAAAAAATGGACGGCGAAAAATAAACGGCTTACAAAAAACTGATTTGATCATATAGCTATTGATATCCGATCAACGTGATTTTTTACAGGCATATAGTACTCGACGAGTTCTACACATTGAACGGTTTAGATTATCGAAACACGACCCGTAGTGGGCCCTCAAGGGCCGGACAGCACCGTCCAGTCTAGTTTGGACTGGAGAGAAGCTGTGCCCTTTTTTATTATTGTGATTGATTTTAACATTAAGATTTATTATATTTATATTGGCTGTTTGAAAAATAATAGGGACATATATTGTGATTGGTAAAAAATATTGCCACGTAATACCCTATTGAAATACAAAAAAAAAATCATATGTGTGAGTTAATAAAATAGAGAAAGATAAAGTAGAAAAGCGATGGTGGCGGACTTTATTTATACTCAAAAAATCAATTAGTACGTTTGATTTTTTTCAGTGCTTTTTATTAAATTATTTAAATATATAATTTATTATATAATATTTTAATTCTATATTAGAAGCAAATAATAATCAATTCATAACCTTTATCCTTTTCTCTTTGTTATTTTTATCATATAATTAACAATTATGTGACAATATGAATTACAACCACACCTCAAACAATTTTTGGATTTCTCAAAAGCCTGCTAATTTTTATGAATTATGGGTCATGTTGACAAGCTGGTTAAAAGTCAACTTTTAACTTTTGTATTTCTCAAAACAATTTTTACACGATTTTTTTAAAAAATAAAAAAAATTAAAAATTAACTTTTAAACAACTTGTCACAACACCTATCTATATATATATATTCCTAGATCATATTTATAAAACAATACACAAGTATTGAAGCATCTCTTTACTGATTTCATAAGGAAATATTCAAATATCCAAATCTTCGAAATATTGATTACAGGTGAGGAAGTCAATTCCCATATCTTGACTGTCCAGTCATCACTCGCGGATGCAAGCATCTTGCAGTCCTGCAAAGTTTCAGTGGAGGCGGATGTAAGAAAATATGTTAAGAAAGTTTAGTACGAAACTAAATAGGTAAGTTTAGTACGAAACTAAATAAGGCATAGTTTGGGAAGTTGATTTTGGTGGGTTAGGGGTTAAAGAATCGCGATTGGGACCTCGAATCCGAGGTCCCCCGAATCCCCCGAATCCCCCTTTTTTTCTTTTGCAGGTCAGAAGAAGGAAGACGAAGAAGGAGGAGGGAGGAGGGGGAGGGAGAGGGGAGGGGAGAGGGAGGGAAGGACTGGAGGGCCCTAAAAATGGAGGAAGAAGACGAAGAAGAAGAGGGGGGAGGAGGGAGGAGGCGCGGCGACGAGCAGAGGCGGAGGCGCGGCGACGAGCAGAGGCGGCGATCGGCGACGGAGGCGGAGGCGCGGCGACGCGATCGGCGACCGGCGACCTGTCTTCCCTCTCTCTCTCTTTCTCTCTTCTCTTTCTCTCCCTCTCCCTCTCCCTCTCTGTCTCTGCTTCAGACCGAAGAAGAAGAAGAAAATGGAGGAAGAAGAAGAAAATGGCGAAAAAAAAAAAAAAAAAAAAATTTGAATGGCTGAAACGACGTCGTTTCAGCCATTCGGGGGATTCGGGGACCTTGGATTCGAGGTCCAAATCTTTTTCCAGGGGTTAAAATAGCCACAAAAAATAAAATATGCTATTTTAGTCACAAAAAACAAAACATCAAATCCAACTCATAATCATTACACTCCTCTCTCACAAAAAAAGTCAAAAAAGTCAAAAAGCCCTTCCTAAACCAGGTTTTTTAGCCCTAGGCTAAAATAGCCAAAAAGCCAAAAATCTAAAAAACCAACCCACTTCCCAAACGGAGGCTAAGTAATTCATGAGTTTTTATGAGGTGGATTGAAATTTTAGAATAAAAAAAAATTAAAGAAAAAATAATTAAAATTTATAGAAAAAAACGAAGATAGTTGAATATGAAGATTATGTATAAGCGGTTTGAGTGTACCATGAGAAGGGAAAAAAATATTTTAAGATTTAATAATGTATCTTGCTTCTATTTGTAAATTTATATTAAGGTATAATGTGAGTTAAAATTTTAAAACTTTAATTAGGATATTAAGTTGTTATTTGGGTGCTTATAAAATCACCTGCGAAGGTGGAATGGATGATCTATCAAAAGTTTGGAAGGATGATTCAATGGTGGACTAATTGTTTTCAGGGCTAGTCCTGAGATAAGTGGGTAATGCCACCGCCTTGAGCTCCAAAATTCTGTTTAAAATATAGAGTGCTGAAACAATTTGGATCTTAAGTTATGTTTGGTTAATTATTTTGGTCTTAAGTTATATTTGATTTATTAAAATAAAATTGAATAGAGTAATCTTTCTATCTTAATGTTTATTTTTACATTTAATTTATTTAAAAAAATTACAAACGAAATCATTATTCACAATTGTGAGGAAATAGTAATTTTATTTAAGGAGTGACCATTCAATTCAATTCAATTTAATTTCAATGAACCAAACACTACATTATAGTATTAGTAGTTTTTTTTTTTTTATATTTTTAGATAGCTTATAGCATTAATAGTTTAAAAATGAAGATTTAAACAAACAATTGAATTTGTGAATTATTTAAAAATAATGGATAGTTATTTGTCAAATATATGAATTATTTAATTGCTTCTAGAGAAATATATTTTTTTTAAAGTTGAAATCAATCAAATTTTATAATTTAATTTACTACATTAAAAAAAAAGTGTGAATAAATTAATAGTGTTAACAATTGAAAATGTTCAAAAATTATCTCAAGATTAATGATTCAGGCCTCGAATTTGAGGCTCGAATTTGCCTCGAAATCTTTTTTTTTTTTTTTTTCAAAGCTGTGCTATTTTGAGAGAGAGAGAGAGAGAGAGAGAGAAGAGAGGGGCAGAGGGCTCGCAGTCGCCGCCCGATCGTCGTCCGGCGTCCTCGCAGCAGCTCGTCGCAGCGTCACCCGGCGTCGCCTCGCCCGATCGTCGTCTCCGGCAGCCCCCGCCTCTGCCTCGCCTCCGCCTGTAATTAGGGCCCCCTCCAGTCCTCCTCCTTCCTCCTCCTCCTCCTCCTCCTCCCTTCTCTTCTCCTTCTTCCTTCTTCATCTTCTTCGTTTCTGATTGAACCAGAAAAAAAAAAAAAAAAAAAAAAAAAAAAAAAAAAAACTCATTCGAGCCAAATATCACGACTGTTATCTCAATAATTATGATTTACATCAATAATTGTATGCACCATGTGTAACCAATTTATAGAAGGTACAAACAAAAAATAAAAATAAATTGAAGATTGTTATTATTTTACCAATATATATATATATATATATATTAAAATATGTATGAAAGTAGGGCCCCATCTTTTAAGTTAGCCTTAAGTTTAAAAATTATTTATCTAAAAATTAGAGAAGTAATGCTTTTAGTTATTTTTATTATTTCTTATTAATAATTTTTAGGATAAATTACAAACACAACCTTTGAAATTTGCTTAAAATATTGATTGCCCTTTCTAGTTCTGAAAATTATAAATATCCTATTGTTAGAATTTTTTATTTAACAGAATTAACAAAAAAAAATAAAATTCCTAACTACTCTCCTATATAACAATAAAATTACAAAAATTATTAATTTAAATATATTTATGATATAATTAAAAAATGTTAATTGACTCGATAATTTAATAATAAAATATGTCATTATTTTGCGATTAGAAATTTGAAATGGTGGAATATAATTTTCAGAATTACAAAGAATAATTCATATTTTAAGCAAATTTCAAAAGTGTATTTGTAATTTATCTTAATTTTTAAGTTAGAAAATTTATATAGGACCTCTACACCTATTTTTTAACTTATGTCTAGAGTTGTGCAAAATATCGTCAAATCCGTTAAAATCGCACAATTTGTACCGATCTGTCTGCTAACTGCGATTTAGTTCGATCAGTCATTTAAAATTTATAACCTGCATTTGAAACCATCCGACTCTGTTATAGTTAATATATATATATATATATTTCTAATGAAATATCAAAGTAAAAATTAGTTTGAAAGAGATTTAAGATGTATAATTTGTTATAAACTATTGTCATATATATATGAAAAATATTATGTAAATTAATTTTATATATTATGTAAATACTTAATAATTATTTAAGATTATTCCTTAATCAACTAACCAATTGAAACAGTCCAAACCACCCAAATTGTTATTTGTCAACCTTGCGATTTGATTTTATAAGTTCACACTCTGTAACAACCCTCACCACTGATTACTGATTTAATCACTGATTACTGCTAAACTGAGATCAAGTATGATAATTGACTGACTGACTGAAATCTGGAACCGAATTGATTGAATGTGTTAATTAAATTACATTTCTATCTGTTTGATTGTTAAATTATCTGTCCTAGCCTTTGTGTTTAAACTGCTAATTGAAGGCCTTATCGGCGGCCGAATCTGAAATTGATTGATGTTATGTGCTAATTGGAAATTATGTGATTTTATGGTATATTTATTTGAAATTTGATTTAGTGTGATTAAACTAGATTAAATAAAGCTAATTAAAGAGTTAGGCTTAATTACAATAATGCCATGTTAGTGGCCACTTAGGCAACTCATTTTGAGAGCCTTATTACATCTTGATATACATTTTCCTCAGCCATTTCCTTGAGTTCCACCGAGAGAGAGAGAGAGAGAGAGAGAGAGAGAATTAAGAGAGAATTAAGAGAGAATTTGGTCTCATCTTGTGAATTGTTTGAGAACTTGAAGGAACTTGAAGGTCTCTTTGCAACTTGAAATTATATTCTTGAGTTTGAAGGGTTAAGGTTGGCGTTTCACCCTCTCATTTGTGTATTTGAGTTGATCCTTGCATGTTTCATGAGCCTCTAGTGATCTAAGTCAAGATTTAGTCTAATAATGTTGAATTGTAGCTTAATTGTTGCATGCATGTTGCCATTCATGAGTTTTGAGGTGTTGTTCATAAATTCCTTACTTGCATGTCTATATTTTGAGAGTAGACCATGAATTCATCATGTTTTTGTAAGAGTTAGCTCATTTGAACTTCTTTTTAAAGAGTTCATGCATGTTGTATGTCCATCTTGTTCATGAAAATTGGCTTGAAATTGGATTTAATTAGACTACCATTGGGCTTTGATTTTACAAATTGAGCTTTAAATCATGTTATTCTATGTATTTACAAGTGTTTTCCAGAAAATTAGCCCAAGATGATCGAATTTGATGCATTAAAGCTTGGGTTTGAGCTTGAGGTTCAAATCTGGAATTTCCAGATTTTGGACCCACGCTCGAGCGGGGAACTCCACGCTCGAGCGTACACTCTGTGATCATGCCTTCCGCTCGAGCGAGTGAAGTAACGCTCGAGCGTGAAATGCGTGCATCCAATACTTTGCATGAGCTTACAGTCCACTCGAGCAAGAGAATCCACGCTCGAGCGAGGACTTGTGTCTCACGCTCGAGCGAGGGTCGAGCGTGAATTTTGAGCATCCAGTATTTTCACTGTAGCTTACAGTCCGCTCGAGCGACGGAAGTCACGCTTGAGCGGAGCTCCTTTGTCTGCATGTCCGCTCGAGCGTAGAAAGCCACGCTCGAGCGAGACCCCTGTTTTCTGAAAATTCTGAAAAATGCTTTAAAGTGCATATTTGCATCCTCATTCCATCCTAGGCATTCTTAGGCCTAGTTTAAGGCATCTTAATGAGGATATAGATGTAGAACCACACCGAGTCTAAGTAGGGGCTAAGTCTTTGATTCCCGAATGTGAACTTAGTGTGTGTTCGTTCTATCACTGTGTAGGGTTGGTATCTGGGGACGCGCTCTAGCCTAATTGTAGCCCAGAACTCTGTGAGTAACAATTATGTAAAGATATGTTCAACTGAGAATGTTTTCTGACTGTTTAACTGAACTGCTTTCTGAATCGATACTGTTAATTGAATGAATGTATGTCCTATATTCTGAACTGTATTGTGGCATTCTTAGCAACTACTGTTTACTGTTACTGTTATAGAGATCTCTGTCGGTTCCCTTGTTGGAACCACTACTATTTACTGATTGATGGCCATCATTAACTGTTCGGTCTTTCAAGACCTACCGTACTGTTCGATCTTTCAAGACCTATTGTTTACTGTACTGCTATGCTAATGGATGTACCACATATGACTGAATGACTGAATGACTGATATACTGAATCAATGAACTGTTTTCATTACTGTAAGGACATTCATTCTAAACCCCTTTACGCATTATGTTATTCGCTGGGCTTTAGCTCATTGTTTATATATATATATATATATGTAGGTGTTCAGGTACCAGACCGGAGCTAGGAGCGTGGGTTACACTCCCCTTTTTGTCAAGCCAACCACTGTGCTTCAATGCGAGGTTCCGAGCCTGTCAAGCTATGGCTTAGGGGTATTTTTAGTTCCCCTGTCTGTCTCTGTATCTGTTTTGTATAATTGTATAGACTGATAGCACTGCACTGTATTGTTTAATGGGGATTTGGTCCCTGTTCTGAATGATTGTAAATATTGTGCATACTGTTCTGTACTGAGTATATATATGTATGAAAAGTTTTTTTGCATACAGACTATCACAGCTCATTGGATATTGTTTATTTACTGTATTGGCTTCCGCCATGCCCCTGTGCTCTGTATTACTGTCTTACTGTTAAGCAGGCCTTCGGTAATCTCGGATTACTGGCCGGTTACGATACTAAACCCATAGGGGCGGGTTTGGATCGTGACACACTCACACCGCACTAAATTGCCCCGTGCACATCTTCTTATGAGAGTGCTGGTGGAGATTATTTTAAGTTAAAAACTGATAACCATGAAAAAAGAAAAGAAAAAAAAGGAAAGGGCTAAAAGTATCCATATCTTAACTCTTTGATACATCAATTTTTTTTATTTAAAACATTTCTACTTAATCAATTATAAATAAAACTTGACACAAATTCATAAATTAAAAATTACTTGTATAATCCCACCAAACACCCTTATGTCTATATCTTTGTCTACCTTATCTTGATGTGTTGATTTGTCACCGAAAGTGGCACATCACTTAAAAGTAGTACTCAATTCAAGCATTAATATGTCCTCACTCTCACAAAAAATATATGTTACAATTTTCACCTTCGAATGGGTGGGTATACGGTTACAAAACTACAAATATATTCAGCTCGTTTCACGATTTAAGATTTACTTTTTATAATTTTTTTTAAATATTTTTTATTTTTCTTTTTATTGAATATTTGTTAATATTTTAACTAATTTCTTTAATTTTTAGATATACTTAACATAAATATATTTAAAAATTATAATATTTATATTTGTGAAAAAAATTATAAAAATTTCACGAAATGTCAAAAATATATAAAAAAATAATATGAGAATTAAGTATATTTTCACATTCTTGTGTATTTATTAATTTTTTAAAATATTTTTTTTTAAATACATCTAAATAAAGTGTATATAAAAAAGTAAAAAAATACTTAAAATTTTAAAAATATTTACTAAAAATAAAAAATAAAAATTTAATTTCTAAAAAATTAAATCCATAAAATTGAAACCAAACATAGTGTTTTGTACCCTAAACAAACCTTAAAATTTATTATAAAACAAACAAACGACGTCGTCGATCCGTAGACGACGTCGTAGGTCTCATTCTATACCGGGAAAATAGTTATAAACTTCAGATATTTTCTCTTGGAAGAAACAATGACACACGTGGCGTCATAAATTTCAGCGAGAGAGTAAAAAGGAAGTCCATTTTTAGTGAGAGAGTAACAAAAACCGAAGCAAGTTATTTTAATAATTTTTAAAATTTTTTAGTTAAAATATAAGATAAAAAAATTATACATGTAGAATAATTTTTTAATTTTTTATTAAAAAATATGTAAAAAATAGAGAGAAATGAGAATATTTAAATTTTTAGTATATATTATAAATTTTTTGATTTTTCTAGTAACTTTTTAATTTTAGATTAAAACTATTACTTTCCAAACGAGGCCTTAAATTTAGGTTAAATTTAGTTGTCGTTTGATTAGGATTTTTTTTAGTTGTGACTTTTTAGTTTGAGATTAAAAGTTTATTTGGATTGATTTTTTAAATTTTTGTGTGAAAAAAAATAAAATGATTATGATTTAAATGTCATATTTTGTTTTATTTACTTATTTAGCTTATTTTAGGGAGCTTCTATTTACACACCCAAAATACCCTTTTTACACATCTCTCCCTCACACACTTTTTACACACCCCTTCATTAAGTGTGTGTGGAGAGGGGGTTTGGTGTGTGTGAATAGAAGCCCCCCTTATTTTATCTTTTGTACTTTTTTTAGTCCAAAAAGCCCTTGGCAAACGAAGCCTAAAAATACATTTTTGATATTTGTTTAAAATATAGATTGTCTCCTGTAATTTAAAAAATTACAAATATCACCTTACCAAATTTTTTTTATTTAACAGAATTAATTAAAAAAAAAAATCATAATTGTCTTCCTATATAATAATAAAATTACGTGAGTTATTAATTAAAATATATTTCATTAAAAATTCTAATTGAATTGATAATTTATTAATAAAAAATACAATTTCTAATGAAATTACAAATCTCAGGGATGAAATATAATATTTAGAATCATAAAGAGTGATTTATATTTTAAATAAATCTTAAAAAGTGTATTTATAATTTGTCCTTAAATTTAGTAATTAGTGTTTGGTAAATAGACATTTGTTAATATTAGAAATGTTATAAAAAAGTGTATTTTTTTTAAAAGTGTTATGAAAATTACAAAAAGTGTTTTGAATTTAGTGCAGGTTTTTTTTTTTTTTGCTCTACTCATTTTTAAAATTATTTTCTTATGTTCTAGAAGGTACGTGTTAACAAAATTTTAAATTATTTTTAAATTAGTGAAAAGTAATGTGTGTTTTTTTGTCAAAGATATATGTTATTTACACCTTTGTTAAGATTTTGTTTGGAGGGTTGAATATAAGCACACTTTTTACTTTTTTATTTTTTTCAGATTATATTATCTGTCTATTTTTTTTATACATGTTTTTATAAAAGGTTAAAAAATACACTTAGCTTTCATTTGACATAAACTAAAATAGGACTTTTTGACTAAAATGGTTACAAAAAGACAAAATAAACTTTTAATTTAATAAGATAAAATGTCACATCTAAACTATAAATATTTTATTTTTTCTCTGACAAAAGTTTAAAAAACCAAAAAGTCAATCCCAAATGAGACTTTTTAACCCTAGGCTAAAAGTAAAAAAACTAAAAAGTCAACCCATGTCCAAAACGAACTCTTATTTAGATCATCCCAAACAACCCTTTAGTCTAGGTTCATTTTGGTTTTAAATTTTTGTCTTTATTCAATCCTAAATCATATAAAAAATTTGAAGATATATAAGATCATCTCTAATGGTTCACTAAATTCATCATCAAATTTGAATTTGGTGAAAAAGGATAGTTTTTTTTGTCTCTAACGATTTCATCAAAATGATATCAAATTGAGAATGACCCAAATTTTTCATCAAATTGAGGATGCTATGTGCCTTTAAGCAAAACACTGTTAATTATCGTTGTATTTTTACTACCAGATGTCTTTTCGAATGACTACCTTAAGCAAAATTTTGTGAAGATTTTACACTGGGAGGTCGATCTCTTGGTCAACCCCACGGTCGACCCCCCAGATGACCTCTTAAGCTTGAAAATGTGAGGAAAAAGTATTAAGAGTGGATTGTTTTGCCTTTTACTGTCACTAACACATTACCTCTCCAATTCTTATCCACAAATCCTTTACCATTCATCTTTTCTCTCTGTCTTTCCGTCTCTCTCTCTCTCTCTCTCTCTAGAAGTAGAGTGGTGTAAATATAGGTATTAATTTGAAAACCATTCATTCACCTCTTCTTGTTCATTTGTCTTCTAAAAAAGTTTAGAATTTTTTTCAAATTCTAGAAATATAGAGAAAAAGAGATGTGGGTCTGTGATAAATTTTGGGATCACTTGTATTGATATGTTTTTTTTGTCTCTTCCTTCCTTATCTTCAAATGGGTTTTTTGAGAAACCATTGATTTCGCCATTTCGTATCAGATTTTTGAATAAAATGGCGTGCACTTCAAGTTGCGTAGCTTTACAATCTAGATAATGCCTAGTCTTACTTGTGGAAAGAAGAGACTTTACAGACTCAAATATGTGTTTCACCAATTTAGTCCAGCAAGATACAAAAAAAAAAAAAAAAATAAAAAAAATTCAATTTCCTTGTCCAGTCGTTCCCCTGACGTCCCCGTCTTTTGATGAAAGTTACAGTGCACCGTTGGAGCGGCTGATATCAGATTGAGAAACTTGCCTTTTTTCTACTTAGATTTGATGAAAAAATTAGTGAAACGTTAGAGATGTTTTAAATCTCATGATCTAATAATTAATCTTTTCTCTCTGTCTTTCCGTCTCTCTCTCTCTCTCTCTCTCTCTAGAAGTAGAGTGGTGTAAATATAGGTATTAATTTGAAAACCATTCATTCACCTCTTCTTGTTCATTTGTCTTCTAAAAAAGTTTAGAATTTTTTTCAAATTCTAGAAATATAGAGAAAAAGAGATGTGGGTCTGTGATAAATGTTGGGATCACTTGTATTGATATGTTTTTTTTGTCTCTTCCTTCCTTATCTTCAAATGGGTTTTTTGAGAAACCATTGATTTCGCCATTTCGTATCAGATTTTTGAATAAAATGGCGTGCACTTCAAGTTGCGTAGCTTTACAATCTAGATAATGCCTAGTCTTACTTGTGGAAAGAAGAGACTTTACAGACTCAAATATGTGTTTCACCAATTTAGTCCAGCAAGATACAAAAAAAAAAAAAAAAAAAAAAAAATTCAATTTCCTTGTCCGGTCGTTCCCCTGACGTCCCCCGTCTTTTGATGAAAGTTACAGTGCACCGTTGGAGCGGCTGATATCAGATTGAGAAACTTGCCTTTTTTCTACTTAGATTTGATGAAAAAATTAGTGAAACGTTAGAGATGTTTTAAATCTCATGATCTAATAATTAAAATATATTAAGATAAAAGATAAAGAAATTCAAAAACAGTAAAATCAGGTACTATTGAAATTCACTTCATAGAATCTTAAAAACTTGATAGATCATAATTGATGAAGATTAAATTTGGCAATATTCATGACCATTAAATAATTTTTTTTTTCAAGTAATACCATAAACAAATTATTATTAGTACAATTTTTTTTATTAACTATTGTAATAAGAGTTTAATATAATTATATTAGAGTTAAAAAATATATATTTATTTTTTCACTTTGGATCTCATTTTCTCTCTCTACTAGGAGAGAGAGAGAGAGAGAGAGAGAGTCTTGTACTACCTTTTCCCACACTACATCCCCCATGACCTTTCGGCTTTCTCTCTCCCCAAGGAGGGGCTTTGAAGCACTTCTAAACTAAAAGTTTTCTTTTTCCAATGTACCAAAAAAAAAAAAAAAAAAAAAAAAAAAAAAAAAAAACTACTTTTCTTCTTTGAGAAATTTTACATCATTTAAAGGGTTTGTAGGTATTTTTATAATAAATATTATATATTCTTTTAAAGTTATAATAATTTATAATTAAAAAATAAAATTATATATTTTATAATAATATTATATATTTTATAATTTATTATACATTTTGTAATTAGAAAATATGAATATAAAAAATATATAATATAACGTTATCACGAAATACTTAATATTATCATAAAGTACAAAATTTTATTTTTAAATCACACATTATCATACCACTTATAAAAAATACATAAAATTTATCACAAAACTAGTCATACGTGTGTTTCCCTCTCCTCTTTTATTATATATATATATATATGGATTGGTTTGGGAAGTGGAGGGCTCGTTTGGGAATAAGCTAATTTAGTATTTTTTTAGCTATTTAGTTAAAATATGAATTAAAAAAAACTAATATTTTTGAGATGACTTTTTGACTTTTTACGAAAAGATGTGTAAAAAGTAGAGAGAAAAAGAGAATCTTTGAATTTTTGATATAGATTGTTGGCTTTTTGATTTTTTTAGTGATTTTTTGACTTTTTGGCTAAAAAAGTCACTTGCCAAACGAGGCCTAGCCTGAGACTAAAAAGTCTCGTTTGGGAATGACTTTTTGTGAGAGAAAGAATGTAATGTTTATGGGTTGAATGTAATATTTTATCTTATTGGACTAAAAAACTTATTTTGTCTTTTTATAATTAAAATAGTCCTAAACTCAATCCAAGCCAACCCAATCTTTTTTTTCCCAAATGAAGCCTATCGAAGCCTCTATATATATAGGCTTCATTTAAGGTTGGTTTGGAAAGTGGGTTGGCTTTTTGGCTTTTTAACTTTTTTAGCTATTTTATCTTGGGTTAAAAAGTCTAGTTTGGGAAGGGCTTTTTGATTTTTTGGCTTTTTTGACTTTTTTTGTGAGAGAAGAGTGTAATGATTATGGGTTGAATGTGATGTTTTATTTGTGGTGGCTAAAATCTTTTGTGGTTATTTTAGCAACAAACCATCTTCCCAAACGGACCCTAGCAAAGTCAATTGGGGTTAAAATAGTTATTAAAAAATAAAAAATAGACTAAAAAATTAATATAATAAAATATTACATTTAAATTATAATTATTTAATTATTTAATTTTTTTTTCTTTTCCAAACAACAACATATACAGAGATAGTAGGGGTAGATAGATATACATTTATATTTATACATATACAGAGATAGTAGGGGTAGATAGATATACATTTATATTTATACATATACAGAGATAGTAGGGGTAGATAGATATACATTTATATTTATACATTTCCTTTCTGTCTCTCTCTCTCTCTATAATGCAACTTTCTCTCTCATCTGTCACAGGCTAGCTAAGAGAATAGAGTCTCTCTCTTTCTATCTCTATCTGTTTCTCTCACTAGAAATCAATTTACCAGTGGGCTTCTTAAAAGCTTCTGATCTACTAGTTGGAAGCAGAGAGATTGGGCAGAATCGAAAAAGGAAACAACAAGGTACTGTAAATTGTAGCAACAATATATTATTTTTGGAAACCCTAATCATAGTAGATATATATGTAGCTGTCGTTGGATAGGACTATAAGGACAAATCCCACGTTTAATCATACACACACACATATATGTATACTCTCTCTTCTCTTCTCTCTCTTGAAATATGTGCAAATTGCAATGGTACTTTTGCTTTTTACTTCATATTCAGATCCATGCCAGTTACAATCTTTTCTTTGTCAAGAAATGGGTCATTTCTTGCTCTGCTTGTTGCCTTTGGACTCTCTGTTTACTTTTCTTTTCCGAATGAGGTTTTTGTTCTGGAACCTTTTTTTTTGTTATTTTTGTGATGTGGGTTGTACTACACTGAGGATCTTGTCAGGTGCTTTTTATTTATTTTTATCTTTTTTCCCCCCTTTCATTTTTTTGGGTTAATTTATAGGGTTTAGTGTTGATAATTTCTCATTAATCTGTGAGTCCTATGTGTTATAGAAATAGTGGGTTCTGAATTTCTTCTTGTTAAACTGCTTGTGGAATATAGTTTTGAGGATTGTAATTGTAAAAACATGTGTCTGTATAATCATGTTGAATGAGTCTCTTTAATTTGTGAAAATTTTGTCTTGCTTGTATCATTTGCCACTGCCTATTCAATAATGTAAAATTTCTTTCTAGACTTGTGGTAAAATTGGGTCTGTTCTTCTTAATATCCGTTGATGAAATTTCTGCTTTCTGCCGAGTTTATGTGATCCTGTTAAATATGTGATATTTTTGGTTGTTAATAGAATTGAGTTGCTATTGCAGTAGTACTTCAACAAAGAGCTCCTCCTAAATTCTTTTTCGATCTTATAGGTCCAATTACTGTTGATATTGTTATTTTTTATAGTACTTCAGTTATGTTATTAACTTGGGATTTCAGAGATTATTTTGTTTAATGTTTGATATATTTTCTTGCATCTGTCTTGTTGGATCAGGATTAGAAGTTCGAACTGCAGTTCAGTGAGGAAGTGTTTTGGCATTATTTATCTGTGTGGAGGAGCTTCCATGGATTATAGATAATATCCATAGTTTTTTTTTATTCTGAAATTAACTTTCAGGTGGAATTTTCCATTGATGTGTTAGCTGTTGGCACTCAAATCATATCGGGCAAAATTTTCAAAACATTAAAAAAAAAAAAAAAAATACAAATCAAGGGTTTATTGGAATATTCAACATTAGCATGAAGGTGGTTTTGAATTAAAGCCAAATTAGTTATTAGTCTTGCCAAGTCAACAGTTGTAATGTGACTAAACCTGGGCAAGTTAGCATTCTCCAGACTTGCTGGTCTTCGTGCGCATTCTCCAGAGATGATAATCAGCAGCTATGTTCTCAAGTTTCCGTGTTATTCTAGATGACTGATGTACACTGGGGTTTTTGCACTGAATGTAGATTTGTTATATGCAACTATGTAATTGGTTGAGTCTTATAGTCGTTCGTTGGGAGGTTCTTCTGTTACTTGGTAGAATTAGTTAATTATCAGACTGTAGTGCTGAATTTTTAGTTATTTGAAGAGTCAAACATGGACACTGAACTTTTGATGGCTAACAAAAGATCAAGCATCGTTCAGCGGTTACTTCCTGCTGTTGTACCTGTGCTTTTAATTGCAATAGGATATGTTGACCCAGGAAAGTGGGCTGCAGCCGTTGAGGGAGGAGCCCGTTTTGGGTCTGATTTGGTTCTGATAATGCTCGCTTTCAATTTTGCTGCTATTTTGTGTCAGTACCTTTCAGCTTGTATTGCTATGGTTACTGGAAAAGATCTTTCTCAGGTACTTCCTTCTTTTCTTGATTCCATTTATCTGGAAGTCCATCAGTATCTCGAGTTATTTTGGCTTCAGTGACTTTGAACAGTTTTGGCTGGTTTTTATTTTATTTATTGCTTGAAATGGAAGAAAATTTTGAAAATGAGAATCCTGTTAGTAATGTGAATTTTGTGCTAGCTTGCTTTTTACCATTTTTTCCAACTTTAATACACTAGCGCAAATGAAAATTTTATGTTTCCTCTTATCCTACAATAAAAAACAATAGTTTCTAAAGTGTGAATGACTTTATTGATTATAGTGTAATAGCATGACAGTAGTATAGAAAAATGAACATTTTTCTTAATGAACCCCCATTATCTTCTATCTAGTTGGGGTTGCATTGTTGAGTTGAGTTGGAATCCTTATTCATCCAGTTAAATTGGTGTTTTTTTTGTGTGGTTAACATAGGAAATGCCTGCTAGGTTGCAATGTAACTGAGATGTATGTTATTCTTGCAATGCTAATTTAGTTACATGTTTGTACTTTTTTTTCCCTTGGTGATGGCAAAGATTTGCAGTGAAGAGTATGACAAGTCCACATGCATATTCTTGGGAGTGCTAACAGAGATTTCGATGATTGCTTTGGACCTTACTATGGTAGTTTCTCCGTATTACTAACTTTTGATGTTACATTTGGTTGTTCCTTTGTATTACAATCCTTCTCATAATTTCCCTTATTCTGATAGATTCTAGGCATCGCACATGGGCTCAATCTAATTTTTGGCTTGGACCTATGCGCTTGTGTCTTTCTGACAGCTATTGATGCTGTTCTATTTCCAGTTTTTGCCACCTTCCTGGTAAAACCTAATTACTTGCTTCTTTTTTTTTTTGTACAATCTCTCAAATGCATTTTCATCTCAAGGTTTTACAGAATTATAATCTCTAGAAAACATATTTTTCAGGATAACGGCAAGGCAAAATTCATTTGCATATTCATTGCAAGCTCTATATTTCTTTTTTATGTTGTTGGGGTGCTCTTCAGTCAACCGGAAATTTCAATCTCCATGGGTGGGATGCTAACAAAGTTAAGTGGGGAGAGTGCATTTGCATTGATGAGTCTTCTTGGAGCGAATGTTATGCCTCACAATTTTTATCTCCATTCTTCTATTGTACAGGTCTCTCTCTCTCTCTTCTTGTGCACTATTGCAATATATCGAATGGCCTTACGATATATCATCATGTGTCCATTGCAATTTATTTATTGGTTTTCAACAATATAACATCCCATATGTTGGAATTGTTTTGGAACTTGCATTTATACATTGAAGTTTGGTCTGGACAACATTTAGGCATCAAAGCTGAGGAGGAAAGTAAATCCTTCGGTTTGATGCCATCTTTATTTCAAATTTTGTTTTCACATTTCTACTTATGATGTCAGTCATACCCACATTTGACTATGTCTGCTAGTATTTTTCTTTGAGATTATATTCTATGGGCCATACATGTTAAACATGCTTTTGTGTGGATATTTTTTACTTGGTTATGCATAGGTGTGCTTAAAATTGCAATGTTGTGATCCTGCAACTCATGTCATTCGGACACCTATTTGGTCAGGAGTGAATAATGCATTTATTTCAAGAGAAATCGTTGAACACATTACTGATTACCACTTCCCCGCTCCCAGAAGATTTATTAAGCTGGTGGTTGCCTTCTATTTTAGACTCAGTATTTTGTCTCAATGACAAACATATTTCGACATAGTTGTTTGTGTCATAGGCTCTAAATTGATATACATTTTAAAAAATACACAGACCGCGGCAGAACACTGTTTGAAATTCAGGCATTGTTGTCTTTCCTGTCTGGGCAGTTATCTTCCGGATCTGAGGCATCATGCTTATTGAGTTTATTGACTAGTTGTTTATATTTCATGGCAACCTCTATATGTTGTTTCAGTGCCTTGTCGCATACGAATCCATCAATCAAGCTTGATGTATAATTTCGTTTGAAAAAGGGCAGGGATTTTTATATTCATCTGCCATGTTTACATCTTCTCCAAATAGCATGTTTAATCATGCCGTGAATCTTTACCAAGGACTTCAAAAACACTATGAAAATATTTTAAGTATTTTTGTCTGATGCCATTGTGTTTTGATCATGGGACCAACTCAAACTTAGGTAGTTCAGACTTGGCTTATTGTTAATGGATTTTATAATCTCGGTTCTTTTGTTTATCAATTGAATTCAAAGGAGTATTTTATGAGCTGAACTTCAGATTAGTTATGAACAACCCTATCATTTGCAGTTCTAGTTGTGTATCATGAGCTACTTTTTGTCATCATAATTCAAGGGTATAGTTCTATTAGATTTTATGAAGAATCTGAATATATTTTTATCTCAAAGTTTAGCCTGGACTAGAGAAATTTGGTTCTTTTTCTTGAAGAAAGGTAATTTTATGTGATTCCACTGTGTGTATGTGTTGTGCCCCTTGAGTTGGGGATGGCCGAAAAAAATTGTTCAATGAGGTCGTTTTGGGAAGAGTATAAAGCAAATTGGTGACATTTATAAGAGGAGGTTTACTATATGGTGTTAAAAATAAAGAATTGGATTCTACAAGATCTATTGGAGGTTTTGTTAGAAGAGAAAAACAAAATTATAAATGAAATTATTATGTTCTGGTGGTTGTTAGCTTCTTTAACATCTGGTTTGTTGCGGGTTCAGTTTTCAAACTTCAAAAGTTACATTTACATCTAGTATTGTCAAACCTTATAGCAATTCCAGTTTTGACCCGTCACTTATTGTATTTCGGATTCGGGTTGGTATGATTTAGAATGGTTATTCATATCTTGTTTTTCTTATCTTCCCTTTATTTTGGTTATCGGGTTGTAATTGTGCGTTTGAAACAGGTTGGTTACTTGTTTTTCTAAACCTTTGTTGCCCAGATTTTGACTCTTCCACTCGAGCGGGCATTCTTGCACTCGAGCGGGCTTCGCAAATTTTGCTCCTCCGCTCGAGTGGCCATTCTTGCACTTGAGTGGGATTTGCCAATTCTCAGTATTTTTGTAGACCTGCAAATATTGGAAGAGTGTGTTCTACGCTCGAGCGGCGTTTCCTACGCTCGAGCGAATGGATGCTCGAGCATCCATTCTTGTGCTTGAGCGGGGTCCTTCGTCTGCAAAACTTCTGGAAGTGTGTATTCGGCGCTCAAGCGCCACTTTTCACGCTTGAGCAGAACTTTGTGTCTGATGCTCGAGCGTCACTTTCCATACTCAAGCGGACTGTGTGTATAACAGTCTGTGAAGATGATATTTTTCATCACTTGTTCATCATTCTCTCTCTCTAAAACTTTCTAAAAACCTAAATCTTGACCCTCTCTCTCTCTCTACATTTTTCTCCTAGATCCATTGATCTTTCCACCTTAGTGTCTTTGAAAAAAGGATAGAGCATCTTGAGAGTTCCGTTTTGATCCGAATAAAAGTAGGTTTCGGCGTCTTTGAAATTTCGACCTTTACTTTGCTTGATCTTCTAACTTGAGGTAGGGATTTTTCTACACTCTCATATGGCTTTTAACTTAGTTATTTGTAGTTGTGTAACAATGGTGGGATTTGGGATAATTTGGGACAAACCTAGGGTTTGAAGTGTAAGTTGAAAAGAGGAGTTTTTGGTAAATATGAAATAAATGGGTATGGGGTTTGAATATGAAATCTTATTTTGTCAAAATGGTTGATTTTGGTACTTGATTAATATTTGAAAAAAGAAAAATTTTGCCCTAATTGGATCAAATTGTTATTTTGTATAAATAATTGAAATTGTCATTGAAAATGTGAAATTGGAGGATTATTGATATGAATGGTGGGATTGGTTATGTATTATCTCTCACCCTTGGAAATTTTGAATGAACTATCTGTCTTGAGATTTAATATCTATTTAGAAATAACTTTATTGTGCTATCAGTGGGGGATAGCTATGATTGTTATAGAAATTGCATGAGGATTAGGTGAATTAAAACTAATTTATTGTTGATTATCATTGAATATGATCATGTGGTATATATATTGTATATGTATGATTGTTTAGGAGGAGAAAGGGGATGTACTTCATGTGTGATTATATCTTTAAATGCATTGTATATGTATGATTGTTTGGGAGGAGAAAGGGGATGGACTCCATTATAATTAAGTTGGCCGGAGTGTCCTGGGTGAAAGTTTCGAAATTTATACATGGGTGCTGATCCCGCGGACGAAATTTTCGTAAAATGGCAGATTGAAGTGTTTGTGTGTTTACTTTGTGATTGTAGAACCTTTGAGTTGTAGTTTCGTTTGGTTATTGAAAGATAATGATTTTTTTTTTTTTGTGAATTGAGAAGAATAAAAGAACTAGAAATGAATTGAAAGACATTGGATTATGATTTGAAATTTGATATCTTATGAGTATACGAATTTGTGGACGCTTTATCACAAACATTGTGTATACATATTATACTTATATTTTTGCTAAACCTCATATATTGTGTTAGGGGATTCCTACTGGGCTGTGGCTCACCCTATTTGGGAAAAATATTTTTAGGTGTTGGTGACATGTTTACACCAAGGCAATAGCTTGGAGGGATTATTGGGACCAAGAGCTTCCTTACTTTTGATTATATTTTTTGTAAAGCCAAGGGCTTAAGATGTATTGAGTTAGACTCTTTTTTTTGTGTAATTAAGCAATGTCTTGGAAAGATGTAAGCCCGTAGGGCATCTATTTTGTTGATTATTAACCGATGTTACATGCTATAGATTCAGGATGAACATTGATGAATATATATTGCATGTATTATCTTTTGTAATACGAACTTTGACGAAGGAAAACATTTTGTTTTTGTTATTCTTCTGTTTAAGAGTTGGGTTCATTATATTATATTTTGGGGGCGTTACAAACCTACCCAGACAATTAAGGACATGGGAGTGAGTAGGCTTTGTCTTCCAAGATTACCCATTTGCATTAAGATCACCTACCTCTGGAGTATACATGAATCAAATCTCAATTTGCAGATCCACAGATTGAGAGGTGGAGTATGGACCACCTAGGCAGATTAGGTCTCATAGGTGGTGAGTATTTAGGGACAGAATTATTAGTTAGTCTTAGAGATAGGTCCTGTTTGGTATTGCCTTCTTAGATTTCAATTTTGGCTTTTTGTTTTTTGAGTTTCAAGAAATGAAAACAATATAAAGTAGTGGGCTTCCATATGGTAGATAGATTGTTCCATGATAATAAATAAGGTTATTGCATATATATGTATATATATATTTTTATATGTGTGCGCGTGCGTGCGTGCGTGTTATATAATTTTATCTTTTCTAATCCTAAAAAGCCAAGAATTGTTGTGCTCATGGTCCATTCTCTTGCTCATTGTCCATAGTTGTTCCATTAACTGTTGAAAGTTGAGCTCATCAGCTTTTCTCTTGCTGCGTCAAAGACTCTGTTCTGATTGTCATTTGCATTATTGCAGCAAGAACTGGGACCACTGAATGTTTCCAAGGGACTCTTGTGTCAAGACCATTTTTTAGCCATCCTATGCATCTTCAGTGGTATTTTCTTGGTGAATTATGTGCTGATCAACGCAGCGGCAAATATGTTCTACAGTACAGGCCTTGTTTTGCTTACTTTTCAGGATGCATTGTCGCTAATGGATCAGGTTTGGTTTTATAAGCAATTCTTCATGTTGTAACTGTTTCCATATCAGGTGCATGCATTTTATTGTTCTGATTCATGCCAAAAATTCAGTTGTCCAAAAAATCATTTATGCAGGTATTTAGGAGTTCAATAGTGCCCTTCGCCTTTCTACTGATTTTGTTGGTTTCCAATCAAATCACCACATTAACATGGAATTTTGGTAGACAAGCAGTCCTGCGTGATTTCTTTGGAATTGGCATTCCCGGTTGGCTTCATCATGTTACAATCAGAACTATTGCCATTATTCCTGCCCTATGTTGTGTTTGGAATTCAGGAGCTGAAGGTATATATCAGCTGCTGATATTTACACAGGTAGTGGTTGCTCTTGTGCTACCATCTTCTGTGATCCCCCTTTTCCGGATTGCCTCATCAAGATCGGTAATGGGTGTCCACAAGATTTCTCAGTTTGTGGAGTTCTTAGCCCTGATCATGTTTATTGGAATGCTGGGCTTAAAGATTATATTTCTGGTAGAGATGATGTTCGGGAACAGCGATTGGGTGGGTAGTTTGAGGTGGAATGTGGGCAGTAGCACGTCTCTATCTTACTTTCTGCTTCTCATCATTGCTTCTGTTTTGCTTTGTTTGATGCTTTGGCTTTTAGCCACACCATTGAAATCTGCTAGTTCCAGATTAGATTCTCAGGTATGGAACTGGGATAGAAGTGATGTTGTACCAGATCCATTTGCAGCGAGAGATGGAAGTGATTTCAATGAAACTATATATGATAGGGAGGAACCCATACAAAAGCAAGAACCCATATTAGCGCTGGGGAAGTCTTTGGAGAGTCATTCAAATATATCAGTTACAGTACTGATCTAACTTTGCCTGAAGTACTCCTGGATTCTGATAACATGCCTAATTTGACTACTATTGAGGACAACAATATTACATTTCCTAGTCCTTCTATGTTTCATTCAGAGGAATCAACTACCAAAGTCGAATCAGGTGTGGTCTCAATGTTTCTAGTGAAGGTTCTGTCGGTGTCGGTGAGTCAGTGGACACCATTGCCTTGAAGACCGAATCATCTGACACAGTAGAAAAGACTGTGAGAGTAGAGGGGGATTTACAGACCGGAAAGGAAGATGAGGGAGATATTTGGGAGCCTGAAGAATCATTTAAAGGGGTATCTGGGGTTAACCCATCCTTAACATCTGAGGGTCCTGGATCATATAGGAGTCTCAGTGTGAAAAATGAGGATAGTGGGCCTGGGAGCGGTGCTGGAAGTCTCTCGAGATTAGCGGGATTGGGTCGTGCTGCGAGACGTCAATTCGCTGCAGTTCTTGATGAGTTCTGGGGACAGCTGTTTGATTTGCATGGACAGGCAACACAAGAAGCTAAGGCTAAGAAACTGGATGTGTTGCTGGGGATAGATTCAAAGGTTGATCCAAAGCTTACCGCTCCTCTGAAAGTGGACACTATTGGGAAAGAATCTGCTGGATACTTTCCATCTGTGGGTGGAAGAGGATCTGATTCTCTAATGAATTCGAGTGTGTATGACTCTCCCAAGCCACTGAGGATGCAAGGTAACATCGAGACATCATATGGGGTTCAAAGGGGGTCATCTTCATCTTGGACTAGCCACTTGCAGTCGTTAGGTGCACACGTGCAAAACTCTAGTCATGATGCTCTTGACTCTGGCGAGCGGCGCTATTCTAGTTTGCGACTTCCACCATCTTCCATTGGCAGTGACTATCAGCCAGCCACTATACATGGCTATCAGATTTCATCATATATCAGTCAGATTGCTAAAGACAGAAATTCTGATTACTTCAATGGACAAATGGAAGCACTAACTCCAAAATCCCCATCTTTGGGAACATCCAACTATAGAGATCGACTTGCTTTCGCTTCGGGACGAAAACTACAAAATGGGTTAAGCACTATGACGCCGCCTGGCTTTTCAAAACCTGCTGTATCTAGAAATATTTTATCGCAATCTGAAAGACCATTTAATAATGATCTTTCCTCTCCTGGACCTGCTGAGAATCTCAATAGCGCAGTCAATACCAAGAAATTCCATAGCTTGCCAGACATATCAGGACTTGCTCTTCCATATCAGGAATCATATTTGTCTGATAGGAGTGCTCGATGGGATACTTCCATTGGATATGGGCCATCCTTATACTCGAGTACTACATTGAAGGCAAGAGCTCCTTTGGCATTTGATAATCTTTCTCCTTCAAAACCATACAGAGACCCTTTCACTTTGCAGTTCAGCTCAAGCTCAGATACTGGATCCCTGTGGTCCAAACAGCCCTTCGAACGGTTTGGCGTGGATGATAAAATATGTACAAGTGGGGGTGAGGGAGTTGGGAGTAAACACGGTTCAATTGCTCCAGTAACTAGCTCTCTTGTGGATTTGGAAGCAAAGCTACTTCAGTCTTTCAGACACTGTATCATGAAGCTTTTGAAACTAGAAGGGTCTGATTGGTTGTTCAGACAGAATGATGGAGCTGATGAGGATCTTATAGATCGTGTGGCTGCAAGGGAGAGATTTCTTTATGAAGCTGAAACTAGGGAGATGAACTCGGCAGCTCACACGGGTGAATCTCAGTATTCTTTTGACAGGAAGCCAGTTTCTGCGCTGAAAAATGATGACACAGATTATGCCAAATTTCTGGTTTCCTCAGTTCCTCATTGCGGAGAGGGCTGTGTTTGGAGAGTGGATTTGATAATAAGCTTTGGTGTATGGTGCATTCACCGGGTTCTTGAACTCTCACTTATGGAAAGTAGGCCAGAGCTATGGGGAAAATATACCTATGTACTGAATCGTCTTCAGGTAAAAATTTCAAATTCTGTGCTTTGTAACTACCTTTGTACCTTGCTTGTAGTAACTGTGGCATATGGTGTAATGCAACGGGGTATGTAGTTTATCTCTTATTGACCAAATAGAAAGGCAAATATTTTGCTCGTATTTATAGGGGATATTTCAGAAAATCACAGTTCCCTAGGGAAATTTGCCATGATAATTACTCTAATATGAGTTATTTGAGAGATCCATCTGAGCTAATTTATTCTTTCACTCATCCAATTTGGTTAGTCCAAAACCCAAATTCCTGAATTTCCGACTCACGACCATCAACCATTGCTTATATGCACTTAGGATTGTAACATTTCACCATGCTCCGCAACTGACGTCCCAGTGGCCCATCGTTCCCAGCTAGGTGACTTCAAGGACTATGTCTCTTACAGGTACCAGCCTTGCCCAGGCTGTGTGACTCAACTGCAAAGTCACGACAACCTATCTGATCCTCTACTTGACCTTCGTCTCTTACAGGTAGCAGCCTTCCCCAGTTTGCTCCTCCTTGACTCAATTGTAGAGTCGCAACCCATCCGATCCCATACTCGACCCTTTTCTCTTAAATGTAGCAGCCTTCCCCAGGTTGCCCACTCTGTAACTCAACAGCAGAGTCACAAGCCATCTGACCCCATATTTGACCCTTGTCTCTTACTGGTAGCATCTTTCCTCATGTCGTGCCCTCTGTGACTCAACCGCAGAGTTGCAACCCATCCTGACCCTATACTCGACGTTGTGGTTGACTCTGATATCAAATGATATAAATCGTTGGGTATAACCCACCCTTGAAAATTGGCTTGCAAGGGGAGTGTGCCCAATTGCTTATATTCACATGGCCAGGCCTATACTTATGATGTGGGAATTAGGATCATAACATTACCTGGATCGTAACGCTACCATATCATCTTTTGTGACATCCATCTTTGTGTCCTTTATCAATCACCCTTGAATCAAAACACACTCCTTATGGTTGGGGTCTTGTTTTAGCTAATCAAGTTTCATTTTACTATCAATTGTTTCTGCCATTATATTTATCATGAATAAATCACTTTTAACCTTAATCTTAACACATCCATCTTAACATTGTTATTATTTAAACCCATCAAGCAAACAGATTTACTTAGTTCATTACGCTACACGCTATCTGGCTTGGTTGGCCAGGGCTATGCGATGAGATATTTCATATAGTTGGTCTGAAGGCTATTTATTTATTTATGGAGATGTCAAAATTTGGGGCACATCGTCAAGAAACACTTTATTTTGGTATGACAATTAGGGGGTCCAATCGACAGTGCCATTTTGCAGTCTTGCTTCAGCTACAATTTGATTTTAAATTTCCTCATCGTTCAAAGGCAGAATGCAAATGCAAATACAAATGCCAGAGAGGCTACCTATTTCCATATGACTTCTGAAATATCTTATTTTCTCCCTATTTGGTGTCATTGTTTTGTTATTTAGTTTGGTGAACATGAAATTAATGCATATTTATTATAAATCATATCTATGACAGGGAATCATCGATCTGGCTTATTCGAAGCCTCGTACTCCAATGACCCCCTGCTTCTGCCTGCAAATTCCAGCGTCATACCAACAGAGGTCAAGTCCACCACCTATTTCAAACGAAAGCTTGCCCCCACCTGCAAAACACGGCAAGGGCAAGTGCACGACTGCGGCAACACTCTTAGACATAATCAAGGACGTCGAACTCGCAATATCTTACCGAAAAGGTCGGACCGGCACGGCAGCCGGTGACGTGGCATTCCCAAAAGGAAAAGAAAATCTTGTTTCTGTTCTCAAACGCTACAAGCGCCGCTTGTCCAACAAACCAGTTGAAGGTGGGTCTGGGTCCCGCAAGTCTCCCCCATCACCGTCTCCTTATGGGTCATCATAACGATTGTGCAGTTGGGTGGATGATATTTGAGTTTGATTTTGGTTTTGGTTTTGGTTTTGGGAAGCTGCTCGTTGTTGTCCACGCTGTTGTTATGGATCTCTCTCTCTCTCTCTTGTTCTCTCTTTCTCTCTCGTGTATTAAATCTTTTCTGCTTATTTAAGTTTCATGTATGTGATGTATACATAGGATAAAATTACGGGATATGTAATTGCAGCAGAATGGAAGAAAAGAAAATGGGTAGATGAAAGTTGCGAAGTCAATGTCGTAACTTCCATTTAGGTCAGTCTTGTGGTACAAGGAAATTGAGGAGAAAAAGAATGGATAAGTTGGCTCACCACCATAGAAGAATTTTTGGACATTTTACACAACTGTTTTTCTTTGTTCTTCTTTACTTTGGTTATTGTAATTTGTATGTGCATAGAGTTGGACATGTTGGCCCCAAGCAGGATGTGTGGTGGATACTACCAGTGTAGCCATCAGTTGGCTTGTTTGCCATCGTTTGCATTTTCAATTTTTTTTTTTGAAGCAAAAAACAATGAAAAGTTCGAAGATCCCTATGTTTTTATTTTGTGTTGAAACAATTTTGAAAATTTGAAAATATGCTTTTTGTGTTTTCTAAAATGTTGGTTGTTTTCAGAAAAAATAAAATAGAAAATAGTTTTGAGGGAATGATTTCTCTTCAGTTCATATCGGATTGAAAAGTGTTATTGGGTTTCTGATGGGTCGTTGAACACACTAATATAATCACTAAATTATACCAAATTCTATTAGAATAATGGCAAGTTCAGGTATCGATCCACAGAGATTATTGTGAAATTAAACTAATTTAATTGTCAAATTTCTAAATTAATTTTGATAAAAAGATTGGTTGTTTATAACCTAATTTAATAACGAATAAATTAAATTATCAAGAATAATTGAAATTGGGTTTACTGAATTGGAGAAAAATCCTAGGGTAGAGAATTCATCACAAACCACATAATTGGAGAAAAATCCTAGGGTAGAGAATTCACCATTAACCACATAATTAGGGTTTTCAATTGAAATTAATTATACTATGGTTTGAACGGATTAATGCTTCGCAACTACAAGCTCAAAGCATTTAACAAGAAGATCATCACATTCAATGTACGAGCACGAACCATCTCAAGTAATATGAATCGTTCACTCTAACTAAGGTAGTGATACGACTCGTTCCTCGCAGCATGGTTCGTCTCATACCTTAAATGTGAAGGAATAAAAAACACATGTATGGATAACATTCAACAATCACAGAAACTTAAATATTCGAAGAGATAATGAAAAATATAAATATGAACTTCTAAATCACCATACAATTGTTCAAACCTTTACATAATTAAAAATAAAAAAGAAAACAAAATAATTACATGGCTAGGGTTTCATCAAAACCCTAGAAAATGAGACTAGCCACTCATGGAGGAATGGAAGGAGGTAGATGGAGAAAACACCACCATTGGAGACATCCTTGAAGCTTTTGTTTTCTTTCCCTTCCAAACCCTAGCCTCTCTCTTTAGGTCAAAACAATTTCAGAACCCTAGAAAAGCCTTTTCCTTTTCTTTTTATACTTCTACTCACTTCCAAACAGGTTTAAAACATCGGTTTGACTTTTCCAGAAAAAAGTCAACTATGTCCAAATTTTGTCTTTTTGCCCATTTTATGCTCTGACGATGTACAACCTGATTGACATTCAACACACATAAAGTATACAGTTTGACCAGCAAGTGAAGTTAAGAGATTCTAATTAATGGCCTCAATGATGTACAATTCGGCCTTAATCACATCCCTCAACTTACAACTTGCTAGTCCTCAAGCAAGTAAAATAAAATAAAATAAAATTAAACAAAATCTATCTATTTCCTCTTTCGTGGGAAAAACGGTTACATTTAGCATATGCAACAAGCCTTTAAACCACAAGGTTACCCCAAATGGACGAGGAAAGTCTCGTGAGGGTTTCCAGAAATGATACCCACAAACATTAACATATTCATATATACTCAACAACAAATGACTACACTACTCCACTTAACAATCAACTTATGTGCCACTACAGTGTGATATTGAGACATCATGAGTCATTAAAGGCACAGTGGACAAGTATGAAGGAACCTATTGAGTCAAAACCACAATTCAGTTAATACAAAAGTAAAGTCCCCTGTACTTGTGCATGCTAGTAAACAAGTCATGAGTACCCTTGGTGTAAAGTGCAATCTCCATATTAGTTAACTATCCACTATAATAGCCAGTGTAACTCATAATAACACCCAACATATACAGAAAAACTAACCTGTTGCAATCAAGATTCTCAAAAGTAGTTTTTTTTTTTTTTTAAATGACTGTGCAATATCCTGATCCATTAAGCTTTCTAATCAACCCATGTAACAAGCATTGAGCCAATGACTTCCAAACCAGACGGTTTTAGGGCACTAGGTGTAAAGACACCCCTACGGGCTTAATAACTCGAGTTGAAAAGGCTACGAATCCGAACAAGTCATTCTTCTTATTTTTCCTTAACTGTGCAATGTCCAAGTCCCTTAAGCTTTCTAATCAACCCATATAGCAAGTTTTGGGCCAATGACTCCCAAACCAGACGGTTTTAGGGCATTAGGTGTAGAGACACCCCTACGGGCTTAATAACTCGAGTTAAAAAGGCTACGAACCCAAACAAGTCATGTTTTTTTTTTTTTTTTTTTAAGAATCTTGGCTCCTCATTTATTCTTTTCTGCAACTCTAGCTATTATCAATGATGTACACTAGGGATTATAATAAAAAGATCACCGCTATGATAGTGTGTTCATGTGAATTAAGGCATACTCATGACAAGTGTACTAAAACCACAAACACAGACAACTCTCCTCGTGCAAACATCGCATGCAAGTATCTACCCAATAAACCCTTTCATACAAGTCTACTATGATCTCCAATTAACATATGTAAATATCATCACCCTACTAGCAAAAAGTCACATCAAGTGAAGTAATGCAATCAAGTGAAACAGGTATAAGCATGAATTATGAGCCAAATAGAAATGCATAAAAGAAAATATAACCCTCATCCCCCAACTTGAATATGACATTGTTCTCAATGGAAAAGTAAAGAGAAATGAGAGAATATTACCAGAATTGAAGGTGCACATCCTGGTAGGCAGAGAGTAACATAAATACACTTCATACTGTTTTTTTTTTTTGTTTTTTTTTAAAGAAAAGAAAGAAGTAAAAAGGAAAATAAAAATAGAAATAAAAGAACAAAGCAATATACAAGTGGGTACTATGGGAAAGCCGGTGGTGGTGGTGGTGGTGGTGGTGGTGGCGGGAAATGCTGGGCAAACAAAACTTGCATCAAAGAGCGCGTCTCAAAGGCGTCATCCTGAACCCGTTGCTGGTGGGCGAGCAGCTGGTCGAAGGTCGCCCGGGAATAGTCGTAATGCGCCTGAAAATCCGAGTGCAACTCCATGAGACTCTGGTGATGATCACGAAGAGTACTGTGGATGTGATCCACAGAGTGCTGAAGGTGTAAGTACTCATCGCGAGTTATGTAGAGTGGGTCCTCTTGGGGAGGCACGGGGGAAACAGGATGTGGTGGGTGGTCATGTACGGGCTCGTGGGCCTCATCAACTGGGGCACCAACCGGCTGCGGGATACGAGATAGGCTATGCTGCCATTCCCGCTGGCCGAAAGTCGGATACCCTCTATCAATCTCCTCATCCTCAGCAATGTGGAGGTGGTTCAGCCCAAACACAAGTGTCAACAAATTAGCAAACGGCAGTGGCCAAGTCAGGTTCTGCATAGGATCAGGCCGAACTGCCTCTCGTAGAAATTTCTGCAAGTGCATCAAGATGATACGCTCAAGCGGGACCTGATAGCCATACTGATACCCGTGTAGAACCTGAACAAACTCCAATCGTCGCTCAGCTCGATGCCCAAGTGGAAGGACATTCTTATGGACCACGGAATCCAGGAATAGCAAGCGGCTAGGCAGCTTGCTCCGCCGCAAGCATGTGAAACTGAGGTCACCGTGGGCCCCCGGAAAGTATTGCTGGATGAGGCTATGGATGGGCTGTCGATCCTCAACTTCCGGGAAGAGATGATATTCCGGCTTGGCGAAAAACCCTAACACTGTAGCAATCATGGATGAGGTGATGTGGACAGCCTGACCATCAATGTTAGAGAGCAGTCCATCCTCGGTGGGTGACTCATATAAGTTTTGGTAGAAGAGTCGTACCAGACGAGGATAAGTGGGCGCTGTCATAGTGCAAACGCCCAACTGTTGCCGGAGTCGGAGCTGTTCAACGGCCCAAGTAGTGTCTGCCTCACCCTGAAAAAATTGCAGATTGAACTGCGTGAGCTTGTGAAGAGGGCGTGAAGCCCGCTCCGGCCGAGGTAAGTCACCCGGTGGTGGTGGCGAGGATGGTGGTGACGGTGGCGGTGGTGGCGCCGAAGAGGTGGAACCTTTGGCCTTCTTGGAGGCCCGAGCAACACGTCGACTCATATCCTGCACACACGAAAAACAAATAGACACAAACCCGTGGAACCAATCATGAGAATAAAATAAAATATGAAAGCACAAGTTTGCCCACTAATGTACCACATGCAATTCCTCCATTTTTTTTTTTTGGTAATGTAAAAACGAAAATAATTAATAAATGAATAAAAATGACATTAAATTAAATTAACTAAACTATAAAATAATTAAATGAACAATTACATTAAAGAAAAAAAATTAAAAATAAAAATAAAAATAACATCACTAACTAAACAAACAAAATTTTAAAAAATAAAAATAAAAATAAAACAATCCACAACTAATTAAACTAACTAGAATCACTAACGAACAATTTAAACTAAACAAATATAGGAAGTAAAAAAACTAAATTAGGATTAGTATTAGCACAATGATTTCTGAATATATATATATTTTTTTTCCAGAAATTCCCGCACGTGCGCCATAGAGGGCCGCACGTGCGGCTCTCATCTTCTTCAACTACGCAAATGCAGATTGTTGTTGATGTTGTTGGTTTGATTTTCTTTTTTTTTTTTAATTTATTTTTTTAATAAGTAAACATAGCTATGGCTAAAAAAAAAAAATAAAAAATAAAATAAAAGAAAGAAGATACAACTAACAACAAACATGGCTAAGCAAGTTTTTTTTTTTTTAACACTAGATCACAAAAAATAAAACTAAAATCAAAATCTCCACAAATTGATTCCTATAGTTACAAATCTATACATAAAAGGAAAAAAATTACCTTGAAAAAGTGGAGAAAAAGAGAAAAAGAATGGAGGTTCGCTGGAAAAAATGGTGGTCGCCGGAGTTTCGTCGGACGGAAAGGGGAGTGATGAGATGATTGTGGTGAGGAAGAAGAAGAAGAAGAAAGAGAAGAAGAAGAAGAAGAAGAAGAAGAAGATGGTGAATGGTGGGGTTGTGAAAGAGAGAGAGAGAGAGAGAGAGAGTCGATTAAGGTTTGTCTTTCTTTTTGTTTTTTTTTAGTACGAAAAAAATAATAAAAAAAATAGAAATAAAAATAAATAAATAAAACGATTTTTTTTTTGGTTGAAATTAAAAATAATTAAAAAGAAGAAGAAAACAAAACCTTTTTTTTTTTTTTCGAAAATTCCCGCACGTGCGGGGCCCAGGCCGCACGTGCGACTTGCCTCCGCACCTGCTTTTAAAGCAGAGTGCAACCTCTTTGATTCACAAATTCCCGCATGTGTGGGGCCCAAGCCGCACGTGCGGCGATTCACCCCTCGCGCATTTTTTTTTTTTTTGAAAAAATCGGCGTCCCACACGTGCGGGAGTCAAGCCGCACGTGCGGCGATTTCACCCCTCGCGATAAATTTTTTTTTTTTGGTTTGAATTTCCCGCACGTGCGGGGCCCAAGCCGCACGTGCGACGTGAGAGGCGCATCTGCCCTCCGCACCTGCTTATAATGCAGTGTGCAAATTGGAAAGTTTGGGCTTTCTCCGCACGTGCGTGGGTTTTTCCGCACGTGCAGGATTTTTTTTTTAACAAGTACAACACAGTTTTTTTTTTTTTAATGTTAAAATGAACAAGTATAACCCCCCCCTTTTTTTTTAACTCAGAAAATAAACATGAAAGCATGCTTTTAAACACAAAAAATAAACATTTCTATCTTCAATTGACATCCGGAATAAATATAGCACAAGAGTATACGGAATGCCCACTAAAGGTATAATCTTCACGCGAAAACCACGAGTACTACTTTTCTCCCTAACTGTATTTGTAACTTTCCCTATTCTCCAACAGGGTGACAGACTAGGTTGATTCGATATCCAGAATCGAGGCGCATAAAGCTACCTCAACCTATGGGGCTGCCATACAGAGTTCAAGCCGAGGTAGTTTTGAAGCAATCTCCACACCCCTGGGTATTTAAACCAGACTCTAGTCTCGGAAATCCCAAACCTTTGTGTTCTAGGCTTTGCCATTCGAACTCTAGTTTCCACCGTCTTAGTTGGTCTCCTAGGAACTCACTACAAACACGGTTAGGTGGCTATACTAGACCGTCAGATGCCGTTCGGGCACGGCTAACACCAAAGGAATTACACCTTTAGAGGATTTAAAGTCTCCTAGACGCAAATAAAGCATGACGAGAACAAAGAAAAACAAAATAGCATAGAAGGGAAAGAAAAGAGAACAAGAAATTAATCTATCAATCGTAGTAAAATGAGTCCATCAAAGCAATTGACTCAATCATATCCCCATTCCCAATCCCCTCTATATATGGTTTCAATCTTTGGCCATTCACTTTGAAAGTGTGGCTAGTCTTTGGATCTCGCACCTCAACGGCGCCATGAATAAATGCCTCAACAACCTTAAAGGGGCCATCCCATCTTGATCTTAGTTTACCCGGAAAGAGTCTCAGTTTTGAATTAAAAAGCCACACTTTTTGGTCGGGTTCAAAGGATTTCCTATTAATGTGTTTGTCATGGAATTCTTTAGTCCGAGCTTTAAAAACTCTCGAACTCTCATACGCATCATTCCGGATTTCCTCCAACTCATTAAGTTGCAATTTCCGGTTGAGCCCAGCTGCGGCCATATCAAAGTTAAACTTCTTTATGGCCCACAATGCTCGGTGCTCAAGTTCAACCGGGAGATGGCAAGCTTTGCCGAACACCGCTCTATATGGTGACATCCCAATGGGTGTCTTATAAGCAGTGCGGTAAGCCCATAATGCATCAATTAACCGTTGTGACCAATCTTTTCTATCTGGCCTCACCGTTTTCTCAATTATGTGCTTTACTTCCTTATTTGAGACTTCCACTTGGCCACTAGTTTGAGGGTGGTATGGAGTGCCAACTTTATGAGTGATAGAGTATTTCTTAACTACCGACTCAAAGAATCGGTTACAAAAATGTGTACCCTGATCACTTATTATGGCTCTAGGAAACCCAAAACGACTAAAGATATTTTCATGCAAAAATTTGATTACCACTCTATGATCGTTTGTTCGGGTAGCTATTGCCTCCACCCACTTAGACACATAATCTATTGCCAAGAGAATGTACTCAAACCCGAACGACGACGGGAAAGGGCCCATAAAATCAATCCCCCAAACATCAAATATTTCTACCACAAGAATAGGGGACATTGGCATCATGTCACGCCGAGACATCGAACCCATTTGCTGATAGCGCAAACAAGTTCTACAAAATTGATGGGCATATTTGAAAATTGTGGGCCAATAAAACCCACTCTGTAAAATCTTGGCGGCCGTTTTATGCCCACTAAAATGACCGCTACATGCAGAAGAATAACAAAATGTAAGAATGCTATGCACCTCACTCTCCGGCACACACTGTCGGATCACTTGGTCGGAGTAATATTTAAACAACTCTGGATCCTCCCAAAAATAATACCTGACCTGTGAAAAGAATCGGTCTTTGTCTTGCTTAGACCAATTCTGCGGAATTTGCCCAATGGCCAAGTAATTCACAATATGTGCAAACCACGGGGGGCTCGCTTGTGACAGCTCAAAGAGTTGTTCGTCCGGAAACGAATCATGCAAAATAAGAGGGTCACTATTATACTCAACGAGGATTCGGGAGAGATGATCCGCCACCACATTCTCGGATCCTTTCTTATCACGGATTTCTAGATCAAATTCCTGAAGCAACAAAATCCATCTAATCAACCTAGGTTTGGTCTCTTTCTTAGATAATAAATACCGCAAAGCGGCATGATCAGTGAAGACTATGACCTTGGAACCTAGGAGATAAGATCGGAATTTGTCTAAAGCAAAGGCCACAGCTAGCAACTCTTTCTCGGTGGTAGTGTAATTCAATTGTGCATTCGAGAGAGTGCGACTAGCATAGTATATAACAAATGGTGCCTTATTGACCCTTTGGCCTAACACAGCCCCGACAGCATAATAGGAGGCATCACACATGATTTCGAAGGGAAGCGACCAATCTGGTGATTTCATGATTGGGGCGGTGGTCAAGGCCATTCTTAGTGTTTCGAATGCCTTTAAGCATGCCCCATCAAAGACAAAAGGTGCGTTCTTAACTAGTAAACTACACAAAGGACGTGATATCTTACTAAAGTCTTTGATGAACCTACGGTAAAAACTTGCATGCCCTAAGAAAGGCCTAATTTGATGCACGGAATTGGGTGGAGGAAGGCTTGCAATGAGGTCAACCTTAGCCTTGTCAACCTCTATACCTCGAGGGGACACAATGTGTCCCAACACTATACCCTCGCGAACTATAAAATGGCTCTTTTCCCAACTCAAGATTAGGTTTGCCTCAGTACATCGTTCTAACACTCTAGTCAAGTTCCTAAGGCATTCCTCAAAAGACGGTCCAAAACCCGAAAAGTCATCCATAAAAACCTCTAAGAATTTCTCCACCATGTCGGAGAAAATGGCCATCATACACCGTTGAAAGGTCGCTGGTGCATTACATAGCCCGAAGGGCATGCGCCTGTAAGCAAAAGTGCCAAAATGGCATGTGAATGTGGTCTTTTCCTGGTCAGCGGGGTACACCGGGACTTGATTATACCCCGAATAGCCATCAAGAAAACAATAGAAACCCTGCCCCGCTAACTGCTCTAGGATTTGGTCAATGAAAGGTAAGGGAAAATGGTCCTTCCTAGTCGAGGAATTTAGTCTCCTATAATCAATGCACACTCGCCACCCAGTAGTGGTTCGTGTGGAGACTAACTCTCCTCCCTCATTCTCAACAACGGTGATGCCCGATTTCTTAGGCACCACTTGTGTGGGACTCACCCACTTGCTATCTGAGATGGGGTATATGATACCCGCATCCAACAATTTCAATACCTCTTTTTTCACCACCTCTTTCATGTTAGGATTCAGTCTCCGTTGCATTTCGTGAGAAGGTTTGGTGTCCTCCTCTAGATATATATAATGCATGCACAAGGAGGGATCTATCCCTTTCAAATCAGCTACTGACCACCCTATAATCACTCCGATGTGCCACGAGAACACTCATTAACTGACTCTCCTGCTCCGTAGTCAAGTCAATGCAATGATAACTGGTAAAGTCTCATGGGGCCCTAAAAATGCATACTTGAGTGTGGCCGGAAGTGGCTTCAACTCAAGTGTAGGTGGTGTGACCAAAGATGATGTGGCAGACTCTCTCGACAGAGGAGGAAGTGACTCAAACCGGGCTTTCCATGGAGGAAAATCCAGTGTAGAAGAAGAATTAAGCAAGACATTTACCTCCTCAACTGACCCATCTATATCAAAATTTTCAAACCCAAAATGAGCTAGACAAGCCTCTAAAGGGTCCTCTACAAGAATAGAGGGCAAAGCCTCCTCCACAATTTCATCCACAACATCCACTAATAAGCACTCCTTTCTTTCATGAGGTTGTTGTGATGCTTGGAAAACATTATGTTTCACTTGCATGTTACCAAATGAAACTTCCATCACCCTGGTCCGACAATTAATGCAAGTATTGGCCGTAGCCAAGAAAGGTCGACCCAAGATCACCGGGATTTGTTTCCTAGAACTGGCTACCGGTTCCATATCTAAAACCAAAAAGTCAACAGGGAAGTAGAACCTATCAACCTTAACTAGCACATCCTCAATCATGCCTCGTGGCACTTTGAGGGACCGGTCAGCCAACTGAAGAGTAACAGTAGTGGGCTTCAACTCGCCAAGCCCAAATTCCTCGTACACAGAGTACGACAACAAATTAACACTAGCCTCTAAATCCAATAAGGCCCTATCAATGAAATGGTCCCCTATAATGCATGCAATGGTTGGGGCTCTCGAGTCTTTAAGCTTAGGAGGTGTGTCATTCAACAAGATGGAGCTTACTTGCTCCGTGAGTAGGATCTTTTGGGACACGTGTCCTAGATTTACACTTTTGCGTACAAAGGTCCTTCAGAAATTTTGCATATGATGGTACTTGCTTAATTGCCTCCAACAGGGAGAGGTTGATTTTTACCTGTTTAAAGACTTCCATCATTGCCTCCATAGATGCCGCCTTCTTATTAAAAGGGGATGGTGTGTCAAGGCACTGGGGAAAGGGTGCCTTAGGCACATATGGTGCCTTGGGCTCAAGTGAAGTACTAGGGACTAAATCATCCCTCTTAAGTGTTTCCCCCTCACTCTTGCTCTCACTAGGTGAACCACCGTGGTCACCCTTCCTAATTCTAGTTGTATCAGACGCAACTGACTGAGGCTCTAACTTCCTACCACTTCTTAAAGCAACCACCGCCTGCATTTGCTTATGTTGCTTTCCATTCCCACCCGAACTCTCTACCCCGTATTGTCCCTTAGGGTTGGCCACAGTTTGACTTGGTAATTTTCCCTCCTCTCTCCGATTCATGTTGTTAGCCATTTGACCCAATTGGGTCTCTATCTTGGCAATAGAATGAGTGTGGGAGTGAACTATCGGTGCTAACCCCTTAAGTTCTGAGAGAACTTCCAACACCTGAGTCTCAAAGGCAGAGTTGCCCTGAGGAACATGCGGGGGTTGTGGTTGTGGTTGCCGGTATGGTTGTGGGGGTCTATAAGGTTGCGGTGGTTGGTAAGATGATTGGTTGGCAAAATTATTGAAATTCTGCCTTGGTGGTGGAGGATTGTAAGAAGTGCCTTGTGAATGGGGTCTCCATGAGAAATTAGGGTGATTTCTTCATCCGGATTGTATGTATTGGAGTATAGATCATTACCCGGGTTGGAGAATCCTTGAGCTGCATTCACATGCTCTTGGACTAACTCCGGAAATTGTGATGCCGAAGGGCACTCACTCAAGTCATGAGCAGGGCTCACACAAATAACACATGCCTCGTGAAATTGAGGTTGAAGCAGAATACTCGTCTTGCGGATGCTTGGCGTGTAGACGTTGTCTCCAACCCCCAATTGAGCTTTGACTTTTGTTTTAGCACTTTGGTGCTTTGCTTGTGAGTGTTTGCTTCTGTTTACTCACTTTAGTGCTTCGGTTTTTTTTTTTTTTTTTTTTTTTTTTTTAAGCTCGGCTGCGCTCCGCTTGCACTTCAATGATAGCTCCAATTTCAAACGCTCTGCACACTTAGCAACACCAAAAGCATAAAATCCTAAACTAAAAATTAAATAAGAATGTAACTTTAAATTAACTAATTTCGCCAGAAGTCCCCGGCAACGGCGCCAAAATTTGATGGGTCGTTGAACACACCAAATATAATCACTAAACTATACCAAATTCTATCAGAATAATGGCAAGTCCAGGTATCGATCCATAGGGACTATTGTGAAATTAAACTAATTTAATTGTCAATTTCTAAATTAATTTTGATAAAAAGATTGGTTGTTTATAACCTAATTTAATAACGAATAAATTAAACTAAGGAATTAAATTATCAAGAATAATTGAAATTGGGTTTACTGAATTGGGGAAAAATCCTAGGGTAGAGAATTCACCACTAACCACATAATTAGGGTTTCCAATTGAAATCAATTATGCTATGGTTTGAACGGATAAATGCTTCGCAACTATAAGCTCAAAGCATTTAACAAGAAGATCATCACATTCAATGTACGAGCACGAACCATCTCAAGTAATACGAATTGTTCACTCTAAACTAAGGTAGTGATACGACTCGTTCCTCGCAGCATGGTTCGTCTCATACCTTGAATGTGAAGGAATAGAAAACACATGTATGGATAACATTCAACAATCACAGAAAGTCAAATATTCGAAGAGATAATGAAAAATATAAATATGAACTTCTAAATCACCATACAATTGTTTAAACCTTTACATAATTAAAAATAAAAAAGAAAACAAAATAATTACATGGCTAGGGTTTCATCAAAACCCTAGAAAATGAGACTAGCTACTCATGGAGGAGTGGAAGGAGGTAGATGGAGAAGGCACCACCATTGGAGACATCCTTGAAGCTTTTGTTTTCCTTCCCTTCCAAACCCTAGCCTCTCTCTTTAGGTCAAAACAATTTCAGAACCCTAGAAAAGCTTTTTCCTTTTCTTTTTATACTTCTACTCACTTCCAAACAGGTTTAAAACATCGGTTTGACTTTTCCAGAAAAAAAGTCAACTATGTCCAAATTTTGTCTTTTTGCCCATTTTATGCTCCGACGATGTACAACCTGATTGACATTCAACACACATAAAGTATACAGTTTGACCAGCAAGTGAAATTAAGAGATTCTAATTAACGGCCTCAATGATGTACAATTCGGCCTTAATCAGTTTCCGTGGGTCTGACACAGTGCTTGCATCTATAATTTAAACCGTTCAATATATATGACTCGTTTAGTATTTTATTTCTGTAAACAATTACGTTGATTAGATATTGATAGACACTTGATATATGTTACATGTTTTTTTTTTTGTTGAAAATGTGCACGTCAATTGTTTTTGTGAAGAAATTAGAGAGAGAGAGAGAGAGAGAGAGAGAGAGAGAGAGAGAGAGTTGGACATTGAATGTATGGGAGCATGGCACCTATCTAATGGTTCAAGAGTTAGGATTTCTTTACACTTGGTTTGCTTCATATGGCATTTGGTTGCTTTCTTTTTAGAAAAAGAAGAGACCAACCAAGCTTGGAAGGATTTATTATTTATTTATTTTTGGATTTATGTGCCTCTTTTCAGGTCAGAGCTTAGTTTAAACAAAGGGTAATTTTTAAGGACCGACTTTCCTCTAGTCCGATCACGGATTAGAAGGTATTATTGGGTCCTTGAGAGCTTATTATGGATCTCGTTTTAATAATTTGAATCGCTAAATGTGTAGAACTTGTTGAGTGTTATATGCTTGTAAAAAATTACGTTGATCGAATTTTTTTTGAATAGATAGTCAACAAAATTCAACAGATAAAAAAAGTCAACATGGGTAAAATTAGAAATAAAATATCCTTCAAAACCAATGAAAGGAATTTTCACCAAACTATTTCACAAAAGGTGAACCTATCACCAAAAAAAATATTCACTGGACCTATTGCCTTAGATACTCTCTAAATTGAATTTATCACAGATTTTCTCAATTTAAATGATTTTTAAGCAAAAATTATATTTTTTAGAATAAAAAAATAACTATAATATTAAAAAAAAAATACTAAAACTTAAAAAATAATAATTTTATATATTAATACTATCTATAGTACTACTAATCTGATGGTGTACAAACAATCACTATTTGTCTTACATTTCTAACCTAATATCATCATACTAATAATCTTCTTACTCAATCTTACTGTACTCTTAATCCCCACTATCATATAAAGCCAAACAAACGTGATCATATATTTCGAAACTATAATTTTTTGCAATAAGATTAGTAATGGAAAATATATATATATATATATATATATTGTCAAACTATTTAAAAACAAGCAAAATGCATGTACATAAATATTAATAATGGAGGCTTTTCTTCCTCCTTCATGGAGGTTTGGGTTTGTCTATATTGTTGTTGGTTGCAGTATGTTGCGGGTATGATTGTTGGTTGGCCGCTGTAATATATTGTGGTTATCGTTATTGGTTGGTGGTCATAATATGTTGCGAGTTATGGTTGTTGGGTGTTGAGTGTTCGTGTTTGGAACACTGAATCTTGATTATAATTCCTTCTAGGATAAGAATAATCACTCTTGATGTATCTGTTTTTGTTTATCGATAAAATTTAACTTTAGCAATAAATAAATAAGTAAATGCGTGTATATGAATATTAATAAAAATAACTCACTAATCTTACTACAATCCGTTAACATGCACAAAAGACTAAGAAATGTTTATGTATAACTCACATGCTAAGCAATCCACATTTATTTTTCCTATATTTAAAATGTTTCTAAATAAACCTATCTTAACACTTGCTTTTCATCAATAATATAGACATATTTTATTATAAATAAAATTTAATGTAAATAAATAAATATCTATCTATCTATATTATATATAAAACAAAGACTGGAGTTTTGCTGTTCTGAAACCTTACAAATTTTTATTCCTAAATTACTCTTCCCTTTGTAACTGTCTTCAACTACACTGAATTGTAATTATAGATTTGAAGCACACTCATGTGAGTGTACACACCTTTTAATATATATCAATTCAGATTTTATATTAATTTGATTCTACCCAAAAATCAAACTAATACACGGAATTGTAATTATAGATTTGAAACATATTCATCTAAGTGTATACACCTTTTAATATATATCAATTCAGATTTTATATTGATTCGATTCTATGAGTGTTGATTTCCGACCACATAATCAAAAGGGGAACTCAGTTGGATGGTACCGGCATAATAGATTTTACCCAATAACCTGTAACAAGAAGATGAGAACTCCGCGGTGGTTCGTCCACTTAGGGATACTCCGATGATCAAGTCAGTAAATTTTATCTCTTACAGATAGCAAATAATACTTAAACTCACAATTTACTGCTCACAGTATATCACAGATACTTGAGACTCACGGGGTGCCCTGCTTGACTTGATTTCTTTAGAAGTCTCACTTCAATGGACTCAGACTCAATGTCTATCTTGGACTCTCAGCTAGATAGGGAAAAACTCTTCAAGCCTTATCTTTATCCAAATTGAGATCCATATGTGCTCTAGTACTTTTGTCCCTTATCTACTTATCTTGAATTTCGGTATTTTCGCAGATAACCTCGACCCAGCTGAGATCATCTCGGCAGTGTAACTAGGCCACGTGACACTTTGTCCCTTATCTACTTATCTCGAATTTCGGTATTTTCGCCGATAACCTCGATCCAGCTGAGATAATCTTGGCAGTGTAACTAGGCCACGTGACACCTCGACTAACACAACGACGTCACCTTAACCACGTGTTGTCATTCATAAAATACATCTCCATAGATTCTACCCAAGAACCAAACTAATCTCATCTAGCTCATTATCTTTAGATCTAAAATTCAAGTGCATTTAGTTTAACAGTCGTGCTGGGGGGCTCGAATTTGAATCCCCCGAATCCCCCGAATCCCCCAAAATGAAGAGAAGAAGAAGAAAGAAGGAAGAAAAAGGAAGAAGAGAAAGAAGAAGAAGAAGAAGAAGAAGAAGAAGGACTGGAGGGGGCCAATATCAATCGGGGTGGAGACGGAGACGATCGGCCGACGAGCTGCGATCAGCTGACGAGCTGCCACGAGCGACTAGCTGCGATCTGTGATCGACATCCACCGTTGCACCCACCGTCACTCGCACCTCTGCCATCGCCGTCGCCGTCTCTTTCTCTCTGTTTCCCTTCTCTCCTCTCCTCCTCTCTCTTTCTCTCTCTCTCCTCTATTTCTCCCTCTCTCTCCCTCTGTTTCAGAAAAAAAAAAAGAAAAAAGAAAAAAGCCCAAAACGACGTCGTTTTGGGCATTAGGGGGATTCGGGGGGAAGAGTTTCGAGCTACAAAACATTATTCTTAGTTTAATAGTCCAAATCTAAATTTATTTTGTCTAAAGGTGCAAATATGAAATTATTACATTCATAAGGACATTACTTCGGCACAATGATTAAACTATCCCATATATTTAAAATCACAACCCTTTTTATTTTACATCAAACCCGTCTCTCTCTTTCTCTCTCTAAATCATCTCTCTCTCTCTCTCTCTCTCTCTCTCTACTGTTTTATTCTTTCTATTCTCTCTCTCTGTCCTCCTCTTCACGGCGAGGCCCACTGCGGCGACCTCTTCTACAAACCCCTCACTCTCTCTCTCTCTCTCTCCTTGTCTTTCTTTCTCTTTCTTCTCTCCGATCTAACGACAATCTGTGTCCTTATTTCAGAGATTCCAAACTAGAGTGAGAGACATGGAGGACGAAGAAGAACAATCATCCACCCAAACCACCCCTCTCTTCCGCCTGTAAACAGCTCTCTACCATCACCAAAACTTCATTCGGTCTCAACCTCTTTTGGATCTCTCATAAGTTTCTCCATGCCTTTTACACTCACTTGCATGTATGCAAACTTTTGAGTATCTAACGGAGAATCAGTACCACAAAAATGAGGTATATGTGTGTGTGTATATATATATACTCAAATCAAATATCAATTTTTTTTTTTTGGGATCTGAGGTTCTTGTTATAGATCTGGATCTTGAAATGAACTCAGATCTGTTTTGTTTTGTTTTTTGTTTTTAATTTTTAGAGTAGAAGATCTGGTTTGGTTTGGTTTGGTTTGGTTTGATTTCAACAGATCATTTTTTTCTTTCTTTGTTGTTGTTGATTTGATGATTGGAATAGATAAACAAAAAACTTATAACACAACAGATAAACCAAAAAAGTTATGCCACGATTTTCAACATATAAGATTAAAAAGATTCAATTTTTGACTGATAGAGATTCAATTTCATCTGATAGCGAAAATTGATTTATTGAAATTTTAACAAATGGATACAAATTTGAACATATAAGTTCAAAAATTTGAACAAATAAAATAAAAGTAAGCCAAGACTTCAACAGATAGAATTTCATACAGATATATTTTCAACACATAGAATAAAGAAAATTCAACAGATAGAAAAAATTCAATAGATAGAATAAAAAATTTAATAGATAGAAAAAATTCAACGGATAGAAGGGTAAAATTGAAAACAAAATGTCATTGAAAACCAAGCGTGGACTTCTCATCAATAAATTGGACTTAAATGCATTAGACAATTATTAAAATGAATTTTTCAATAATTTTCTCAAAATTCAACCATATGATGTATGGTAGTTTTAAGAAATTTTATATTTTTTATTATTTTAAAATTGAGACATTGACCCGTAAATTCTAAAATTAGAACTTATACACTAATTAGTTTCACATTTATTTTAATGACCACACGATTCCTTATTTATGTAAATCGACACATTTATCACTGTTTTATGATACGATCAATTTGAAGATTCTCTTCTTAATTTTAGTTATTCATGTCACATTTAAAAAAGTGCATTAAAAGATTTTTGTAGTTATATTACTGGTTTGAATAAACCACATTCCACATTTAATCCACCCAAAATGTAGCATACCTATTATGAAAATCAAGCTTTATGCCACTTTTCAAAAATCAAATTCCACATTCAACATGTCACATTTTGAAAAAATATACTAAAAGATTTTTGTAGTCACACTGTTGATTTAGACAAACCACATTCTAAATTCAATCCACCCAAAATGTAGCATACCCATTTTGGAAATCAAACCACATGTCACATTTCAAAAAAATATGCTAAAGCGTCATATTGCTAGTTTGGACAAACCACATTTCACATTCAATTCACCCAAAATGTAGCATGCCTATTATGGAAATCAATCCTTATGCCACATTTCAAAACCACATTCCCAAAAAAAAATAAATAAATAAAAAAAGAGTCCAACGATCAATAAAGGCAAAAATGTCTTAATCTGACACAATAATATATTAAAGAGGATTTCATAAAAAAATGTTTCTAAATGAATGGACCTACCGGTCTTAAGGAAAAAAGGAAGGGAAACTTTATGGTATATAGATCTCTGAAAGAGGGTTTTCAAGTAAATTTCCCTTTAAAATTATAGTTTTAAGAATTTATACATATATATATATATATATATAGTATTTTAAAGTAGTATTTTGCTAGGAATCTTAAAATATCCTAGAATTATTAAGATACTTAATTTGCATTGATTTTATTTATTTTTTTTAAAAGAAATTAGTTCAGTTGTTTTACGGAAGTATACTAGTTGATTGTTTTCTAATTTTTAAACGACACTCAGGCCAGATGTTAATTTCTGAAAGTCAATTAGGCTTAAGTTTAAAATTTTTTTGGCCAAAATGACATTCATTTGTTCAAATTTACCTATATGATTTATATGTTCAAATATCATTTATCCGTATAATTATATGTACATATGTCATCTATCTATTTACGTGTACACATTCACTTATCTATTTATATATCTATTCAATGTCACATATTTGTCTATTTTAAAACCACCAGTTGCCAATCGCCGACAACTTTTCTGACCAATTTTGTAGTGACTTTTTCGACAACTTTTGGTGACTTTTCAACACGTACTCTTATCACAAAAAATTATTAAAATTTAGATTAAATAACTTATAGCCTCATAGGAATGTTATTTTCAACGGGGGGATAATTCTTAAAAAAACCCCAGATTTTGACTCACATCACAAATTAAACCCTAGCCTTTTAATTTTATCAAATTAGATCCTGATATTTTAAATTAATTTCAATTAAAATCATCCATTTATTTTTCATTAGCTAAGTTAATGGAGTCAATTTAATAGTCATCTTCTCCGGCATATATATACACACAGTGTATACATAGTTTTTAACCATAATTACGGCCTTTACATTGTCGGTGCATAGATGCGCTTATGTTATTTTAATATTAAAATTATATATATATATATAAATAAATATATATTTTTGTGATAATTACATAATCATACAATATGGTGAATTGAAGAGTTTGAGTGTGAGTTTATTGGTGTGAGAATTAAAATAATATTAATTCAGAAAGAAGAATACCTTCTGCCATGATGTGCAAGCCTTTGAATCTTGTTCTTGAATGGTCAAATCTTGAATGTATAAACATAACACACTCGCAGAACACTTTCATAGAACCATATGAGAAAAGAGTTTCAAACCTACTCTATTTACCAAAACAACGTCTGTATTTGATGGCAATTATAGGTTGGACCCATAATCCATTGTAACTCCTAATAACTTCCCACCATCAGTGAAGTTGTAACTCCCATGACTCTACCATATTGGGTAGTGGGTATCACACACGTTAGTTACCCAAATAATACTGATTAAATTATATATATATATAAATATAAATAATATTTCTATAATAATAATAATAAAACTAATGTGGCATGTGAGCCACTTTATGGAGACATACTTACAATCTCTCACTTGGCACTTGTGCCACATTTTGCTAACTTTTGGGTAACCAACAAACTAATTATGCCCATTAAACAAAAATACCCATACCTTATAAGAGTCATAATACACGAATCATGGCGGGTATACTCTATCAATTGAGTATTTCCTTCCATGTATTACATTGTATGATACTCTCAACTTTGTGTGGTGTCATTCTTTATGAATAACTTCTAATAAGTTATTCTGGGTCCAATGATCTCTATAGATCAATAGTCCCAATGGACTGCATAGCATCACAAATACTTTAGGTGCACAAAATGATGCTTTTCACAAATAATAATCAAAATGTCATGACAAAATAAAACAAAACAAAACAACAACTACAACAATTATTGAGCTAACCAATTAGTTCCATGCCTTTAACATGTTTTGAAAACACATTTACAGAAAGACCTTTGGTCATGGGATCTGCAACCATCATATCGGTACTAATATACTCAATGTTGACTTTTTGCTTCTTAACACGGTCTCGAACAACAAGATACTTTATGTCAATATGTTTACTTCGGTTGCCACTTTTGTTGTTGTTAGAGAAGAAAATTGCAACCGAATTATCACGGTAAACCTTTAATGGCTTAGAAATTGAATCCACAATTCGAAGCCCTGTGATAAAATTCCTTAACCAAATAGCCTGTGATGTTGCTTCAAAGCATGCTATAAATTCTACTTCCATTGTTGACAACGCAATTATCGTCTCTTTGGCGGTCTTCCATGAAATAGCACTGTCTGCTAGCAGATAGACATATCCTAAAGTGGATTTTCTGGAATCTTGACAACCCACAAAATCCGAGTTTGAATATCCAACCACCTCAAGACAGTCAACATGCTTGTAAGTAAGCATGTAGTCCTTGGTTCCCTTTAAGTACCTCATGATTTTCTTTGCAGCCTTCCAATGTTCCATTCTTGGATTGCTTTGGTATCTTCCAACCATCCTAACTAAAAATGCAATGTCAGGTCGTGTACAAACTAGAGCATGCATTAAACTGCCTACGGCAGACACATAGGGAATACTAACCATTTGTTCATTTTCCAAATCATTTTTCGGACATTGACTTAAACTGAATTTGTCACCTTTAAAATGGGCGCTGTATTAGGAGTGCAATCACTCATCTTGAATTTCTCCAAAACTCTTTCAATGTAGGCTTTATGAGACAGTCTTAATGTCCTTTTGGACCTATCTCTGTGAATCTCTATGCCAATGACATAAGAAGCTTCACCCATATCCTTCATTTCAAAATTTTGGGAAAGAAATTGTTTAGTATCATGCAACAATCCCAAATCATTAGATGCAAGGAAAATGTCATCCATATATAGAACTAGAAAAATGTATTTGTTTCCACTAACCTTAAGGTATATACAGTTGTCCACAACATTCTTCGGAAAACCATATGAAGTAATAACATTGTGGAACTTTAAATACCACTGTCGGGAAGCTTGTTTTAGTCCATATATGGATTTCTTGAGCTTGCAAACTAAGTGACTATCTTTATCAGAACAAAAACCTTCAGGTTGCTTCATGTATACTTCTTCCTCAAGATCCCCATTCAGAAATGCCGTTTTCACATCCATTTGATGTAGCTCTAAATCAAAATGAGCTACTAATGCCATGATAATTCGAAATGAATCCTTCTTAGAAACTGGAGAGAATGTATTATGATAATCGATGCCTTCTCTTTGAGTAAAACCCTTGGCTACAAGTCTGGCCTTATATCGTTTGACATTACCATTTGAGTCTTTCTTGGTCTTATAGACCCATTTATAGCCAACAACTTTAACTCCTTTAGGCAACTCGACAATTTCCCAAACTTGATTCTTAGCCATAGATTCCAACTCTTCCTTCATGGCATCATACCATAATTTAGAATCATCCCTATTCATGGCATTAGAAAACGAAATAGGATCATCTTTAGGTCCGATGTCAAAATCAGACTCCATTAAGTATACAAAATAATCACCAAAAATTGTTGACTTTCTAGCTCGTGAGGATCTTTTTAATTCTGTAGTCTCAATTGGGACTTGAGTTACATGCTCTATGTTGACTTGTTCCTCTTGTGGTGGAAGTTCTTGAATTTGTGGATTTTCAAGGATATCAGGTTGATTATCCTAAAAGACAACCAATTCACCTATAGTCACGGGTGTTGCATCTGGATCCCGTGACTCCTTCCACTCTATCTTTCGAGGGTAACTCCCACTAGGGTCAACTTCCTCAATAAACTTAGCATTTCTGGCTTCAACAATTCTAAGTGAATTTGAAGAACAATAAAATCTGTAGCCCTTGGAGTTTTCCGCATAGCTTATGAAAAAAACACTAACTGTTCTGGGTCTAATTTCTTTAAATGTGGGTTCTACACCCTCACTTCAACTGGACAACCCCAAACGTGTAAATGTCTTAAACTTGGCTTCCATCCTTTCCATAACTCAAATGGTGTTTTGGGAACAACCTTGGACGGAACCCTGTTTAAGATATACACAGCGGTTTTCAAAGCTTCACTCCACAAATTTATAGGCACATTAGAATAACTAAGCATGCTCCTTACCATATCCATAAGTGTTTGGTTCCTTCTTTCAGCAATACCATTTTGTTATGGTGTGCCAGGCATTAAGTATTGTGCAATAATGCCTTCTTCCTTAAGGAACTTAGCAAATGGACTTGGTAATTGTCCTAATTCTGTGTACCTCCCATAATATTCTCCACCCCTGTTTGACCTCACAATTTTAATTTTCTTTTCTGTTTGTTTCTCTACCTCTGCTTTATAAACTTTAAAGGCATCTAGTGCCTCTGCTTTATCAAACAAGAGGTAGAGATACATGTATCATGTAAAGTCATCAATAAATGAGATAAAATATCTTTGACCATTCAGACAAGGTGGAGTAAATGGTCCACAAATATCAGTGTGTATGATTCCAAGAATTTCCTCACTCATTTTGGCACCTTTACTGGTCTTGTTGGTCTGCTTTCCCTTTATGCAGTCCACACAAATACCAAAGTTGGTAAAATCAAGAGTCGGAAGGACTTCATCATTAACCAACCTCTTTATTCTCTCAATGGAGATATGTTCCAATCTCCTATGCCAAAGAATATAGGAGGACTCATCAACAATATTACGCTTAATGCCAATATCACCATGCAAGGTTAAAAGATTTTGTTCAAAAACAGGATCCAAATTTAATTTGTACAAACCATTAATTAAAGTACCAAATCCTACAAAAACAGAGTCTTTAAACAAACTAAAGTTTGCACCAACAAACTGAAATTCACATCCAAACGGTTCTAGTCTAGAAACAGAAATTAAATTTTTAGAAAAAGATGGAATGTAAAAGGTGTTTTCAAGATCCAAAACAAAGCCATTCTTTAAAACAAGTCTAAAAGTTCCAACAGCTTTGATGTGCGAACGGATCCCGTTGCCCGAATAGATGCCTTGTTCATTTCTCATCGGTTTCCTTAGGCTGAGGAAGCCCTGCGTGGTATTAGCAATGTGAATTGTAGAACCCGAATCAATCCACCAATCATATTGATGAGTATTAACAAAATTAGATTCATAATACACAAGAGATATGAGATTACCTTTCTTCTCAAGCCATTTTTTATACTTGGGGCAGTCTTTCTTCATGTGACCCTTTTTCTTGCAGAAGAATCATGCATCCTTATTGTCATGATTTTTAAATGGCACTTTACCATGCTTCTTCCATTTCTGATCACCTTTGCCCTTTTTCCATTGCCCTCCTTTATGTGTTGCTAAATGAGCACTTTCCACTTTTCCATGCTTCAATCTACCCTCCTCTTGAACACACATGGTCAAAAGTTCATTGATAGACCATTTTTCCTTCTGTGTGTTATAAGAAATTTGGAATGCTCCATATTCCACAGGAAGAGAATTGAGTATGAAATTGACAAGGAATGATTTAGAAATCTTAATCTCTAAGGACTTAAGACGAGCTGCAATGTCCCTCATTTCCATAATGTGCTCACGCACACTCCTAGAATTGTTATGCTTCATTCCTGATAGTTTGTTCATTAGGGTGCTTGCCAATGCTTTGTCAGAACTAACAAATTGCTCTTCAATAGCCCTCATGTAGTTCTTGACCTTATCAGATGGTGGGATTGAGCCCCTAATGCTCTTGCTGATATGTGACTTTATGAGCATTAGGCTTAAGCGATTAGATCGCTTCCACTTATCATAAGAACTCTTTTCTGCAGCGGAACTCTCGACCGTGGGTTCAGGAGGTTCATCCACATAGAGTGCCAGATCGAGGTCCATGTACCCTAATGTTAGAAGGATTTTGTCCTTCCAGTCCGAAAAATTATCACTGTTCAAGAATGGAATACGAGAAGACTCATTAGACAGTATAGAGGTAGAAATCATTACAATTACCAAGAACATCATTAATGCTTTGAAACAATAACTATAGTCTGAATCAACCAATGTCAAATTTAGTAACAATCTACACCTTCCTGTGGATAGAGATCACTAAACTGTATTAGATTTGCTATTACTTTATAATAAGACTAATGGGTTCCGAAATATTTAAGGAAAAGAAAACTCATACTTGTGGGTTTAGAGTGTTCAATCCCTTTAATACCCAATCCATTATCTTATTCCAATTAAATTTCATAAATAATTACTTTCCTGTGGGACCAAGAAATTATTTATAAAACATAATTGCAATGTAAAAATGCCAAATTAATTTTTAACTTTATGTGATCAAAAAACTGAGGATCACATCTTTATGTCTTAAGATGCTGTGGCTACTCTTAAAATAGAATAATTTTTTTAAATATGGCATAATTTATTAATGTGAGCAAATCCTTATAGTCACAATAAATACATAATCTTTTAATGCACATAATGTATAATACATACAATCAGAGTAATATCACATGAAAAATCCTAAGACCAAACACATGTAATTCAACCTTATACTAGATTTTGCTTAAAAATTGGACCAAAATAAATTCCATAAGCCCAACACATAGTGTATACATGCTCTTATTTCACATGAATTTTCAATGCATAAATAATTACCTTAATGTATGTAATATAATATTACATTATTATAGAGAGCATGCCAATGAATATGAAAATTTATAAGACTTTAAAGAATATGTTAAAATAGTTCACTGTATGAAATTCAAATGAATTTACTTACTATTTAAATATGCAGCTTCAATAAACAAAATATTCGTAATAGCGTTTTAAAATTTCTTCATGAAAATTCTAGAAATAAATTCAAGTCTTTTATGCCTTTTAAAATTAACTGAATGAACTCAAATAAAAGCATGAGAATTTCTAGATTTTATACAGAATCAAATTAAATATTTCGCTTTTTAATGTGTGTGTCAATAAATAAAAATAATATTTAATGACATACAACAAGTCTCCTAAATAAAATAGATTCAGAGTAGGAGAAAATTCTAAATGAATGTAAATACCACTAGCACAAATCAAGATGGATTCTACTGTTGCAATAGTCCTTCCTTTTCTTTAATAGTGATATTAAAAAAATATGCAATATAAATTACTCATTCTGATCCTACAAAGATCCTCCTGAATTGTTACGGGGTGAATTAATATACAAATATCACAAGCATAAATTATTAACTCACATAAAATATGAAAAATAGTTAATTTGTTGTCAAATACCACAACTTTAAATTGATTTCTTTACAGGAATAAAACAAGCTTCAAGAAATCTGGGAAGGTATTTGACATTCAAGACTTTATTGGAGACACCAATTGTTATGTTTTATCAGACACCATTATCAAAGTTTCAATATACAACTGTATGCATCAAAACATTCATTAAATTGTTGAATAAAACGTTCTACACTATAAGATGCGGAAGTTCGATTTCATGTAGATGAAACAAATACTAAACAACATAACAGAAGGTTAGCTCTGATACCAATTGTGAGAATTAAAATAATATTAATTCAGAAAGAAGAATATCTCCTGCCATGATATTCAAACCTTTGAATCTTGTTCTTGAATGGTCAAATCTTGAATGTATAAACAAAACACACTCGCAGAACACTTTCACAGAACCATATGGGAAAAGAGTTTCAAGCCTATTCTATTTACCAAAACAATGTCTGTATTTGATAGCAATCACAGACATATATATAGATGGGCTTGGACCCATAATCCATTGTAACTCCTAATAACTTTCCACCACCAGGGAAGTTGTAAGTTGTAACTCCCATGACTCCACCATATTGGGTAGTGGGTATCACACACGTTAGTTACCCAAATAATACTGATTAAATATATGGGAGACTTATTTATAAGTCCTTTTTCAGAACCTTATGCTAGGCTAAGTCCTGTGTAATTTCTTATAGAGTTTCAAGTCCTATTTTCATAAGAATGTATTCCACAAGATCCTAACGTGACATGACACTTACATATACGTAACGTAACGTGACACCAATATGAACGTAACGTGATACCTACATAAACGTAACGTAACGTGACACTTATATAAACGTAACGTGACGCCTATATAAACGTAATGTGACACTTACATAAACGTAACAAAACGTGTCACGTTACGTTTCGCAAACTTAATAAGTTTTTATTTTTTTAATCCGTTTGTTTTGAAATAGATATATAATCTTAATATATTTTTATTTTGTATTATTAATTGTAAAATTTTAAAAATTATCAATAATATATGTGAAATCTAAATTAATCATTTTTCAGTAACTTTACCATTACGTCACACTTGTCCTTTTTTTCCATTCGTAAGCTATATTGCATAAAATTTTGTTTTTGCCTCAATCTCCTATGATCGACTAATACACATTTGTGCGGCCGAGATAATTACATGAAGTTTATTGGTTAATGAAATGATAGTGGAAAATTTTTATGGCATGGCAATTTTGCTGCAGACTGTCAAATTTTTCTGAGACTAATGGTGAATTATGATTTGTTTGATGTGTCACGTTACGTTTATGTAGGTGTCACGTTACGTTACGTTTATGTAGATGTCACGTTACGTATAGGTGTCACATTACGTTTATGTAGGTGTCACGTTACGTTACGTTTATATCAATTTCTCTATATATGGTTTTATTATTATTTATGATATTAACAACTAATATTGAGGGTAAATATGTCAAGAAACTTCCCACAGGACTTATGGGAACATAAGTTTTTTTGTGGGACCAAATGTAGCACAAGTCTCCCTAATAGGACTTCTAAATAATTTTCCCTAAATATATATATATATATAAAAATATAAATAATATTTCTATAATAATAATAAATAAAACTAATGTGGCATGTGGGCCACTCTATGGAGACATACTTGCATATTGTTCTCAACTAATTATGCATGCATTATGGTAAGTTACAATTATAGTTCAAGTGAAACATTATAGGTTACTTGAATCATTATTGTATAAAATATGACAACTCTTCATTTGTTTGTAAATGTATATAAATTAGAGCTTGTACATCCAAATTTTATATGAAAAATTGTGAGTGTATCTATATATATTTTATGTTGTGTTCATACAGAAATATTAGGTAACCTGTAAATATGTTTTTGCGGTGGAGCTTTGGACTCACCTACCGGTGCAGGGTTGGTGGAGTCAACACGACTAAAAGTTAAGTTGTTGTATCGTAGGGGAGATAGGGTAATACGTAATGTTTTGCTGCATCTGAGAGTGGTAGTTTTTACCAACCAAGAATGCCTTGAATCTCCTTAAAGAGAGCGAGATTACTGCGTCTCAATCTCATTTATTGTATATTCATATATTTGGAGATATGATGTGTAATACATAATTAAAATAGTGGACGAGGGATAATATCCGTGGATGTAGGTAAATTTGTCAAACCATGTAAATCTAGTGCCTTCTCATGGGGATGATTTTTGCTTATATTTATTTTGACTCTATAATTATTTATTTATTTTGGTAAATACTCCAACAATTTTAAGGAGATTCAAAGATGGAGTCAAAAACATGAGAAGCCCAAAAAAAAAAAAAAAAAAAAGAAAAAAGAAAAAAGGGCAAATTACAGAAATGATCCCTATAGTTTATTTGTGTTTTCATTTTGGTCCCTGCACTTCTAAATGTATCAATTTTGCTCATGCAGTTTGGAATTTGGCTCGAAATGGTCCAATAGTTAACGGTGGTTAGACATTTGGACGGAAATTCGACGCCTACAAGGCACGCACGGGCCAATTTTGACTTTCTTGAGTGTTTTTGGATCAATTAAATTTGTTTAATAGATGTTTTATTTAATTTCATTATTTAATTATTATTATTTTTTAAAATAAATTTATTTAAAATTTTAATTAAAAAAATAACATATATTTTTATTGATATTTTATTTATTTAATTTTTAAAAATAAATTTATTTAATTGTGTAAAAAATAAAATAAAATAAAATATTATTTAATCTAGCTAAAAATAATTAAAATATTAAAGATATGTTTAATATTGTTATTACTTAGTAAACAATTGAAAAATGGTAAAATAGTCTTTTGCACATTTATCCTTATCTAGTTCGGCCAATCAAACATTAGATTCACTAAAAATAGTTATTTCCAGATATCTAATCCCATGAGAAAACAAACACGGGATACACATCCAATCCAACCAAATAGTCCGGGGGATTCACAGTCCCAAGATTCAAGTCCGATGGATTCTAATCCCCCATTTTCTAATTGTTTACTAAGTAATATCATGACGGTAAAATAGACATTTCACACATTACTCCCATGGGATACCAATCCCATGGAAATAATCTCACCCTCCTAGGATTGTTTAGTCCCTCATATGAGGGATATGGAGTCTCTCATATAAATTATAAATTAATTATAATTTTAATTTATAAGGTTATAATTTTTAATTTATTATTTTAATTAAATTAAAATTTATAATTTATAATTTATATTTTTTATTAATATATAATTTTAAATTAACAACACCAAAAAAATAATTTATAAATGTTTATATTTTTTATTAATAATTTAGTCAGCCAGACATGGAGTCCTGGGACTGTGAATCCCCCAGACTATTTGGTTGGATTGGTTGTGTATCCCGTGTTTGTTTTCTCATGGGATTAGATGTCTGGAAATGACTATTTTTAGTGAATCTAATGTTTGGTTGAACGAACTGGATAAGGATAAATGTGCAAAAGACTATTTTACCATTTTTTAATTGTTTATTAAGTAATAACAATATTAAACATATTTTTAATATTTTAATTATTTTTAGCTAGATTAAATAAAAATTTATTTTATTTTATTTTTTACAAAATTAAATAAATTTATTTTTAAAAATGAAATAAATAAAATATCAATAAAAATATATGTTATGTTTTTAATTAAAATTTTAAATATATTTATTTTTAAAAAATAATAATAATTAAATAATGAAATTAAATAAAACATCTATTAAATGAGTTAAATTTCAGTGATGATATTAGAGAACAAATTGAATTAATTAAAAAAGAGAGCTTTTTTCATAAATCCATCTTTAATTACTTATGTTCCATCCAATCCATATTTTTTTTTACTATTCCATTAGGTCCTATTTGAGATAAGAAGACCAAAATACCCTTTTCATCTACTTATGTTCTATTTAGTTCATATTATTTTCTTATGTTTCAATAAGTCTTATGGGTGACATAATTACCAAAATACCCCTAATGTGAATGTTCACACCGTCAATGTGAATGTTCATATCGTCAATGTGTAGGGGCCCGGCCTATATACAATGTGAATGTTAACATTTAACATTCACATTGATAGGAGTATAAAATTAGCCCGCGGCCTGTGGCCGGCCCGAGGCGAGCCCGGTCCGGCCCGTGACAATGTGAATATTCATATTGACATATTAACATTCACGTTGATAAGACTGTAAAATTAGCCCGCGGCCTGTGGGCGGCCCGAAGTGCGCCCGTTGCCAGAGCGGGTCCGGCCCATTGATAATGTGAATATTTACATTGACATGTTAACATTCACATTGATAAGAATGTAAAATTGACTCGCGTCCCATGGGCGGCCCGAAGCCCGTGGACGGCCCGGGGAGAGCCCGGCCCGGCCCGTGACAATGTGAATATTCACATTGACATATTAACATTCACATTGATAGGAGTGTAAAATTGGCCTGCGGCCCGTGGGCGGCCTGAAGCCCGCCCGCTGCCCGAAGCGGGCCCGGCCCAGCCCGTGACAATGTGAATATTCATATTGACAAATTAACATTCACATTGATAGGAGTGTAAAATTGGCCCGCGGCCCGAAGACGACAGCCTCGGGTCGGCCGGTGGGCCTAGGCCTAGGCTCGAGCTTAGGCCGGGCTTAGGCGGGCCTGGCCATTTTTTTTAATTCTTTTTAATTTTTTCTACCAAAATTTTATTATTTTCCACAAAAAAAGACATTGTGCCTCAGGCGGGCTGGGCCTCGGACCGAGCATTGAATGGGCCTTAAGCGGGCCGATGGGCCGGGCCGGGCTTCAAAGTGATGGCCTAGGCCCTAGCCTAGGGTCTCGGACACGCTCGGGCCCGGACCCAAACGAGCCTGCCCCAGGCCGTGGGCCGACTTCGAGCAGCCCACGGGGCGGCGGGCCAATTCTACATTCCTATCAATGTGCATGTTAACATGTCAATGTGAATATTCACATTATCAACGGGTCGGGCCAGGCCTACCCCGGGCCGCGGGCGAGCTTCGGGTAGCGTGCAAATTTTACACTCCTATCAATGTTAATGTTAACATGTCAATGTGAATATTCACATTGTCACGGGTCGGGCCAAACCCGCCTCGGGCTGCGGTCGGCTTTCGGGCCGCCCACGGGCTGCGGACCAATTTTACACTCTTATCAATGTGAATGTTAACATGTCAATGTGACTATTCATATTGTCAATGTGAATATTCACATTGTCAATGGGCCGGGTCGGGCCCGCCCCGGGCTACGGGCGGGCTTTTGGCCGCCCATGGCCCGCGGGCCAATTTTATACTCTTATCAATGTGAATGTTAATATGTCCATGTGAATATTCACATTGTCAACAGGCGGGGCCGGGCCCGCCTCGGGCCGCCCACGGGCTGTGGGCGAGTTTCGAGCAGCCACGTGGCACGGGCCAATTTTATACTCTTATCAATGTGAATTTTAACATGTCAATGTGAATATTCACATTGTCAACAGGCCGGGCCGGGCTGCCTACAGGCCGTGGGCGGGTTTTGGGCAGCCACGGGGCGCGGGCCAATTTTATACTCTTATCAATGTGAATATTAACATGTCAATGTGAATATTTACATTGTCAACGGACCGGGCCCACCTCGGGCCGCCCACGGGCCGTGGGCGGGTTTCGGGCAGCCATGGGGCGCGGGCTAATCTTACACTCTTATTAATGTGAATGTTAACATGTCAATGTGAATATTCACATTGTCAACGGGTCGGGCCGGGTCCGCCCCGGGCTGCGGGCGGGCTTTTGGCCGCCCAAGGGACGCTGACCAATTTTATAGTCTTATCAATGTGAATGTTAACATGTCAATGTGAATATTCACATTGTCAACGGGCCGGGCCGGGCTCGCCCCGGGCCGCGGGCGGGCTTTTGGCCGCCCATGGGTCGCGGACTAATTTTATACTCTTATCAATGTGAATGTTAACATGTCAACGTGAATATTCACATTGTCAACGGCCCGGACCGGGCCCGCCCCGAGCCGCCCGTGGGCCGCGGGCGGGTTTCGCGCCACCACAGGACGCAGGCCAATTTTACACTCCTATTAATGTGAATGTTAACATGTTAATGTGAATATTCACATTGTCAACGGCCGGGCCCGCCCCGGCTCGCAGACGGGTTTCGAGCCGCCCACGGGCCAATTTTACATTCCTACCAATGTGAATTTTAAAATATAAATGTTCACATCATAAAATTGCTAACCGTTCAAAAATATTTATAAGGGTATCAAAATTAAATATAAAGGCATAAGTGTCCAAGAAAATAGTGTAAATTAAGAAAAAGGACTTTATGGAATAAAACTATACATACATGGGACTAAATGGGTTAAAAAATTCCTTCATGGACTTCTTGAGTTAAAACACTTCTAAATGGGATTTATCAATAATTTTCCCATTAAAAAACACTCAAGAAAGTAAAAATTGTTCAAGAAAGTCAAAATTGGCTCGTGCGTGCCTTGCATGCGTCGAATTTCCGTCCAAATGTCTAATCACCGTTAACTATTGGACCATTTCGAGCCGAAAACCAAACTGTAGGGTCAAAATTGATACATTTAGAAGTGCAGGGACCAAAATGAAAACACGAGTAAATTATAGGGACCATTTCTGTAATTGCCCTAAAAAAAATGGAGAAATAAAAAGTGGTTCTTAGTAGATTATAGACTACTGACCACATGAAATTAAATAATGGAGATTTCAGTAAGTCTTTCCGATGCAGCAAAAGAGAATTTGCGATCACATGCTTCCAAATGGTAGAGGAAGATTAATGGCCAATTTGTGTCCTTTTTACATGGAGGTATCCATCACTTAGATATAAATTTATTTTTATACTATCTCATTTACTCAAACATTATTTTTATTCTATTGAAGCCATAAAAATTTGAGAATTATTTTGTGATAAATCTTACAGTAGGGGAAACTCGAGTTAAATGAGTTATAGAACCAATAACCCCCTTATATTGTTTATGACAAGAGTGGACATATTGCTTGAATTTGGAAATATCAGAAACGTATGTTCTCAAGATTAACGTTACTGAGGAGTCTTTTTAAGACTATAATTTTAGACATTTTATTAGTGGAAGGGTGATATGTAGAAATTGATACTTATAAGCATATTTACTACGTTAAAATTGGTTTAAAATATTATACTCCATAAAATTTGAAAACATTTTTATACTCGGTGGCTTTTGATGTTACCAAGATTTGTTGGGTGTTGTGAAGTTAAATTGATAAATCTCTAGATGAATGTATTTTTTCAAAAATCTGTAAGATCTATTTAAGAGAATTTATTTGAGTTTGAGTTTTTACTCAATAAAAGAAAAATTGGCTTCACATAGACTTGTGGGTATGAGATGTGTAAGTGATGGAATGTGACAATTTTTTATTTTTAAATTAGATGATGTTGTGAAAAACTATTTTTAAATTTGAAAATAGTGGGAGAAATTAAATTTTTATTTTTAAAACTATTTCTCTCATGCACAAAATTATTTCAGCAGTGATTCATAATAATATAGACTTGTGGGAAATCAATTTTAAGTCATGAATTTCTTGTGGGTTATTCAAATAACGAAATTATAGCTTTCGAAATTCAAATTTGTAGGTTATTCAGTTAAAATATTTGGTTTTTCGGTTCATGAATATTATATGGAATTCAATGACTTGTGGGCTATCGGAATTTTAAAAGGCCATATGATTTTTGGATTAGTTGGGGTATTCAAGTTTTTGTGATAGCTTTTGCTATACAAAATCAATATTTTTAATCTAACATTTGTTATAGAGAATTGAGTATTTTGTAGGATTATAATCAAGTTAGATTATGATTTTTGGCATGTCTTGAAGTGGTATGGAATTTTTATTTGGATCGAACAATAAAGAATGACTGTTTGTTTTTTTGTAGAAGTATATATATTTTAAAATTGTGAAACCGTATTGATATATTTTGTCAAGTGATTTTTATCTACCGCTAATTATATTTTATGAAATGATGTTATATTTAATTATTGCTAATTGTAGCAATTGAGAAGGTGAATTGTTAAGAAATTTTTGATGAAATTAAATTTTTGAGAAACCATTTCACATTTGTGAATAATTGTGAGAACACCACAAATATTTTTGGTAGAGGTGATTGTTTTTATAATGATAAATCCAAACTTATGTGATTGAGCTCTTAAGTACTATTTTGGATGGTATTAAAGTGTGTGACTGTCTTCTAAATCTATTTTAAAAGACTATCTGGATATATTACATCAAGGGGGATAAGACGAAGCCCGTACAAATACAATAACCAACCCAGCCTAGGAAGTAGAGATCCTATGACCAGGTTCAATGGGAAGAACAAATCATATAGTGATTGTAAGAAATGCACTAAATAAATTTATTTATTTATTTTTGTCTATCATTATGGTGTGAGTTCATTTATCCTGTAATGTTTGGAGGGTTGAGCTTTTTAACTCTTAATGACAACTGTAGCTCTTTATGAGTGGGTTGTCAGAATTACAGGAGCACCTTTGACAGATTTTACCTATGTGAGTGTGGGGCTGCTAGGATCAGCACAAGGTCATAACGTGCTAGCCATCAAAACTTATGTCAACACCTAGATTATTATATGTGGGTAGTGATATCTTATTTTCCTTAAGCAGTCATAGTTCAAGTCTGAAACCATTACTGACTCTGGAGTAGAGATCACTATTTTATTAGTGGGGGTTCAATGTAGAGCACATCTTCATGATGTATAATATCCCTCTTTGCCTGATAATTTTTGTGTCTATTTTTAATATTAAAATTAGTGGGGGATTATTGGTGCATAGATGCATTCATGTTATTTTAATATTAAAATTATATATATGCATTCATGTGTATACATACATTATTTCATAAAGTGTAGTTAATAATTACGTAATAATGCAATATGGTGAATTGAAGTGTTTGAGCGTGAGTTTATTATTCTCAACTAATTACACATGCATTGTGGTGAGTTACAATTATAGTTCATGTGAAAGGTTATGAGTTACTTGAGTCATTATTGTATAAAATATGATAATTCTTCATTTGTTTGTGGATTTATATAAATTAGAGTATGTGCATCCATAGTTTATATAGAGAATTGTGACTGTATCTATATATATTTTATATTATGTTTATATAGAAATAATTAGGCAATCTGTAAAGGTGTTTTTGTGGTGGAGCTTTGGACTTATCTATGGGTTGATGGAGTCAACACGACTAAAAGTTGGGCTGTTGTATGCTGGGGGAGATAGGCTAATATGTGATATTTTGTTGCATTAGAGAGTGGTAGTTTTTACCAAATGAGGACTTGAGTATCCTTAAAGAGAGCAAGATTATAGTACTTCAGTTCGATTTATGGTTGTTAGGTTTTTATAATTGGCAATCCCGTTTGACAAAACTCTTTTTAGTTGTAATTTTATTCGCTATTGTATTTCAATGAGGATATGAGTGTTTAGGTTTAGAAGTGAATCTAACCCGAATTGTGGTTGTATAGAGGAAATTGTGCTGACATTCCGTATCTTGAGCATTCTTTGTTTGCCCTTGGCATGTCCGGGGTAGCGCCCAAGCAGGGTCGAGGGGTAGCGCTCCTGAAGCCAAAGTTGTTTGACTGCTCGAGCGGTGAAGTGGATCATCCAGTATCTATGCTTGCAAATTAAACTTTTGGGAAATATGTTTTACCGCTTGAACAATAAATGTTGCACTTGAGCGGTTAGCTTATATGTTTCGCACCGCCTTTACTCACACTGCTCGAGCGGTAAAGTGGTGGCTCAAGTGGTCATCATGACTCTGTTTACTATAAAGTGCACCATTTATTATTTTTAAGGTTGATCCTGTCTAGATTCTCAAAGAGGAGTAAAATACAAAGAATTCTGTATTAGAGGTTGATTTATATGAGTTTCCTTGATGTATAGAAGGTGATCAATTGATCAATAAACTACATATTGATAAACATAAAGGGTTGATTTTGTTCATTTATTCACAAAAAGAGAGGTGTTCATCTGTGGATTTTGAGAAACTTGGGCTTGAAGCTTTGGTGGATTTCGGAGTGGCTTATCGTCGTGGATTCGACTTTGGCGTTGTTGGGCAAAGCAATTCCAAGGTGAAGACGATGGTGGAAGAGGTACATTGGGTTTGGTTCAATTTCGGCATAAATTCGCTAGGTAATTGGATTGTTTTGTACCTAATTATTTGTCTTCTTAATGGATTGTTTTGTGGCTTTAAAGTCTCGGTGAATCCGAGGTTGAATCCACAGGGATTAGAACATTCAAATAAAGAATCAAGTGACCAAAAGTAAAATAAAATAAAGTGGAATGAATTTTTTTTTAAATGACTTGAGAAAATAATTAATTAAAAATAATTCGAAGTAACATGAAAGTACTAAGACATTAAGGATTCACTACCAATGTTTTATTTGTAAAATATTTCTAATTCAATTTGTATAACTCAACTGAAGATCACACAAAAGGTGTTTTCAATCAGAAAATAAAATAGTTATTTTGAATAAAAAATATCTCAAAAGGATTCATTATTTTGATTGAGTGATTACATAGTAAAAATCTAATTATTTGATTCACAGGGAATTCTAAGCTTCTACCGTGTTCAGAGTCTACGATAGAACAAATAATTTTATATGACAAAAACTTTACCCAAAAATATTTAAACTAATCAATCAATATAATCTTAACAATAAAAACTATGATTGAATCATAAAATACTTAAAAATAATTTATTGTGATTTCACCCCTAATCTTAGCAAAGAAAACTAGAACTTAATAAATAAATAAAAAAAATATTATTAAAAAAATGATTGAATGAATGATACCTCTCATAGTAGAGTTCATATATTTATAATAAAAAACCCCTAAAAAATAATAAGAATATTCTACGGAGGCCGGTTCAACAGGATTTGCTGTGGCTGTAGTGTAGGGGTGCACAACAGTGTAACAACCCCGATCTGTGATTAGCCTATAATCCATGATTAAGAGTGCTTAATTGGTAATTAAGAAGAAATTCTGAATTAATTGCATGTGTATTGCATTATTTGTGTTTATATCTATCTTCTATAGGAATATCTATTTGCATTTCTGATTTGTTCTGCGAATTGAAGGCCTTATTGGCATCCGATCACGAAATTGACTTAGTTTATGTGTTATTTAGAATTTTTAGAATTTTATGGTAGTTTTAATTGAAATTCGATTCGGACGAAATTATTAGATTAAATTCAATTAGATTTAAGCTTAATTACCTTTTTCTTTTTTTAATCATACTTGATTAACTAGCCTATATAGGGATAATTGAACTCCACCGCCTCACTCTAGACTTCTTCATTTCCTCATTTTTGAGCCTACAACTGTTGGAGAGAGAGAGAGAGAGAGAGAGGAGAAGGAATTCAAGCTAAACTAGGGAGATTGCTAGGGAATTTGAAGGAATTGGCTTGAACTTAGCTAGAATTTGAGAAATTGGGAAGAATCACTCAAGAGGTCAAGGAATTGAGACTTGTAGGTAAGAAATCCAACCTTTGAGTTATGTAGTGACTCACTCAATTTGTGAATTCAAAAGAAAATGAAAGAGTAATACATGAAATGAACTAATGTAGTAGGAAAGAAGAAGATTAGAGCATGCATGTGCATTTCATTGTATTTTTCAAGTTGATTTCAAGTAATTCTTCCATGCATGTCATGTTTCTAACTTAATTTTGAGACTTCAACATGTTTTCCATCAATTTATCTTGTTTGGGCATGATTTGAAAGGTTTAAGTTCAAGGAATTTACATGCATATATATTATGTTTTCAACATTCCAAGCTTGATTTTGCACAATTGGCTTGCTTTTGGGTTTTGATTTTGCCAAATGATTTTGAATCTACAATGTTTTACAAGTTTACACATGTTTCCTTAAGCTTTTGGCCCAAAAGAACATGATTTGTAGTTTTGAATACAAGTTTTGAAGCTTGAAGAGCAATTTGGAAATTCTAGAATTCTGCCTCTCCGCTCGAGTGACAGAACCTACGCTCGAGTGACCACACTTACATTTGTACCTTTGCTCGAGCGAAAAAGTCTAAGCTCGTGTATAAAATTCATACTCCCAGAAGTTTTACAAAATTTTGCAGATCGCTCGATCGACAAAAGTTGCACTCGAGCAAGGACCTTGTTTACTCAGTCTTGCGCTCGAGCGACCGTCGAGCGGAAAAATCATGCAACTAGTATTTTTGTAGAGTTTGAAGATTGCTCGAGTGACTGAAGTTGCACTGTTACATTGTGTAGGTTACACGTCGTAAGCTATTTGATCTGTTTGCTCTATCTGTCTGCTTCTAGAGCCATCTGTGAGTAATAACTTTGTAAAGCTATGTTCAATTATAAGTATTTTTGAATAATATAAGATGATCTATTTTCTAAAATATTATTTTCTGTATGAATGAATGGTTGTCCAATGTTTCTGAAATGTACTCATTGCATCATTAGCTTTAGATGACATTTGTTATCTGTTCTGTTATGTCCCAATTATGGGCCAACTGTACGTCTCATGAGCCAACTATACCGTCTCCGTGCATGTGAGTCAACTGTATGCCTTAATGGTCGTACCTTTATGGGTCAACTGTTTCTCCTAGTGCTAATGGATGTACCATGTATAACTAACCACAAATTCTGAGTATGAGTATGATTCTGAATCATTTTTTGATATGAACTCTTTTTTCTAAATATGATTATGAGTCCATTTCTGTGGGAGCCGGATAATTGGAATAATCAGAAGCGTACTCTAGAAGACAGATATTACACGGCTCTACCCTGCACGATAAGGATGCCGAATATAATAGATAGGCCGAATAGATACTGAACTATAGAGCTGAGTAAATAAGAGGATAATGAGTGACAAGTGGGCCTGGCCACGAGGCCCAGGAAGCAAGTATAAATAAAGGAACAACAGACTAAGAAAGGTATGTGAGAATTGTTATGCTTAACTTAGAATACAAGCATTCTTGAATGTAGAGACTGACTTGTCCGTCGGAGTTGTCACGACCCAAACCCGCCCCTATGGGTTTAGCACCGTAACCGGCCAGTAATCCTAGATTACCGAAGGCCTGCTTAACAGTAAGACAGTATAACAGAGTACAGGGGCATGGCGGAAGCCAATACAGTAAATAAACAATGTCCAATGAGCTGTGACAGTCTGTATGCAAAAAGACTTTTCATACATTTATACAGAACAGTGCGAAACAGTATGCATATATATACAACCAGTCAGTGCAGGGACTTAATCCCTGATTAACAGTACAGTGCAACGTTCAGTCTATACAGTCTATACAGTCAACAAAACAGTACAGGAGGGGGAAAACTAAAACACCCCTAAGCCTTAGCTTGGCAGGCTCGGAACCTCGCAGTGAGGCACATTGGTTGGCTTGACAAAACTAGGAGTCTACCCCGACGTTTCTAGCTTTGATCCGGTGCCTGTACACCTACATATATAAATGAGCAGTGAGCTAAAGCCCAGTGAATAACATAATGCGTAAAGAGGTTTAGAATGAATGTCCTTACAGTAATGAAAACAGTTCAATTCAATCAGTCATATGTGGTGCATCCATTAGCATAACAGTAACAGTAGGTCTTAAAAGACCGGACAGTAATGATGGCCATCAATCAGTAGACAGTAGTGGTTCCAACGAGGGAACCGACAGAGATCTCTGTAACAGTAACAGTAAACGGTAGGTGCTAAGGATGCCACAGTATAGTTCAGAAATAAAGGACATACATTCATTCAGTAATCAATATCAGTTCAATAAGCAGTTCAGTTCAGTATTCAAAAGATAATCATTTTGAACATATCTTTACACAATTGTTACTCACAGAGTTCTGGGCTACAGTGAACTAGAGCGTCTCCTCGGAAAGCCAACCCTATACAGTTAACAGATTGAACACACACTAAGCTATACAGTTGGGAAAGATAATAATTTAATCCCTAAATTTTCCTCGGTGTGGTTCTACATCTATATCCTCATTAAGATGTCTTAAACTAGGCCTAAGAATGCCTAGGATGGGATGAGGATGCAAAGATGTGCACAGAAAACAGTTTCAGAATTTTCAAAAAAACAGGGCTCCGCTCGAGCGCAGGTTTCCCCGCTCGAGCGGACATGCAACAAAGGTACACGCTCGAGCGTCAACTTCCCCGCTCGAGCGTACTGTAAAAACTGGCTAGGTGAAATCTCCGCTCGACGGCGCTCGACGCCCGCTCGAGCGTAAGACACATGCCTCCGCTCGAGCGTCCAATACTCCGCTCGAGCGGACTGTTAAAACTGAGAGATGCTGGATGCTCGAATTCCCCTCTTGAGCGCCACTTTCCCCGCTCGAGCAGGAGTGCGAAATCTGGAAATTCCAGATTGCACTTCCAAGCTTCAAACCAAGTTCAAATGCTTTCAAAACGATCCTCTTGGGCTAATTTCTGGAAAAAACACTTGTAGACACATAGAATAACATGAGTCAAAGCTCATTTGGGAAATCAAATCCCGAGGGTGTTTAATTCAACTCCATTTCAAACCAATTTTCAAGAACATGATCTCACATGAACATGCATGAATTTAAACAACTTTCAAACTTCAAAACATGCTAAATGAGCTCAATATTTTTGAAAACAAGATGAAAACATGGACTATAACAACAATATGAGCATGCATGTACCAATTCCCATGAAATCCCCTCAAAATGCAACAATATAGCCATGCATGCAACAATGAGCTATAATTCAACACTTAAACCATGTCTTAGCTCTAAGCTCCAACAATATGACATGAATCATGCAAGAACAATCTTAAATACAACAATGAGAGGTTCAATTACCTTACCTAGGTCTTGTAACTCAAATGTAGAAGCTTAAAGATGCAACAGTCCTTCAATTCTACCAAGTTCTCTAGCAAATCAACAAGAACAACCCAACTCTCTCTCTCTCTCTCTAGTTCGGTGGTGAGACACAAATGAGCTGATGAAATGTTTTGTATAAGGCTCAAGTGATGTATAAGGCTCAAAAAGTGGAGATAGTGGGCCACTAACTGGTCTAAATGTAAATAGGTCCAATTCATGTAATTTGGTACCATTTAACCTAATTTAATCATACCTAATCACATCTCAATTAAATATGCCATAAAATCACATAAATCACGATGATCATGAAACAGTAATCGGTTTTCCGATTTGGCCGCCGATAAGGCCTTCAATTTGCAGTTTAAACATAAAAACTCAAACAAATAATCAATTGATCAAACAGATAGAATATGCAATACAATAGATAAACTCAATCAATTCAGTTTCAATTTCAGTCAGTCAGTTCAGTAATTTATTCAGTTCACTTATCGGTCATAATCAGTTCAGTTTATCGGTAATCAGTGCTTATTCGGTAAACAGTGACGAGGGTTGTTACAGGAGTGCTAATTCCGGCACCCTCGACCGGAGTGTTTATTCCTTTTCAGGTGACTATCAGCGGATCTCGAGCACTCCCCAAGATCAGAAGAGTATTTCCAAACCACCTCTCCACAATTGGCGCCGTCTGTGGAAATACTCAAGCACATCCATGGCGAGCGTGACGGAAGATCCTCCGACAGTCACTGTCGACCCTATACCGCACGATGAAACCACTCCAACAAACTTGCTTGGAACAGAGACTATTGCTGCAAGACGTGCCTTGAATTTCGCCTCACCCTCGACTTTGAAGCACGAGACAATGCAGGCGATCATGGAACAAGCAAAGCAAAATGAACAGAGGTTGGAGAACATGATCGCTGAAAATGAACGTCTTCGTGAAGATTTGGCCTTGGAAATGGCGAAGTCCAAGCAAGCTGCGCGCCTAAATCCGGAACGATCTCCGAAGGCAGGTGGTCGATAACCTTGAGCACGACAAGACACTAATAGCGACTCCGACTCATTATCCCTGGAGCCCAGGAAGAAGGGACGACATGAAACTACCAGTTCTTCCGAAGAAAGTCCCCGTACAATGCACAAGCGAAGAAGGAACAGTTCGGACGAAGACCAACACGATCCCTTCGTACGACGGATTGTAAAGGCTGCGCTACCCAAGAAATTCAAAGCACCGTCGTTCACCTTGTACGACGGCAAATCAGACCCCACCGACTACATCCGCCACTACAAGCAGGCCATGACATTGCATGCAAACGACGAGGCCCTCATGTGCCGAATATTTCCTAGCAGTTTGGGACCATTGGCGGTCAGGTGGTATTATAAACTGGAGCCGACTTCGATTAAAACTTTCCACCAACTACAGAAATCCTTCAGGGCCAGATTCATCACCAACGAAGTCCAGCCGAAGCAAGCCGACTCCCTCTGGGCAATGCAAATCCTGCTAGGAGAAACACTAAGAGCATATTCGGCGCGATATTGGGAATGCTTTAATCTTGTTGATGACGCTTGCAATGACTCCATGGCCATCACCGTCTTCAAAATGGGATTACACCCAGATAGTGCCCTCCGCAGTTCCTTCACTAGAAGACCCCCCAAAACAGTTTGGGTGTTGATGAAGAAAGTAGAAGAATACTGCAAAGTGGAAGATGACGCCTTGCGGGTTAAAGCCGGACACGTGGCCAACAAAACGGCCCCTCTCGAAATCGCTCAGCCAATAAGTTCCGCACCACCTCAGAGCCCTGAACCATGACAGCGGGCTAAACGAGACAAGAGATGGGATTCCCACCGATCCAGCGATCAATGCTCACACCAAGCAAATGAGCAACTGAAGGTCGATAGCAGGCGCACAAAGCGTGCCGACAAGAAATAACGGAGCTGTCAGAGCCAATCAGCTTGATTATGTCCAAAATCCAACATTTTCCGTTCTTCAAATGGCCGTCCAAGATGGTGGGACCTCCTGACACGAGAAGGTGGGACAGGCGATGTGAATATCACAAAGATTACGGTCATGACACAGACAGTTGTTATGCCTTGAAAGACTACCTTGAGGAATTGGTGCAAGATGGTCGGCTCCAGCAACACGTCCGGAAGAGCACAATCAAAACTGTCGCCCTTCGGCAGGAGTCACCTCCCCTCGGCGTTATTCATATGATATACCGCCTTCCAACGCCACGTACCATACACGCAATTCATTCAGCTCCCCAGAAGCAATGCACACAAACGAAACAGCCCCACGAAGCTCCGCGCATTACTTTCGACGATTCCGATCTTATCGGCATAACGCTTCCCCATATTGATCCATTGGTCATTGAACTACACGTGAACCGATTTACCGTTGAACGCATCCTCATAGACCAGGGGAGCACTTCGGAGGTCATGTATTACGAGACCTTCATCAAACTTGGCTTCAACGAATCAGACCTGTCTCCGGCTCCTCATCATTATTCGGCTTCAACGCAAATCCAGAGTACCCGTTGGGGAAAATCACGTTACCGTTCGGGCGGTTCCCAAACAGTGGATGTGGAATTCTTGGTCGTCAAGCTCCCTTCGCCGTATAACCTCATCATGGGGCGAACTTGGTTGCATACTATTCGTGCCAAGCACCTATCATCAGCTGCTACGCTTCCCGACCGAACACGGCGTTGAGCAAATTCGTGGTTCCCGGCAATCCGCACAAGCATGCTATCTCCTTTCTGGAAAGACACCAATGGAGACGCAGGTCAACTCCACTGAAGTGTCGAATCGTGACAGTCTCGATGATGTCGGACGGCTCCCTGACGAAAAGCCACAAAAGCTCTAGGCGATATTAGCAGCAGTTTCCCAAGACGTATGCTTAACGCGTCCAGCTGCGCCGCTACACACCGAGAAAGTTGCTTCTGAAAGTATTTTCGGATGATAGGAGGCCGGTTGATGGAAAATTAGGCACGCGACCCTGCTCCTAACGCACTTGCGCAAATTCTATCATTAAACCCGACCTGTGGGGAATGATATTGGTTCTGAATGGCTCATCATGTACACTTTCCACTTCTATAAATGCAAAGATTCCTGTTTACTCACTGTGCAATCCAGTTCAAAAGTGTTCCAAATAAAGTCTCTGGATTCGGAGCCCCATCGGCTCATGACGTCTTTGGGCCGATAAAGCTTCTGGATTCGGAGCGCCCTTCGTGGATGTCACAATTGGCCAAAAAAAAGTCTCCGGATTCGGAGCCCTATCGGCGCATGACGTCTTTGGGCCGATAAAGCCTCCGGATTCGGAGCGCCCTTCGTGGATGTCACGATTGGCCAAATAAAGTCTCCGGATTCGGAGCCCCATCGGCGCATGACGTCTTTGGGCCGATAAAGCCTCCGGATTCGGAGCGCCCTCGTGGATGTCACGATTGGCCAAATAAAGTCTCCGGATTCGGAGCCCCATCGGCGCATGACGTCTTTGGGCCGATAAAGCCTCTAGATTCGGAACGCCCTTCGTGGATGTCACGATTGGCCAAATTAAGTCTCCGGATTCGGAGCCCCATCGGCGCATGACGTCTTTGGGCCGATAAAGCGTCCGGATTCGGAGCACCTTTCGTGGATGTCACGATTGGCCAAAAAGTCTCCGGATTCGGAGCGCTATCGACGCATGACGTCTTTGGGCCGATAAAGCCTTCGGATTCGGAGCGCCCTTCGTGGATGTCACGATTGGCCAGATAGTCTCCGGATTCGGAGCCCTATCGGCGCATGACGTCTTTGGGCCGATAGAGCCTCCGGATTCGGAGCGTCCTTCGTGGATGTCACGATTGGCCACATAAAGTCTCCGAATTCGGAGCCCCATCGGTGCATGACGTCTTTGGGTCGATAAAGCCTCCGGATTCGGAGCCCCATCGGTGCATGGCGCCTTTGGGCCGATAAAACCTTTGGATTCGGAGCCCCATCGGCGCATGGCGCCTTTAGGCCCAAAAAGTCTCCGGATTCGGAGCTCCATCGGCGCATGACGTATTGGGGCTGATAAAGCCTCCGGATTCGGAGTGCCCTTCGTGGATGTCACGATTGACCAAAAAGTCTCCGGATTCGGAGCCCCATCAATGCATGACGTCTTTGGCCGATAAAGCCTCCGGATTTGGAGCGCTCTTCGTGGATGTCACGATTGTTCAGATAGTCTCCGGATTCGGAGCCCCATCGGCGCATGACGTCTTTAGGCCAATAGAGCCTTCGGATTCGGAGCGCCCTTCGTGGATGTCACGATTGGCCACATAAAGTCTCCGCATTTAGAGCCCCATCGGCGCATGACGTCTTTGGGCCGATAAAGTCTCCGAACTCGGAGCCCCATCGGCGCATGATGTCTTTGGGCCGATAAAGCCTCCGGATTCGGAGCCCCATCGCTGCATGGCGCCTTTAGGCCGATAAAGCCTCCGGATTCGGAGCCCCATCGACGCATAGCGCCTTTGGGCCCAAAAAGACTCCAGATTCGGAGCCCCATCGGCGCACGACGTATTCAGGCCGATAAAGCCTCCAAATTCGTCTGACCAAATAGTGCCATCGAGCGACGTTCAAGGGCCAAGTAATATTCTGAATTCGGAACGCTCTCCAGAATGAAAACATTTACACATCGAAGCAGGGATATGTAGGTTGAACCAGTACAACCGCATGAACAAGACAAAATGTTCCAGTATTCAAAATAAGATGCTTAATTCAGCATACAAAAATTTAGAATGAGATAAACTTTTAGAATGAAACATTTTATTCGATCAAACAGTAATTACAAGAAACGCAATCTGCGTTCAAAGCATTACAATGTCTATTCTGATACGGCGTCGCGTTGGTACAAGCGGCAGCCCCGAATCAACGTCCGCTGATCAGAGAGCACTCGCAATTTGAAATGCTTTGATCTGACCGCGCTTGAATCCACGATTCACAACGACGATATAATCACCCTTGAGGCGGGGACCTTTGACACCGTAGACAACGTCATGGCCATGATCCAAGACAAGAAAGGAATTCCCCACGAAAGCAGTAATGCTCAACGATCGCGGCGCTACATCGGCCTCGGTCGCGATTGCGGAGAACTTCGCCATTGCTGTTTCTTCCTTCGAGGTGATCTGCTTTGACGACTTAGAGGCTGACGTTTTTCCCGTTTTTTGAACACCCTACCTCCCGCGCGAATGGGTTCTCTGCTTGCGATTCATTGCAATGTCAAGCTCAGCTAGAGTCCAAGCTTCTCCTCTGTTGCTGAAGAAAAACTCTATTCGACATTCACACTTATCTACCCCCACGCAACAGAATCGTTTTAAATCGAGTCTGAGCACAGTAAGCGAAGTCATTGGAGCGAAAAGTCCGAGGCAATTTATTTCTAAAATCCTTGTAGTGGCCCCGAGGCGATTTCAATAACATTGAACTCCAAAAGACGGACGCCGAACGATATTAGCCGTGGCCACTCCATGTACCAATCTTTGGCCTTTTTGTTTTTGGAGTTAAAATGGCCTAATTATATAAACAACAATTATAGATAGGCTGACCGTCTTCGGATTCGGAGCCCCTGGTGCATGACACCTTTGGGCCGGTTAAGCCTCCGAATTCGGAACCTCATCGACGCAATTGACCTTGCGTGACACGCCAAAAATATATTTAGTAAAGAATGCTCATGACAAGCTGGTCAATGTTTATACAATGAAATGCATGCAAACACGTGTGTGCCGAATGAAATTTACAAAGAAACATTTAAAATAGAACGTTTTATTCAATCAGGCAATAATTACATAGTTATGAACGCGATCTGCGTTCGAACGTTACATTGAATATTTTTATACGGCATCGCCCTCATCCTCACTCTGCTCGACTTCAAAGGCGGAAAACGGAAAATGGTTACGTTGGTACAGTGGCAATGCCGAATCGAACCCCGCTGGTCGGAGAGTTTTCTCGGCCTGAAGCGCCTTAATCCAACCATGCTTAAATCCACGATTTTCGTATCGGCAAACTTCCTTGGCGAGCTTTTCCTTGGTTTTCTGTATCCCTACTTTCCGGCCATCGTGGAAGCCTTTTTCATAAGCCCTCCCCTTCGCAGATTCCATCGCGAACATGCTCGCCATATCGTGATCGACGAGCGCGGTACTGATAAGCCACTGGGTGACCCTTTCACGATTGGGTTAGCCTGTCCGACGGGTTGTGCCTGAACGGCCTTGACCTTCCTTAGCTCACGCTCGGCCGCTTCCGCGCGAGCCTCCAAACTTCGGATGCGTTCATCCCTTTTTTCTATTTCTCAGTGGAAAGCACGGAGACGCATGCCGATTTCGTAGGCGGTAGAGAGCCCCTTCACCGCACCGTGAATGCCTTCACAAAACACTTCGAAGTCTTGTTGACCTACCATCGACTGTTGGACCTCGGGAGGAAAAATCTGACGAGCAAATTTGACTGCCACACTTGAATCTCGAACGATCGAGTTCGCATCTGTCATGGGCCTATTCCCCATGAAGACTGCAAAACTCAATGGGCGTGGGTTCTCACCGGGCTCCCTTCCAGAATGGGGTTGCGGGGATTTGCCTTGTGGCTCCTTGTCCTTCCTGGGCGACCTACTTCGACGACGAGGAGATTGACGTCTTTCCCGATCCCTCGAAATCCTACCTCCCGAGCGCGAAGGTTCGCCACTTCGATTCATGTCTCCTCCCAGCTCAGCTAGCGTCCTCGCCACTCCTTTGCTGTTAAAGAAGAGTCTATTCGACATTTGCACTTGTTTATCCTTCATCAAAGACCTGGACTGAGTTGCTCACTGAGCACTTAAACAGGACCTTCATTCATTGATTCTCTACGAGGGCAGCGCCTCCAAGGCAATCTCATCAATATTGTACTACTCGGCGTTTCAAATTCATGAACCAGCTGGGGCAAGGGCAGATTCATCAATCTATTCGGCTTGAGTGCCGCAGTCGTTTCACGAATACAGTCATCAATATTGTACTATTCGGCGTTTCAAATTCATGAACCAGCTGGGGCAAGGGCAGATTCATCAATCTATTTGGCTTGAGTGCCGCAGCCACTTCACGAATACTCTCATCAATATTGTACTATTCGGCGTTTCAAATTCATGAACCAGCTGGGGCAAGGGCAGATTCATCAATCTATTTGGCTTGAGTGCCGTTGCCGCTTCACGAATCGATTTACTAGTCCTATTCGGCACAAAGAGTCGATTTACTTGTTCGGATAAATTGAGATTAAACTAATATAATGGCCAAGATTACACTGTTATCCAAAGTAGTGGAAGGCAAAACCCTTCATTAATATAAAAAACTGCGTACAAGTAACAGTGAAACGGGAAGGAAATTTTCATTAATAAATTGAGCTCAGATAGTAACTAATTTATACATAAAAATTACCTTGAATCCACTAAACAAAAACGTACATTGAAATTAAAGATACCTATAAAACTAGAATGTCTCCCAGATCAATCCTCGGATCAGACTCAAGTGGCTCAACGTCCACTTGCTCGTATGGAATTGGCAAGGCCAATGTAACTCCAGCGACAGTAAGGGCTTTGAGCCACCCATGTTTGAACCCCCGATTCTCGAATTTGGGGACCTTATCTACGTATTCCTTCAAGGCGGCGCTCTTCCCAGTTTCTAGCGCCGTAGAAGCTACAGATTCGGCTTTTTCCTTGGCCACCTTCAATTCTTCTAACTCGGCCTCTGCCTTGGAAAGCGCCTCCTGGGCTTACTTGAGCGACTCTTTGCTCGCGTTCGCCTTATCCTCGGCTTCGGATCTGAGCTGGTCAGCAGTCCAAGCCCTCTCATTTTCAGCTTCGGCTCGAGCACTTTCCATTGCGGCCCTCATCGCCTCGAACTCGGCCCTGCTTCTTGCACCTTCAGCTTCAAACTTTAAGCGGCCAATTCTTTCAATGGCATCATGCTGCCGGCGGCCTAGTTCGGCTATCCTTCCAACCGTCTGCAAAACAAGTTGGGATCACCACATCAAGCAACATCGTATGCAAACCAAACCAAACGAGCAAAAAAGAAAGTATCGTATACATACCAGAAGGGCCGACTGGGCAGCGAACGCTATAGCTACCAAATCCGGCTCTTCTCGAAGGTGGCCTTGTCAGCCGGTAGCGAAACTGAGGCGGCCAAGCTCAACGCCACGGTTGGATCCTTCATGGCAGATGCGTCAGAGGAGATTGGCGTGTCTTTGATCTTTGGTTGAACAACGAAGGGGACAACTACGTCGGATTCCTCTAAGTGAGGCCGTTTGTCAGCAGGGCTATCCTCTGAGCCGGCCTCTCCCTCGGCGGAACGTTTTTCGGCCCGCACTTCTGAAACCAGCCGTTCTTCTGTAACCTGCTGTTCAGCCCCTCCGTCTCGGCCACAACAACTTGCGCCGTTTCTTCTCCAGTAACCGGTTGTAAAGATTCAACCGGGGCAGGCTCAGAACGAGCGGCCTCGGCTTTCTTTTGATCGGCTATTCGCTCGGCATTTCTCTTTCTCGCTATCTGCGTGAGATTCTCCCCAGCCATGGCTTCTGAAAAAGTGCCGGGAAGGTCTCCCAAGTTTGTAAAAATATCTCCGAAGGAAAACTTCGCCCGACCCGAAGTGGACGGTGAGTTAGGCTGGTTAAGACCGGCTGCCTCAAACGCTGATTTCAGAGCTTCGTCGACCTCTTTGGCCTCGGCGGTGAACTCCCTCGTTAATTCAGCATCTACCTCGACAACCGGCTCTAAGCCTTGCTCCGAATCAGAAGCTTCAAGACCAATTTGCCTAAGGATCTTGAAACTGGGGAAGACAAAAGTCGTAAGGTGTTGTTCGCCGGTTGGGATCGGGATGCCGTCTACGGCCGAGAACGTAGTGTAGGTAGGCTCGTACCGCAGGAGAGTATGGGCAGCCCTCTCTTGCTTTTGTACGTTTGGACGGCCAAAGTACTTTAGTGCAGTTTTAATTTCCGCAAGGACTGCGTCGTTAGCCGAGGTCAAAATCCTCTTCAACTTATTGCCTGCAAGAACAAAGGGTGAGGTTTGGAGAAAAAGCCGCATAAAAGAAAGATCAACAAACAAGGAGTTACACGGCAACTTGGCTCACCCCTCCGTCTGGGAATAGGGTCTAGGTGATCTTTGCCTTCGCCGAACTCCCAGTTGCCTCGGACATTGACCATTACATCGTCAACTCGTTTGTCAGAGCTGGCAAGCATCATTACCAAGTGATGGTCGGTGTCCTTGGCCTTGAGAAAGTAGCGCCCGAGCCGACCGGAGGATTTGGCTAAAGCATAGCAGTGCCGAATCACCGGAATGCCAAGGTTGATCCTGAGACGCTGGTTCAACTCTACGATTCCCATTACGATTCGGAAAAATTCACATTGGGTTGCAAAGGAATCAGACTCCAATAGCGGAGGACGGCCCTGAGAAATGGGTGTAGGGGAAAGCGAACTCTGCCATCCGCAATAGATAGGAGAGGGAAGACGATTGTATTTTGGTCGTCCCTCTCCATATGAAGGGTATTGTCCGTTAACAGAGAAATATGGACATCCTCAGGGATAGAAAAATGTCTTCGGAACCCAGAAATTTGACCCTCGGAAAGGAGGTCTTTCAAATACTTACCCATTCTAGTAAGGACTCAATGATATTCTAAATCAAAAATAAAAGTGGAAAATAGGATTGTAAGGAGAAGAGAAGAAAACTTACGAGAGGCAAAAGAGACAAGGAGAGAACGGATAGGAGTTGTAAAAAACGCGTCGAAGAAGAGATACCGATTGGCAGTCCAGGAGGTTCAAATATTCGAAAAAGCATGTTTTCGATGGGACTTAAGTTTCAAATCGTAATAAATGCGAGAGAAGCACGAATGGGGCGGGAAAGCGTTACAGTGACCAAAAAACACGTACGCATTCTGACACGCATTAGGAAGATGATTAACCGCCGAATTTTTGACTTCTAGCCAAACACACCGACTAACTGATGCTAGCGAGGTGTTTGAGGGGCAATTGTGGGAGCCGGATAATTGGAATAATCAGAAGCGTACTCTAGAAGACAGATATTACACAGCTCTACCCTGCACGATAAGGATGCCGAATATAATAGATAGACCGAATAGATACTGAACTATAGAGCTGAGTAAATAAGAGGATAATGAGTGACAAGTGGGCCTGGCCACGAGGCCCAGGAAACAAGTATAAATAAAGGAATAACAGACTAAGAAATGTATGTGAGAATTGTTATGCTTAACTTAGAATACAAGCATTCTTGAGTGTAGAGACTGACTTGTCCGTCGGAGTGCTAATTCCGGCACCCCGGACCGGAGTGTTTATTCCTTTCAGGTGACTATCAGCGGATCTCGAGCGCTCCCCAGGATCAGAAGAGTATTTCCAAACCACCTCTCCACAATTTCTATTAACTACTGAATACTATTTTCTGAATCTGTTATGAACAACGTTCATTAAACCCTTACTCTGTTATTATTCATTGGGTTTCTGCTCATTTTATTACTTATGTATGTAGGTGACTAGGCGCGTGACCAAACATAGTGATCATTATCTGGAGGTCTGTTTTGTCGGCCAACCTTTGTGCCTCCCGAGGAGGTTCCAAAAAATTCAAGTGGTTGAGTTTTGTGGAACAAGTTATAAGTTTAAGACTTTTTTTGTTTTTGTTTATGTGAACACACTCTTTTGTGTTATGTTTATTGGCTATGTAAGATGGATGTATACTCGGCGTTATATATGGGTTTATGCATAAAGGTTTAAATTTCCTATCCTATGTATGTCTACACAGCTCAATGGACTATGTATGTTTTATATATATCTGCTTCCGCAACCCTTTATTATATATTAATTTGTTCTGAGGCGTTTGGTAATCTCAAGATTACTGGCCGGTTATGACGCTAAACCTATAGGGGCAGGTTTTCGGTCGTAATAGAGTGGTATCAGAGCACGAGTTATATCGCACACACGAGTTCATATGAGCTATAGGGTGTCCTACAAAAGAATTAGGGACATTACATCTGCATGTGTGAGTGTGTGTGTTAATTTCTGTACATTTGAAAAACTGAATCTGAACATGAACATATGAATAAGATTATTCCTATATTTATTATTGTCTTGGTTACCTATAGCAAAATGGACCATACAAGAAGTGATGGTACAACCAAATCCTTTGAGGGCCGAATGAGTCAAATGGAACAGACGCTTGAGGCCTTCACAGCGTCAATGATGCAACAACAAAGACAACAACCTCTGCCTCTTTCGTCCCCTCCGGTCCAAGTTAAATCGGAAAACAACGATATTATTAGTTTGACTTAGAAATTCACAAAGATGAAGCTGGCAACCTTTCTAGGTGGTATTGAACCATTGAAAGCCGAGACATAGATGCTAAAAATGGAGAAACTATTTGAAGTATTTCCATGTTCAGAAACTTAGAAAGTTCTACTGGCCATTTACACTTTAAAGGAAGAAGCTCGACGTTGGTGGATGTTGATCAGAAATGATGTTGGGACCATGACATGGAACCAATTTAGGGAAATTTTCTATGAAAAATATTTCCCTCAGTGTTTCAGAGATCACAAGGTTTTTGAATTTGAACAATTGAAGCAAGGCAACATGTTCCCAGCTGAGTATGAGGCTAAATTCATTGAGTTAGCCCGATTTGCTCCTCATATGGTAGATTCAGACTACAAAAAGGCTCAGAAATTTGAAGGAGGCTTGATTTTGGAAGTGTTTGATAGGGTTAGTGTATTAAAATTGCTTAAATATATGATTGTGCTTGATAGAGCCTTAATGGCTGATGTCAACTTAACTGCATTGAAACAGACTAAAGCTCCAACAACTGGATAGAGAGGTAAAATATCTGGATTCAGTTTCAAAAAGGGCCGTTCATTTGCTACGAATAAGAAGCAAAATACGGGATCAACTAGCAGTTCAAGTCAAAGTAGTGTATTCGCACTTATTTGTGCTGAATGTGAAAGAAGACATAGAGGGGTTTGCCATCGTATATTTGGTGCTTGTTTTCGGTGTGGCAAGACATGTCACATGATAAGAGATTGTCCAATTAGGTCCGAGAATGTCAATTGCCCCGCAACAAGTTCAGCCGGATCTATTTCTGTAACGAGGTCAGGTGCAAGAACTAATGCCATGGGTAACACTAGAAATGAAACGTTAAGGCAAGAGAGAGTGTTCTAACTAGTACCTGCGGACGTGTAGAACACTGAGTCTGTGGTATTAGGTATAATTTTCATTTGTGCCCAAAATGCATATTGTAGACACCCCATTTTTGACCGCCCTTAAGACTTGGGCACTACTGATGGTTTTACTTAGTGGAGAAAGGTGTGCAGGGCAAAGATTCAGTTTCTTCGGCAAGGAGAGAGACAAATCTTAGCTTCACACCCCATTTTGGACCAAAGTTATTTTGGATGGTTTTTAGACCTTAAAACCCTCTCTTTCAAAACATTTTTGAAATAAAGTTTCTACAATGTTCCGAGGCTCACATTTTGTCAAATGATGCGCTTTTCGATAAACCGAGCAAGGACAAAGTGGAAATGAATGAAAGAGAGATGAAATCTTTGAAAAATCTTTCAAAACACCTTGTTTAGGGGTTTAGAGTTGAATAAAAGAGGAGAAGAGAGAAGAAACCTAGCTGGGGAAGAAGTTGGGTATGAATCGCTAAGAGAGAGTCAAGTGGTCCTCGCTAAATCAGGCTTATCTGTCTATGCACTTGGAATTAAGCTATGAGGCCACTACCGTTGGAAAGAAGACTTCTGGGGCTTCGTTTTGCACTCAAGAATCTCCTAAAGCCGAGTCCGGATGGGGGAGATATGATTGGTTGAAGTTGGGTATCATCCCGGTTAGACCGAAACTGAGCAACCTTTACCAAAACAAGCATAACTTTTTGCACAGTTGGAATTTTGATTCAAGGATGGTGCCATTGGAAAGCTTACTTTCGGGGCTTCAATTTGGACACAAGAATGACCTAAAAAGAAGTTCACATGAAGAGTTATGTCCGTTTGAAGTTGGACATGCAGAGCAGATTTTTCCTGCTGACCGACCAGAATAGATGGCCGACCAACCAGAACAGATGGCCGACCGACCAAATAGATGGCCGACCGACCAGTTAAAGTAGCCGGCCGACCAATTTGCTAGCCGACGACCTTCCGGTGTATTCTACAGATTGAATGGATGCCAGCTGTGCCAGCTGGAGGGCATAGACTGGATCCTCCATACACGTGTATGGAGGATCTTTGCTCTTGGTTTGAAGCTTCTAAGAGAAGCTTTAGTCTCTTGGCTCTATAAAGGAAGGCTCCCCTCTCCTTTGCCATGGTTCTGAATTTTCAGAGGCTCATATACACACACTCCTCCATATCTCTCTATTCCAAGCTCCAAAAAACCTTTATTCTTGGTCCCATTGCACTACACCTCATAGCCTATCACCTCCACCACCCATTCCAGCACCTTGAAGCTGATTTTTAGAGGTTGAGAGCTCACCATCTTGGTCCAGAAGCTGCTGCATTGCTGTGCTACAAGGGTAAGTCACTATCTCCCTCTTTGTAGCCTTATTTTTCTTCGTTCTTTAGCCTTATTTGCAAGAATTTCTGGGCTTCGACATAAACTATAAAGTGTCTTATTTTGAGCTCCTCTTGAAGTTTGATTAAGGACACTTTTCTGTTTGAGGTCATCTACCTCCTTGTATCTTCCATCTCTCTTTTAGGGCTAATTTTGCATCCTAGCTTAGCCTTACTTGCAAGAATTTTTGAGATTTTCCATGAACTAAAAAAAGTCTTATTTTGAGCCCCTCTTGAAGTTTGATTAAGGGCATTTTTCTGTTTGGGGTCATCTTCCTCTTTGCATGCTTCATTTCCTCATGATTAGGGCTATGCATTAGAGCATTTGCATTGGTCTTGGTTTGGCCTCTTAGCCATTGAAATCCAGTGGATTTTCAGTGGCTTAGGTGTGTTCTTGAGCCTTAAAATCAGAGGGGGGTGACCCCCTCTCTCCTTGTCTTGTTTGTTGGCCTTTTTGGCCATCCAAAGGACCCCCATTTTGCATGTTGTGAAGTCACTTTTTAGGGCCTATTTGGTGAGTTTTAAGGTCTGCCTTGACTCTATCCGGAGCCCATTTTGCCATATTTTATGTCTATCATGCATGTGTGGCCCTCTAAAGGAGCTCATCATTTTTGCATGCATTGGATGCATTTCAGTGGTTATTTGGGCATATTTTAGCATATCATGTTCCTATTTTTGGCTGGTTTGGTGACCTCTCTTGTGCTTCATATACATGCCATGTAAACCATGCTTACTAGCCTAGGTTGCATGTTGTTTTAGCCCTTCATGTTAGCACTTTTGGGCCATGCTTGGAACTGATATTGTGCTTATTTTGGACTACCTTGGCTCTGTTTTCATGCCTCATGATCAAATAATGCTTGCTTTGTATACTTGTGGTTCAATGCATTTGCCTAGTTTTGAGTTTCGGGGCTTATTTCATGCATTGGGTGACATGTTTCCATGATTCAGGACCATTGGGCATATTATTTCAGAGCTGGAAATTGCATGTTTGTATGCCATCTCTTATCCCTTGCCATGCTTTGGTAGAGTGGCATTTGATGCCTTAGGATTGGCCCCTTACATTGTGCATGTTTGCATGTGTTTCGATTGTCTCATTTTCATCATATGGCCACTGATTTTGGCATGTTTGCGAGCTATCCATGTTAGTTTAAGTCCATCATCGCATGTTGTTGTATGCCATGTATGTTTACATGTTTGGGTTATGTGCCTATTGCATATTAGATGCATTGCATAATCATGTTGCATTAGCCTTGCTTGCATGCTTAGGTTGCATTGCATTGTGCATGCATCCCTTCCCTCTTGATCAAGCATGATAGAGGTTGGAGCCTTTGATGTGTTTTATGTGTGCATTTCATTTGATATTGAAGTTGCACACTTGACTTTTGGGTCATCATGCATTGAAATGCGTGATTGATGGCCCGAGGGTCGATGGCCACACTCCCTTGAGTCCATTACATGATTGGGAGAGTGGCCATGCACACATTGCTTTGAAATTCCATGCCATACACTGCTTGCCCTCTGCTGCTGTCAACTGCAGGATTCTGCAGGAAGCAATGGCCGACCGGCCACATAAAGTGCCGACCGGCCACCAAAGTCTAGCCGGTGACACCATCTTTGGCTGATAACCTCATTTCCATGGCCGGTGGCCTTTTGCTCTGGGCCGATGGCACTCCACTGCACTCAGAATGAAGTTCAAAGCAGTTCTGGAGACTTTCATAAATTTCAGAGGGGTGAGGCAGTGTAAACAGAGGCAACATGTCACGACCCAAACCCGCCCCTATGGGTTTAGCACTGTAACCGGCCAGTAATCCGTGATTACCGAAAACCTGCTTAACAGTAGAACAGTAAAACAGAGTACAGGGGCATGGAGGAAGCCAATACAGTGGATAAACAATGTCCAATGAGCTGTGACAGTCTGTATGCAAAAAGACTTTTCATACATATATACAGTCGGTGACCAAACAGTATGCACATCATAACAGGACAGTCTATACAGTAAACAAAACAGTTATAGAGACAGACGGGGAATATTAAAACACCCCTAAGCCAAAGCTTGAACGGGCTTGGAACCTCACGGTGAGGCACAGTGGTTGACTGACAAAACAAAAGCTTGCCTGACGCTCCTAGCAGCGGCCCGGTGCCTGAATACCTACATATATATATGAGCAGTGAGCTAAAGCCAGTGAATAACATAATGCGTAAAGAGGTTAGCAAAGAATGTCCCTTTAGTATTTTAACCAGTCGTTTGCCTTGGTAAGTCAGTTATACGATCAGTGGCTTACATTTCATGCCATATCAGTCATTTAGAAATCATAGTAATCATACGTGGCACATCCGTTAGCAGAACAGTACAGTAGTAGTAGTGTCAGTACAGTGACAGTATAGTAGCAGTAACGGTACAATGCAGTAACAGTACGGTAGCAGTACAGTAGCAGTAACAGTAACAGTGCAGTAACAGTAACAGTAACATTTCAGAAAACAGTACAGTTCTTATGGACTCAATAGGTGTCTCGCACAGATTCTAGATGTGGCTCACACTGTAGCACTTAGTTCCGTACAGCACTTTGTTCCATGTTTCACAGATTGGCTTTGAGCCCAGATTTTACATATGTATGGACTCAAGAGGTGTCTCGCACAGATTCTAGAGGTGGCTCACACTGTAGCACTTAGTTCCGTATAGCACTTTGTTCCATATCAAAAATACAGAATGGCCTCTGGCCTAACAAATCAAACAGTGAATGATGGCCATTATAACAGTAAACAGAAGTTCCAAGATAAGAACTGACAGAGATATCTATGACAGTAGCAGTACAGTACAGTAACAGTAAGTTGCTATAGATGCCACGAATACAGTTCATAATTAAGACATTCAGTTCATTCAGTAGACAGTATTTCCTTCAGAAACAGTTCAGTTGGTCGTTCATAAAATAATCATAATTGAGCACATCTTTACAACATTGTTACTCACAGAGTTCTGGGCTACAGATGAGCTAGAGCGTCTCCAGATGCCAACCCTACACAATTACAGATTGAACACACACTACGCTACACAGTTGGGAAAATCAATAACTTAATCCCTAATTTGCCTCGGTGTGGTTCTACATCAATATCCTCCTTAAGATGCATGAAACATGCCCTAGGAATGCCTAGGATGGAAAGAGGATGCAAAGATGCACTCAGAAAACATTTTCAGAATTTTCAGAAAACAGGGGTCCCGCTCGAGCGTGACTAACTCCGCTCGAGCGGACATGCAACAAAGGTCCCCGCTCGAGCTCCAAATTACCCGCTCGAGCGGACCAAAAAGTACTGGATGGGTGAAATTTACGCTCGATGCCCGCTCGAGCATGTCACCCAATCCTCCGCTCGAGCGTACATTCCTCCGCTCGAGCGGTCTGTAAAACAGTGCAAGATGCTGGGAGCTCGATTTCCCCGTTCGAGCGGCACTTCCCCCGCTTGAGCGGACGACCAAAATCTGGAAAATCCAGATTCGAACTCCAAGTTCAAAACTCAAGTTTCAAATACCAAATTCGATCCTCTTGGGCCAAATTTCTGGAAAACATTTGTAAATCCATAGAATAACATGATTCAAAGATTAATTTGAGAAATCAAAGTCCAAAGGTAGTTCAATTAAACATGATTTCAAACCAAAATTCAAGAATATGATGAACATGCAATATCCATGAATTAAATCAACTTCAAAGCTTCAAACACTTGCTCAAATGAGCCAATTCTTCTTAAAACATGATAAAACCATGGACTTAAACATAAACATGTACATGCATGCAAGATTTCTATGAAATCAAACCTCCAAACTCAACAATGTATACATGCATGCTTGCTAGAAGCTACAATTCAACAATTTGGCACCATTTCTAGACTCAACCCTTCAATTAACATGGAACATGCAATGACTAGCTTGAATGCATGAATAAGAAGGCAATTACTCTACCTTAAGTCTCCAATTATGAGTCTAGGAGTTCAATGTTGCAATCACTCTTCAATTCTTCCAAGATTCAAGCCAACTCACAATGAAATCAAGATGAAATCACTCTTCTAGGTCTCTCTCTCTCTCTAGAGTCGGTTTTGAGCTCTCAAAATAAGTTGATGAAAAGTTTTGTTGAATGCTTAATGAGGCTCAAAAATGTTATAATAAAGGGCCCACTAACATGGCAATTCCGTAAATAAGGCAACTCTTTGATTTAGTTTATTTTAATCTAATTTAATCATACCAAAACGATTTTCAATTAAATATACCATTAATTCACATAAATTCCAATAATCATAAAACATTTATCCATTTCCGATTCGGCCGCCGATAAGGCCTTCAATTTGCAGTTTAAATTACAGAACATGAACAGATCGATTAACAATCGACAGATAGAAAATGCATTTAAATAGTTATAGTCAATCAATCAGTCTCAGATCTCAGTCAGTCAGTTCAGTATTTCAATCAATTCAATTATCAATCATAATCAGTTTCAGTTTAGCAGTAATCAGTGCTTAATCAGAAATCAGTGGTGAGGGTTATTACACAACAGTGCTATGGCAGCAAGTTTCCGGGCGAGATGAGTCAAGCATGCATCATTCACGCATTCCGAGGCGGGGTTGTGGCCACCGTCTTTCCGCATTTAATTTGTTAATTAATTAGAAGTTCTGTAATAATTAATTTAATATTATTTATTCGGACTGTAATATTTATTCGGACCTCCCCCGAGTGAGGGCAATTGTGTAATAAGTGTGCGTGAGTATGTGTATGTCTCCCAACCCCACGTCTTTCTTCCCTTTTATTTACTAGCTTTCGATGGTTAGTCTAGGGCATGCTTCAATTAGCATATAGTATGATAGCATGTTTTTATCCATTCATTCGTTTTGCATGCACCGGGCTCGGCGCATCATACTAACTGCATTGTATTTCAATTCCAAGTTGAATACGTGTTAGTTGTAGCATCATCATATGCCATCTTAGAATAACTGAGCCTATCATAGTTGCATCTTGCATGTGTTGCATTAGCCATCTTAACATGAACTAGGATCATGCATATGATTACTAACTAGTTTCTGTTTTGGCTTGGAGTACTCGGTAAGCATTTATGTTTTAGCATCCTTGCATGAGTGTTGCCATGATAGCATGCTTACCATGAGGCTATGTGCTTATGTGATATAACTGCCTGAATGCCTGTGGTTGAAGGTTGGGTTACTTAAATTGGAACAATGCATTGAATGCGAGTTTTAAGCCCACTTGAGAGCAGCAAAACCATATTTTCTAAGCCCACTTGAGGGTGGCAAAATTCATGTCTTAGCCTACTTGCGGGTAGCACCATCAAACCATTTTCAAACAAACAAACATGAAATGTTTTGTTCCAATTTAGGCGACTTAGTCCATACTTGTTTGCTGTGCGCATCACGTAGTAAATCTAGGCTAATAACCGGAATAAGAACGCATAATGTTTTCAAAACAAGATATCATGGTTAGTAGAGGCCGATTTTTGATCGGGCGAGCGAGGGTGCTCATAGCTGACATTCCCCAATCGTACCCAAGTTCCCGAGCCGAGGCAACTTTGGTGATGACGGACACGTGGCCTTAGGCAAACGAGTCAGGGTTTCCTAAATTCTCCCAAAATAAATATTTAGGTGGCGACTCTGTATCTGGCAAAGCAGTCCATGTTTGGCACTTCTTTACAAAAAAATCTGTTTTCAAAAACGATTTGCCGGATTTGGACTCTTTGGTTCAGATTAAGAACCGTGACAATTTGAGTCCTGAATTGTAGTAGACCCACAGATGAACAGAACGGGGATTCCTTCCCAGGACGTTCGGGGACGTCTACTCATATGTCTTGATAGATTCTGGTTCTATACACTCTTTTGCGTCGTATGCTTTTTCTCGAAAATTAGCTAGACCTTTAGAACCCATGAATTACTTACTGTCTATATCTATGCCATCTGGGGGTGTTATAATATGTGCTTATACTTATCCGACATGTGATGTTGTGATTGGTGATGTAACATTGTATGTTGACTTATTGCTATATTGGGTATTGATCATTCTGACTGTATACTGGGTATGGACTGGTTGACGAAGTACTGTGCAACCATTGATTGTGTGGATAAATTTTTTGTGTTTCGTCTACTTGGTTTACTTGAATTTGTGTTTGCTGGGAATAGGGTAGTTCCTCCTTCGTACTTGATAGCTGCTATGACAGCTGCTAACCTGCTTAGGAAGGGATGTAGGGGTTATTTGTGTTGTGTTTTGATTGAGACTTCTGATAGTCCTAATGTGGGAACCATTCCTGTTGTTTGTGAATTTCCCGATGTGTTTCCGCATGAATTGCTTGGGGACTTAATTGATAGGGAGATTGAATTCACTATTAAGGTGATACTTGGAACACAACCAATTTCCAAAACCCCATATAGAATGTCAACTTCTGAATTGAAGGAATTGAAAACTCAACTTCAGGAATTGTTAGATAAGAATTTTATTCGCTCGAGCACTTCACCTTAGGGTGCTCCAGTTTTATTTGTGAAAAAGAAAGATGGGTCTTTGAGACTATGTATAGATTATCGGGAACTGAACAAAGTAACTGTTAAGAACAAGTATCCACTACCCTGAATAGATGATCTGTTTAACCAACTTCAGGGAGCCTCGAGTGTTTTCAAAGATAGATCTTAGGTCCGGACACTGTCAGTTGAAGGTTAAGATAGAAGATGTAGAGAAATCACCTTTCGAACTAGATACGGACATTATGAATTCCTTGTAATGCCATTTGGAGTAACGAATGCACCAGCCGCCTTCATGGACCTAATGAATAGAGTATTCAAACAGTTTCTTGATGATTTTTGTTGTTGGGTTCATTGATGATATATTGATTTATTCTAAAAGTAGGGAAGAACATGAAAATCATTTGAGAACAGTGCTACAGATTTTGAGAGAAAAGAAATTATATGAAAAACTCTCTAAATGTGAATTTTGGCTTGATTGTGTGACATTTCTGGGACATATGATCAACAAGGATGGCATATCGATGGATCCACGGAAAATCGAAGCTATTGTAGACTGGTCAAGACCAACTAATGTGTTAGAAATCAGAAGCTTTTTGGGGTTTGCAGATTACTATCGTAGATTTGTGAAAGATTTCTCAAAACTTGCCGTGCCATTGACACAGTTGACGTAGAAAAATGTATCATTTGATTGGACTGAGCAGCAGGAATCAACCTTTCAAGAATTGAAGATTAGATTGGTAACTGCACCTATTTTCACATTGCCCAATGGAGCTGATGGTTTTCAAATTTGCAGTGATGCTTCATACAAGGGTCTGGGGTGTGTGCTAATGCAAAATGGTAAGGTAATTGCTTATGCTTCTTGCCAACTCCGACCTCATGAAAAGAACTACCTAACTCATGATCTTGAATTAGTAGCTGTGGTGTTTGCTTTGAAAATTTGGCGACACTATCTATATGGAGTGACTTGTGAAGTGTACACTGATCATAAAAGCCTCAAATACTTCTTTACTCAAAAAGAATTGAACATGAGATAGAGAAGATGGCTCGAGTTAATCAAAGATTATGAATTGCAAATCTTGTACCACTCAGGGAAAGCCAATACGGTTGCAAATGCTCTGAGCCGGAAGTCTATTGGAAATTTGTTATGTTTGCTCACTAGCCAGAAAGAATTGTTGTATGACTTGGAAAGAAATGAAATTGAGGTAGTTTTGCATGAACGGGGTGGAATCCTAACTACCATTTCTGCTTAGCCGGCTATAGTTAAGGAAGTTAAAGAAAAACAATTACAAGATGAATTTCTGAAGAAGATTGCTAATGAAAGTGAATCAAAATCGAGGCCGGGATTTGTATATGAAAACAATGTGTTAAAATTTCAGGGTAGACTTTGTGTACCCGACCATTCTGAACTGAGAAAACATATTATGACCGAAACTCATAACTCGAAATTTGCTATGCACCCGGGGAATACAAAGATGTACCACGACTTAAAACATAATTTCTGGTGGCCTAGAATGAAGAAAGGTATTGCTGATTTCATGGCTAGGTGTTTGCATTGCCAACAGGTAAAAGTTGAACATTAATGACTTGCTGGATTACTTCAACCGCTTCCAATACCGGAATGAAAATGGGAGCACATTACAATTGATTTTATTGTTGGATTGCCTCGCTCTTCTCGAGGTATGAACTCTATTTGGGTAATTGTTGATTGTTTGACTAAATTCGCACATTTCTTACCTGACAAAACTTTTTATGATGCGGATAAGTTAGCTAACATTTATGTGAATGAGATTGTAAGATTGCATGGTGTGCCAGTATCCATTGTATCTGACAAAGACTCTAAGTTCACATCAAGATTCTAGCAGAGTTTACAACAGGCTTGGGAACTGAACTGTGACTGAGTAGTGCCTACCACCCACAAACAGACGGCAAATCTGAACGAACCAATCGAACTTTGGAAGATTTGTTACGAATGTGTGTGTTAGATGTCCAAGGAAATTGGGAGACCTACTTGCCATTGGCTGAATTTGTGTACAACACTAGCTACCATTCAAGTATCGGCATGGCTCCTTATGAAGCTTTGTATCGTAGAAAATGTCGTTCTCTGATCTATTGGGCCGAGGTGGGTGATAGACCCTTGCTGGGGCTGGAACTTGTGCAAGAAACGACTGAAAATGTGAAATTGATTCAACAGAGATTAAAAACTGCACAAAGCCGCCAAAAGAATTATACGGACGTCCGAAGAAGAGATAGAGAATATGAAGTAAACGACCACGTATTCATCAAAATAACTCGTACGAAAGGGAAAACTTGATTTGGGATTAAAGGCAAATTGGCATCGAGGTACATTGGGTCGTATGAGATCCTAAAGAAAATCAATTTAGTAACATACCGAGTGGCCTTACCTCTGGTTATGGAGAATATGCACAATTTTTTTTTCATGTTTTGATGCTTTGGGAGTATTTGCGGGATCCGCACCATGTTATTGAGCCAACACATGTGCTTTTGAAGGATGACTATACATATGAAGAGAAGCCAATTCAAATTGTGAATCGCCGAATTAAAAGATTGAGGAACAAAGAAATTCCATTGGTGAAAGTGGATTGGCAAAATCATTGAGGAACATATGCAACATGGGAAACGGAAGAGGACATGATGAAGAGATACCCTGATTTGTTTCCTTTGGACCCGATATTCTTTCAAAACGAAGGTAATTCGAGTTTGGAGGACTAAACTCTTTAAGGGGGAAAGACTGTAACAACCCCGATTTGTGATTAGCCTATAATCCATGATTAAGAGTGCCTAATTGGTAATTAAGAAGAAATTCTGAATTAATTGCATGTGTATTGCATTATTTGTGTTTATATCTGCCTGCTGTAGGAATATCTATTTGCATTTCTGATTTGTTCTGCGAATTGAAGGCCTTATCGATATTTGATCACGAAATTGACTTGGTTTATGTGTTATTTAGAATTTTTAAAATTTTATGGTAGGTTTAATTGAAATTCAATTCGGAAAGAAATTATTAGATTAAATTTAGTTAGACTTAAGCTAATCATACTTAATTAACTAGCCTATATAAGGATAATTGAACTCCACTACCTCACTCTAGACTTCTTCATCTCTTCATTTTTGAGCCCACAACTGTTGAAGAGAGTGATGAGAAGGAATTCAAGCTCAACTAGGGAGATTGCTCGGGAATTTGAAGGAATTGGCTTGAACTTAGTTAGAATTTGAGAAATTAGGAAAAATCACTCAAGAGGTCAAAGAATTGAGACTTGTAGGTAAGAAATCCAACCCTTGAGTTATGTAGTGACTCACTTAATTTGTGAATTCAAAAGAAAATGAAAGAGTAATGCATGAAATGAACTAATGTAGTAGAAATGAACATTGCATTTTTCAAGTTGATTTCAAGTAATTCTTCCATGCATGTCATGTTTTTAACTTAATTTTGAGACTTCATCATCTTTTCCATCAATTTATCTAGTTTGAGCATGATTTGAAAGGTTTAAGTTCAAGGAATTTACATGCATGTTATGTTTTCAACATTCTGAGCTTGATTTTGGACAATTGGCTTGCTTTTGGGCTTTGATTTTGCGAAATGATTTTGAATTCACAATGTTTTACAAGTTTACACATGTTTCCTTAAGCTTTTGGCCTAAAAGAACATGATTTGTAGCTTTGAATTTGAGTTTTGAAGCTTGAAGAGTAATATAAAAATTCTAGAATTCTGCCTCTCCGCTCGAACGACAGGACCTACGCTCGAGCAACCACACTTACATTTGTACCTCTGCTTGAGCAAAGAAGTCTAAGCTTGAGCATAAAATTCATGTTCCTAGAAGTTTTACAAAATTTTGTAGATCGCTCGAGCGACAAAAGTTGCGCTTGAGCGAGGACTCTGTTTACTCAGTCTTGCGTTCGAGCGACCGTCGAACAAAAAAATCTTGCAACCAGTACTTTTGCAAAGTTTACAGACTGCTCGAGCGACCGAAGTTGCGCTCGAGTGACCACCCTTATTTTTGAACCTCAGCTCAAGCGAAAGAAGTTGCACTCGAGCGAAGGCCCAGTTTTCAACAAATTTGACTAAGTGTTTTGAATCACATTTTGGCATCCTTATTGCATCTTAGGCATTCTTAAGCCCTAATTAAGACACAATAATGAGAATAAGACTTAGAAACACACTAAGAACGAAACCAAATAAGTTAAGTATTATCTTAGTATCTGTTTCAATATGTGTATCTGTTACGTTGTGTAGGCCACGTGCCGTAAGCTATTTGATCTGTCTGCTCTGTATGTTTGCTTCTGGAGTCATCTATGAGTAATAACTTTGTAAAGTTATATTCAATTATAAGTATTTTCTGAATGATATAAGATGATCTGTTTTCTGAAATATTATTTTCTGTATGAATGAATGGTTGTCCAATGTTTCTGAAATGTATTCATGGCATCATTAGCTTTAGATGATATCTGTTATCTGTTCTATTGTGCCCCAATTATAGGTTAACTGTACGTCTCATGAGCCAACTGTTATGGATCCTTCTGTATATGTCCCATTTATGGGCCAACTGTCCCATGAGCCAACTGTATTGTCTCTATGCACGTGAGTCAATTGTATGCCTTAATAGTTGTCCATTTATGGGTCAATTGTTTCTACTAGTGCTAATGGATGTACCATGTATGACTAACTACAAATTCTGATTATGAGTGCGATTCTGAATCTATTTCTGATATAAACTCTATTTTCTGAACATGATTATGAATCCATCTCTGTTAACTATTGAATTTTGTTTTCTAAATCTATTATGGACAACGTTCATTAAACCCTTTACTCTGTTATTATTCATTGGGCTTCCGTTCACTTTATTACTTATGTATGCAGGTGACTAGGCACAGTGATGATTGCCTGGAGGTCTGTTTTGTCGGCCAATCTTTGTGCCTCCTGAGGAGATTCCGAAAAAGTCAAGTGGTCGAGTTTTGTGGAACAAGTTATAAGCTTAAGACTTTTATTTGTTTTTGTGAACACACTCTTTTGTGTTATGTTTATTGGCTATGTACGATGGATGTATACTCGGCGTTATATATGGGTTTATGCATAAAGGTTTAAATTTGCTGTCCTATGTATATCTACATAGTTCAATGGACTATGTATGTTTTATATATATCTGCGTCTACAGCCCCTGATTATGTATTAATCTGTTCTGAGGCCTTTGGTAATCCTAAGATTACTGGCCGGTTATGACGCTAAACCTACAGGGGCATGTTTGGGTCGTGACAAGCAGCCATTGTTGTGCAGCCAATTGAGCTCATTTCGGGTCCCATTTTGATAATCCAAACCGTTCACATTTTAAAATATATCAAGTAGAACATAACTACAAAAGATCAAATTAATCGGATATCGTTTACCCTTTGATCCACTCACATTTTATTTATTTTAATCATTTAAATCACAATTATTATTTATTTTTGTAGATACAAATGTGAGTGGATGAATGAGTAAACGATATCCGATTAACTTGATGTTTTGCAGGTCTGTTTTACTTGATATATTTTAAAATGTGAGCGGTTCAAATTATTAAAATGAGCCCCGAAATGAGCCCATTTAGCTACACAATAATGAGTGCTGTGCACCCTGCACAGTAGCCACTCCAAATCCGGTTCGGCCTAGGCACTCGGTTATTGATTAAAAATTCTAACTCATTCATGTAGCTGTTTCCAACATTCTAAGTTGGCCCATATAATGAGTAAAATTTGCTTCTCTTCCTCTTTTCATTTATTTATCTTTTGGCCCATCATCACTTCAATTGTCATGTTTTCCCTACAAAGTAGAATCATTTTATTAAACACACAATCAACCATAAATTAAAGGGATTAATATAATAAAAGTGCAATAACATCTAAAAATATTAGAATAATTACACATTTTTAAGCATTTATTACTAGAAACAGTTAGATTTTAATAGAAATAGAGGAGAATATTCGGTGAAGTCCATGTTCTTCGTTGGAGTTTGTTTGTGACACTAGAAGTCTTTATTTTGTGATTGTGTCATGTATGGAAGGGGCATTAAGCTCCACATTTGAAAGCTCTGGAATACAGAGCTCATTGAATGAGTGGAAAAAGTGTAACGAGAGTTAGGAGGGAAAAGAGAGGTGAGGGAAATGGTGGTGGCATCACTGTGGAAAATAGGAAAGGGGTGAGGTACTATCGGTGGGAAGAGGAGATGGAGTCACTAGTAAGATGAAGGAAAACGAGTAAGGTTTGACCCCAGATAGTGGAGTACATTTTACAATTGAAATGATTGGTCAAGCTTGTTTATAATTTCTAGTTGTGCTTTGATATGGTTGAGGTAACAAATAGATTTGCCATCAAGTTTAGAAGCCAAATGTAAACATGACACGTGTGTATAAAAAATTTCTATTAATCAAGTAAACCAAATGAGACAAATGGTTGAAATTGTGGTTAATTTAGAATATTAGGATTTAAATTGATAAAATTAAAACTCCATGACTTAGGTGTTGTTTGGCAAATTTGGCTTTTTGACTTTTTTAGCTTGTGACTTTTTTGTTCGTTTGGTTTTCTTGTTTGGTTTTTTTGCATTGGAATGACAAAATTGCCCTCTACTTGGAAATAATATTTTTTTGACTTTTTATTTGTATATGGGTCAATTTGGTAATTTTGCATCAAAAGTAAAGTGTTTTGTCATTTTGTGATTTTGTTGCCTTTTTTTGTCCTTATGTACTTATTTAGTCCCAATGTGAAAACCAAACCAAGGCTTAATTTGTCATGGAAAAATACTTTGGACCCCCACCACCCCCACTGATTTTTGATTGGCTGAAACTGTTTTTTTTTTTTTTTTTTTTTTTTTTTGAACTTGCTAGCACAGGCCCCCACGTGGAGGTGAGGGTGCTGGGGGTCTCAGCAGTGCTCTTTGTCATGGGGGTCAAACTTTAAGTTTTATTTTATTTATTTTAAATTTTTATATTTGTGCAATGATTCATAACTCTAAATTTGGAGCTCTAATAATAACACTAATGATGTGGCATGGAACAAAAAAAAGAAACATACATCAATCGTTCATGAGTAAGGGCCCACTACAATATAAGTAGAGCTCTTATTAGAACTCTAATTTTAGTATTCTTAAATATTTTTGTTTTATTAATCCTTCTTAAATTGATGGATGAATGTGTTTTTTTTTTGTAATTTTCAAATTATTTGGTCTAAAAAACACCCGACTTTGTATAAATATGTAAGGGCAAAAAAATAATTTTATTTCCCTCAATAATATTGAGAGCTTGTCTTTATATATGGAAAATTTAATATACACTCATTTTAAAAGAATGTATTATGCATTCTTAATTATGTTATTTTTATTTTAATTATAATTATTATTTTTTAATTATGATTTATAAATTATATGTTGTAAATTGGAGAAAACTTTATGCGTCCACAGAATCGATTTATACGGTGTCTCTATAAATTCAGATTTCTCGAATTTTCGAATATCGTTGTACACCACTTGTAGCTACTGGATAGGCACACAAATTCTGTGGAAGCAGAGGCGAGATTTAGTGTTGAATTTTGGGCTCTCTCTCTCTCTCTCTCAATTGAGTTTAGGGCAAACAACGAGGTGCGTTAATGGTTCTTTCTTAGTTTTGATCATCTAATTGAGCTCTGTTTCTTTTCTCTTTTGATCTTCTCCTCGTTGACTTGGGTTTGTTTAACTGTAATCAGGGTATTCTTTCAATTTTTTATTTTTATTATTCATTTTATTTTTTAACTTTAGTTTTCAATTCAATTCAATTTCCTGATCAATATTGGCAGTATCTGATTTTCATACTCAAATTATGTTCCAATTTTACTTTTTTGGGTTCAATATGAATCCCAATTAATTGAGATTGTAAAAGTTTCAACTCTGCCACATACTCATGTTTTCTTTTTTTTGGAATCGTTGAGTTTGTTGAATATTTGTGGTAATGTATTGGACTATTGTACATAACTGAATATTCACTTTGATTGAAAAAAATAAGTAAAAGTTTCAATTACATTGAACCTCTTTCCAGTATTTGGCATAAACCATGGTTTTATATATGAATTTTCCTGGGAGCCAAACACAGATTGGTAGGCAATATAAAGTGGGTTGGGTTTCTTTTTCCCCAAAATGGAATGGAAGAGAATGTAGTTCCAACCCCCCCCCCGTTGGATACCCTTATGGCAGTCATGTAGGTCATTTTATTAGTGAGATTGACATCAATGGCTAGTGATTTCAATATGCACCCAGAATACTCTTTTCTTGTTGAAACTTTTCCATTTTATTTGTTTTGCCAAGTGAAAAATTATTCTGTTATTCCGAAGCATCATCATGACGTGTCTGCGTAATATATATATATATATATTTGGTGAGAAACCTTAGTGGAGTAGACGTAACATTGTAACACTGACTTGGGTCTTTTTAATAGTGAGAAATCTCAATGTGAAAGCAAACTTTAGTTTCTCCAAATTGGCTAGGACTATATTTTAAAGGCATTCATGTCAATTAGGCCCTGAATCTAGAACCTATTATGACCCAACAAAGGAAAAGAAAAGAAAAGAAGATTGTGTTCTATTAACATGACATCAATTACCTCTTTATTCTTCTTCCATAATTTTTTATTTTTCATTTTGATGAAGTGATGAATTTGAGTTACATTTTAGTTTGCTGGTCTCTTTCATATTATGATGTAGGAGTACTTACTGGCTGTGCAACCTCAGTGAAAGTAAATTATGGGCTTTATTAAGGTGATAGCGGTGCTGGTGATTTTGTTGTTCTTGATCGTAGCTATCGCGGCTTGCCTTTTTGGTAGGGGTAGGGCCAGGGGTCGTACTGAAGCAACAGGAGTTCCCCAGTATTACGGCCCTTCAGTACCCCCATTCGGAGTTCAATCTCAAGGCCCCCAGAAATAGGGTTTGCACAAGTTGAGTAGTTATATGTACCTTGATACGAAAATGGACTTGTAGTAAGAAATAAGGTCACATTTGATTTGCGGATAAATGGGCAGAATAGGACTATTTCATCCTGGAATATCTTATCCTACCACATCATCGTATCTGCGAATCAAACACAGCCTACCAGAACTTCCTTGTCATAATGTAGTCTTTGGGGATTGCATCATTGGTGTGTAATGGACTAGGGGAAAACGGCAATTTAGTGTAAGTTTTTAAATAAATTGTAAATCGGTGATAAAGTTTACTATTTAATAATTGAAATGATATGCTTTTTCATGATTTTACATTTTTTTTTTTTTGGATCTGACCAGTGATGATTTGCAATTTCCCCAATGGGCTAGTAAATTGCTTTGGCCTGTAAGTGCTACATATGTTACATGACTCAGCTGTGATTGCATTTGATTATTGTCGGCCTACTTCAACTTATTCAAATTTTCTCAGCAACGGATAGGTGTTGGTGTAATCTTTTTCTCTTTTTTTATATATTAAATTATGATTGGTTTATTATTCTGCTCTCCCAAGCAAACTAAACCGAGCAAAAACATTTTTTTGGGTACCCAAAAAGAAAATGTTTGGGATCCTTGTGGACCTCCACTACCCCCAATGATGTATTGATCATTGATGTGTTTGAATTTTTTTCTATCTCTGATAGTGACATGAATAATTCAGATCATTTTGGGGATTGGGCAAGAAATCTCACCAACCAAGCTCTTGATCCGGGGATAGGCTCTGTTTTATATTTTCATCTGTCAATACTTTTTTTTTTTTTTTTTTGGTACATTTCAATTTGGACTCGTATTGATAATTTGAACCGTGTATCTCATAAGTTTTGTAATAAAGGTCATCTATTAAAAAAAATAAGTTTTATCGAAAAATTATAAACACGGGAACAAAAAATATTTTATTTTATTAAGTTTATGGTTTAAATTTACAATCACATATGTTGTTCATTTTATAAAATAAAATGTAATTTTTTCTTTAGTTTATAATTTTTCAATGAAATTGATTTTTTGTATAGATGACCTTTGTAATAAAATTTATGAGATTGATTGTTCGGATCATTGGTGTAAGTCTGAATTAAGACTTACAAAAGAAATATAAAGAGAAATAAAGAGATGAAGGTATGAAGGGGAGCTTATCCCTTGAGTTGCTTTGTTGGTGAATATGTCGAAAATCTGACCAAGTGAAAAGTAGTCCATTTACTTGGCTAAAACAAACCAAACTTAGTTTTTAAGGATTTGAAATTGATATTTGGATTATGTGTACGTATTTTGTATTACTACTGGAGGTGCACGTGTTGCACGTAATTATTTTTCTTATATTTATTTTTCTGTTTTTAAAATTTTTATTTTTAGCTTTTATAATAGTTTTACCATTTGAACCAATATGGTTTTTTTTTCTTTTTTTTTTAATTTTAATTTTAATTTTTAATGTTTAATGTTTATGTTTAAAAGTCCAAAAAGTGTTTTAATTTTTCAATATTTCATCATTGATATATTTTTTTTGTATTTTTAGGTAGTGTTTGGTTATATAAAATGATTGTATAATGAAATTAATATTATTACACAATATATATATATATATATATTTATTTATTTAAATTATACACATCACGCATGTGAAAGGCCAGTATGAATAACATAAATCCCATAGATTTATGTATGGTAAATCTCACATATGCCTTATTTTGTGGGATTCAAACTATGGATACAATTCCGTGTCCATTCTATGGAGTCATCTATTGTTTTGGTTGAAAATTGGTGGTCAGATTGGTAGTCTAACCAGATTTCATGTCCTTCATATGTGAGATAATTTTATCAATTGAAAACAATAATATATCTATTCCTACGTATGAGGGGGCATTGAATGTATGATAAAAGAATAAAAATTAGTATAAACATTTCACAGATTATCTCATATTTTGATATTTCGTTTTAAGCATTAAAATTTGAAAGTCGATTGAAACCAATCACATAAAATAATTGTAGTCTATGTCACATGGTTGAACTTATTACTATTAAATATATAATTCACCGGGTTGTTTTATTTTTTGTTGTGTGTCTGTATATAGAAACCACTTGGTAATTAAAAGGTGAAGAAATAAAATGCCCAACTAACATTGTAATATTATTATTATTTAAGGTGAGGAAATTAATTAATAATAATAATAATAATAATATTATTATTATTATTATTATTATTATTATTTTGAAATAAAATAAGTAAAGGAAATTGAAAGATAAAATAGTATTACAAAATTCATTTATTCTCTAGTTTGATCCACTTTGTGATTAAACTTTGGGAATTTGTCTTTGTCATTTTGTGCTTTTTTCTGCTACAATCTTTCCCGATGTGCGATCATTGTCATTTATTTTGTCTAGCCATGTAATAAATATATATGTATGTCCAGAAGTAAGTTTTAGCACATTGTAAAATTTGCTATTCTTACCTTCATATAATAACAATACTAATAGTATAGTTTTAAATTAACTTATTTCCTTTTCTATGTTAGTATGTTACAGATGTGACACTATTTATGCATTTGGTAAACTTGCCTTTTCTTTGGATGCTTATGAATTTAGTTGGACGCTATGAATTTAGTTGGACATCCAATAATTTTCTCAGCCGCTTCAAATAATGTGACATACAGTTTTCTTTCTCCATCTTCCATTAGCAGACAAAAATGTACAATATGAAGGAGAAAAATAGGTTTTAGTAAAATCAAGTTTGACTACCTGCTTACGGACGCGAAGGGGATACTTACGGTTAGCCAAATCAGGGTTGTCAGAAGCAAGAGGATCAACAGCAGGGGCAGAGACAACTGGTGGAGGGAGAGCTTTGCGACGAGAATAGATTAACAACGGAAAAGGAGAATGAGTAGGCGGCGGAGGAGGTGGAGAGGATGAAACAGACTTATGGGGTACAGTAGAGAGGAACTCATCAGAAGGTACAGTAGGAGGAGGAGAAGAAACAAGTTCATGGGGAACAGTAGAGATGTACTCATTAAGAGGGATCTCAGAAGGAAATGGATCAATGCGAACCAAATCTTAGGAGGAAGCTAAAAGTAAGCTAGACGCTCTAGGAAGACAATGTGGTGAGAGACATAAAGGCGGCGAGAAAGAGGATCATAATAGCAATAGCCTTTATGAGTAAGATTGTATCCCAAAAAGACACACAGGATAGACCGGGCACTAAGTTTTGTCCTATCTTTCCGGGGAAGAAGGACAAAACATGCAGACCCAAAAACACAAAGGAGGGAGTAATTGGGGAGTTAGGAAAATAAAGCCTCATAAGGAGAAGGACCGGAGATTAGGGAGGTAGGCAAAGAGTTGAGAAGTAAAGCAGTTGTAAGAACGACTTCCCCTCAAAAGGGAGCCGAAACAGAGGTAGAAAGAAGGCAAGATTTAGTTGTCTTAAGGAGATGATGGTGTTTACGCTCAGCACAACCATTTTGGGCGGGTATGTTAGTACAGGAAGTTTGGTGAATGGTATTTAAATTGGCCAAATACTCACAGAACTCAGTTTAAAATACTCCCCACCTAAGTCAAACTGTAACAATTTAATAGTAGACCCAAACTGTGTAGTGATCATAGATTGAAAGTTACGGTATATTTGGTAGAAGTCAGATTTATGAATCATAAGATAAACCCAAGTATAGCGGGTGCAATCATCAACAAAAGACACATAGTATGCAGAACCCCCTTTAGTAAGAACAAGAGTGGGTCCCCAAACATTAATATGCACAAGAGAAAAAGGAGAAACAGAAATAGATGTACTTTTATTAAATGGTAAAACTGACATTTTGGCTAGTTTATACCCCTGACATTCATTTATTTGACTAGGAGAAACATTACCCAACAACCCTGATTGAGCTAAAGACCGTAAGTAGACAACAGACAAATGACCAAGGTGAGAATGCCATAAGTAAAACTGACTCGACTAAGAATCTAACTGAAACGAAGAAAGTGCAGCTGGAGAGGTGGATAAAGGGAAATGCAAGCTTTCTACCACATATAGATCTCCAACTCTACGACTGGTCCCAATCTGCTTCTTGGACACCCGATTCTGCACACAGCAGACAGAAGAGGAAAATATAACATCAAAACCAAAAGCAAGTTGACTGATAGATAATAAACTGACAAATAGTTGAGGGAGATAGAGAATATAGGAAATAATAATAACAAACATGACAGAGAGTAAGACAGACCTAATAGACAAAACAGACATACCAGACCCATTAGCAGTATTAATTGTAATAAGAACTGGTGGGGGAATATAGTTTTGAAGTAAGGAAATGTGAGGAGTCATATGATGAGAGGCGCCAGAATCAAAAAAGCCAGATAGAAGAAGGGATACCTGAAGAGGACCCAAGCAAACTTGAATGAAGAGAGGTAAGAGTAGAGACAGATGGGGATAGCTGAGAAGAGGACATGATATGCTGAAGTTGTGCAATCTGAGCACTCAAGGAAGCCAAGTTAGGATCGAGAGCTGGAGTAGATGTAGTATAAGCAGCAGAAAGTCAAAAAGTACATGGAGTAGGACTGCGGAACTGTGTTGGAGTAGACTGGTGTCCTTTATTGGGACAGTTGTTCTTCCAATGACCCCTCTGATGGCAGAAAACATACTCATCTAGACCTAATGGTCCTTTCTTGGGTTTTATAGTGGCTTGAAGTTGATAAGGAGAAGGAGTTGATAATAAAGGAGGCTTAGTAGGAGCCAATAAAACAGAGGGAGATAGAGTCTGATTAGTCGTCTTAAGATGGGTTTTCTCGGAGATGAGCTCATGAACAATAGCATCCACAAAGGGAAGAGGAGATCGGTGAAGAATGCCACTGCGGATAGCCTTATATTAAAGAGAGAGAGAGAGAGTTGTTAAGAATTGCACTAAACGACCTTGCTCCCGAAACTCAATATAAGCGTCTAATATCTTGAGACTAGGTGGTTTTATAAGAGCCAACAGATCCTTGAGACCTGTCATCTCAATATAGAAGTCTTGAATAGTGAGATCCCGCTGACGAGCACTCTGAATAGCTATTTCCAACTCATACCGCTTGGCAAAGTTCGACTGCTGATAAACACCTAGTAAATAATTTCACACCTCATTGGCAGTACTGTACTTGGAAAAACATCATTCCAATACAGTCATCCACAGAATTATGAAACCAGGTTAGAACTTGGGCATTATCACTATCCCAAGTATTACAGGAAGTCAGATATCTTTCTGTCTTCGGGTCCGATGGATGAGGAATAGAACTAGAAACATAGTCCCATTTTTTTCTGGCCAAGAAAAAAATTCTTCATAACACTGACCAAATAGGCATAATTGCCACCAGCGAGTTTGCATTTGATGACTTAAATTTTAGTGTCCGACATTGTAATAAAACAAAGGTATGGGTTGAAGTATAAATAAAACAAATTAGGGCTTCAAGTGTAAATACCCAGAACCAACAACAAAGGGAGAAGTCAGCGAGTGAGATGGATTTCATGAAGTGAAACTGAGCCAGAGAGAGGAGAGAGAGAGAGAGATCAGACCTTTACAAGAGAGGTTCTTCGCGTATAAGAGAGAGAGTCGAAGAAGAGAACAAAGCAGAGAGAGTGAGTAGAGAGAGAGAGAGAAATGAAGAAGGACCCTCGTGAGCACGATCAGTCCCAGACGAGAGATTTACGACTTCAGACCAAAAAATTAGAGAGCCTTCACGACTTCAGACCAGAGAGAGAAGAAGACTTGAAGCACCAAGTCGACACACTGAGAGTACTGCGAAGACTAGCAAACACAACTTCGACTAGCGATCGTGACTCCAAATTAGGAACAGATGGGTCACCCACCCAAGTTGAAGACAACCAGTGAATCCGAGAGAGCACGAATCAAAGAACAATTGTGACAGTTCTAGGGTTTCGAATTAGAGAATAATGGTGACGACTCTGATACCATATAAGTTTTTTGAATGAAATTGTATATTAGTCTGAATCAATAAAACAAAGAATACATCACTTCTATAGAACTCTAACTCCTAAGCTTAAAAGGAAACTGAATACATCATAGAAATCGAATAGAACTCATATTCTCACAAATGTCGCAAATGTAAGTAAATTATGAGGTTTTAATTTTGATATTTAATAAATGCAAAACATTGATTTGTGTTATTATGTAGAACTATCACATACCTTAGATGATATTTAGAATTTGAGTTCTTACATTTATTGCATTTTGCTCCTTGTTCATTTTGATAAACTTTATTATTGCATACTTTGCAAGCAATATAACAAGGTTGGTCTAGATTGTCTATACGAAAGAATATTGCTTTGAAGGAATAATGTATATTCTACGTGGATATTTTTTAGCCATGGTGTATTAATATTAATATTAATTTGGTGAAGTAAAAGAAAAATCATGATATTTGAAAATTTTAACTATTATTAGGATGATAAATTATGTATCTAAAAGTCAAGTAATGAATGTTTTATCAAATTTTTTTTTTATCTTTGCTTGTTCAGGACTTTGCTTATTTGTTGCCCATAATATTATACCTGACTTGCTTTCAATTGTTTTTTGATTACAACTCTGTATATTATTTGTTAATTTTCTTATTGTATAAAACTGTAAATATAGAAATAGAAACATTGTTTTTTTAATATACCATTCTCTAATACTATTAGCTTCAAGTGTTGTTGGATTTATTTGAATTGTAGTTGTTGAGATTGTGTATAGATATTACACTTGATCGAAAAGAAAATTGTGAGTGTACATTAAACAATATAAAATTGTAAATATATATAATTAATAATTTATATATTTTCATCATGAGTCAATAATAATAATAATTTAATATAATAATATTATTTTAAATGTTTAAATGTACCTACATATGTTGCCACTTTTATTTTAGATATTGCAACTACTTAGTCTTTCTTTTGCCATATCTTCTAGAATTTTTCTTTCATTCTGGCTACATCTCCCTATATGTAAGAGAATAGATTGAGAGTTGTGACAATAGAAAATATAAATTTTAGTACTTTAATATATATATATTTTATAACTTAAGAGTTATTATAATTCATACCTTGAATCTATCAAATGGATATTTCTCTTCATTAATTTACCAATTGCTTCTGTTCTCGTAATCGATGAAAGATGATGATACAGTTCGTTCTAGGCGGAACGGGTCGGACTGATCCACGCTCCTCAATCCTACGTCCAAATGACCAAGCCCACCGGAAGTCCTGCACACGAGTTCAACGGGGAACGGGGAGTCCCTTAGTGAACCCTCTGACGAGCAAGTTAGAAAGAGAAGTGGAGTGTAGGGATGGATTAGAGATAGAAAGCTTAACCTTCTTCCTGTCTTCGATGTTTGCTTATATCCTTTGGTAATCATTTCGTTGTCCCTTCTGACCTGTCACCTTGGCCGAAAGTCTATGCTTTAGCTTACCTTGTTCATGGTGAAGGCGTTCTGTCCCGACGGAGAGGGCTTGTCGCAATAAATGCTGTAAGGGGCTTCATTAATGGTGATGTGTAGTGGCAATAACTTTGCAGATCTTTGTTTGCTTATATGGCTTGCAATTTTCTTGACATGTGTCTTGATGTCATTGGTTCTTATTGCTACGTGGGGCTTTGGTAGTGCTGGGCCTTAGTAGTTGAATTGTGTATTGGGCCCTAAATGGTGGACTATAATCTTTATGGGCTTACCCATGTCAGTAGTCCCCTATTCCCAAGTGCAGCTTTAGTCTAACGAAGGGAATAATCAAGAAAATGAGGGTGGTGAGAGACCGGCAGGGTGAAGGTCGACCGAGAGGAGTGACCGACCATGAGGAGGGTCGACCGCGAAGGGTGGCCGAGCGGAGGGACCGACCATGAGGAGGGCCGACTGTGAGGAAGGCCGACCACGAGGAAGGCCGACTACGAAGGGTGGCCGAGAGGAGGGGCCGGTTACAAGGAGGGCCGACTACGAAGGGTGGCCGAGCGGAGGGACCGACCATGAGAAGGGCCGACCGCGAAGGGTGGTCGAGAGAAGGGGCCGGCTACAAGGAGGGCTGACCACGAAGGGTGGCCGAGCGGAGAGACCGACCATGAGGAGGGCCGACTGCGAAGGGTGGGTGGCGGCGCGCGGGGCTCGAGGGACAGCGGGGCACGTGGTGATTTGAAGTGGAAAAGGCAGGGTAGGGGAATGGGGCATTGAATCGTGGTCGTACACGTGGCAGAATCCTGGAGTGGGGAAGGCTAGACGTTGGGCAAAATGTGAAACGATGGGTCATTATAGGGTGTTTGAAAAGACAGTTTTGGCGGATTGTTGAAAATTTTCAAACTGGCGAAAATTAATTGTGACCCTTGGAACACGGGCAAGCCTTGGGCTTTTGGTATTATCCGTTTTACATACCTGTTTGCAAACAACCAAAATATTCCAAGTGTAGACTCCTTTGTGTCGAGTGATACTCCTTTGCGATATTTCGTGGACTATCTCGCACTAGCATCTGAAGCTATTTGCAGACACACAAAAGGGATGGCCCAAGAAGAAGCAACAGCCGCAAGGGTCGATCCATTGGGCGACGGCGATGCGGTGGATTTGGCAGAACAATACCGGATGGAGAGGCGAGTGGAAAGCGATGGGGAGCCAGTGGGGCGACCTCGTTCGTTCACAATGATAGCGGTTGCGTAGCCGATCAGCCAGGTTGAGCCAGATTATTGGCATACGAAGGCCGATAAGTCGACTGTGATGGTGGATGAGTTGGTGGGTATACGCGAGAAATACCAGATTCCCGCAGAAATAGAGTTAAAGCTGCCGACAACGAAAGAGAGGCCATCCGACGCCCAACCGGGGGAGTTTGCCCTCTATGAGGAGGCGTTGAAGAGAGGGTTAAGGTTGCCACTCCCGCAGGTGGTAGTGGATGTCTTAAACCAGTTGAAAGTGGCGCCGGGTCAACTAATGCCCAAAGCGTGGAAGATTGTACTGGCCTGTGTAAGCGCGTGGCCGAGGGTGAACGAGGGAGCGGCTATGACGGTGGACGAGTTTTTTGCATGCTACAAGGCCTCGGGGCAGCAAGAAACGTGGGTCACTTTGCAGGCGGCGGCAGGAAGGGGCCTAGTGGTGGGGTTGCCATCATCAATAAAGGGGTGGAGGCCGCGGTGGTTCTATGTGTCCGCAAACGGAGGAGTTGGAGTGCGCACGGTGTGGGGAGTGCCCACCAAGTCTGTGGAGCCAAAGCTAGGAGCGGCAGCTGAGGAGAGGGTGAAGAAGGTGAAGGCATGGAGGGAGAAGGAGGGTGTCAAATGGGACGAGCTCGTTCAGCCGTCGACCTTGTTTGCTGCAAGGTTGGGCCCCCAGCTGACCGGTGGAGACCTGGAACCGGCGGAATTAGAGGCGAGAAGGAAGGTGCAAGAGGTGGAGGATAGGACCATTCTCGCGAAGGCCAGTAAATTCAAAGAGTTATAGGCAGACCGGCCGTCGAAGTCGATCGCGAGGGAGAGGATCCGACTGCGCCCCAAACCGCTAGGGGAAAAGGACTTGGGTGAATTTGAGCCACGACTGCTCCCAATTGATCCTTTGAAGGAAAGGGCCAACAAGGAGGTGGAGGTTGTGGCGAAGAAGAAGAAAAGGGTAAGGGAGAGGGAGGGAGGGGCCAGCCCTGAAGAGGAGGAAGGAGGTGATGGTGGAGGCTACTCTAGAAGGGGTGGCTGTCCCAGAGGTGCAGGGGGACAAAGGTTAGTGGGGCCAAGAGGAAGAAGAGCACATGAGTGCCATGCCCAAGATGCAAGTGGAGAGTGGGTCAGCTGGTCCTGAAGAGGGGGTGGAGCAGCAGCCCAAAGGGGGTCCTGCGCCCCAAGGAGAGGGGGTCAGGCTGACGGCTGCCATCTATCATGCTCGCGCAGTGTCTGGGCGACTGGAGGGAGAAGAAGGCCCAGCCAAGGCAGCTGCAGATTGTCTTTTGGGGGTAGTGGATGAAGCAGCTGTGCGCTCGCTGGCCAGGTTCAATGAGGTTGAGCTACTAAGGGGGCTGTGCTCTGCCCAAATGGAGGCGACCACCTTAGCAGGGGCTCGGCTGAGAAAGGCGGCGGCTGCAAAAGGTGAAGTGAAACCTCTGAAGGCAAAGTTGGAGGAGGCGAAGGCCCAACTTGCAAGTTTGAGGAGAGAAACTGCTGGATGGAGGGAGACCGTGCGAAGTGTGTGCGCTAGGGGGTTGGAAGAGACCCAGAAGGCCAAGAAAATGCAAATGTTGGCGATAGTGCAGGGATACTCAGCCGAGTGAGCCAATGCTGAACTGCTCGCGACCAAGTTGGAGTTGGAAGCGGAACGCCGCAAGGTGGTGTCGCTCGAGTTCCAATGGGGAACGAGCAGAAGAAGCTAGAAGAGGCCCAGGTAGCTTGCACCGTCGCCAACGATTGGTAGGAGGAGGCCATGTCTAGCAACAAAGATCTTCGAGCTCAGTCAATCAAAGAGAAAGAAGAGTTGGATCTGAAGATTGTTGAGCTGGAGAGGACGTTGGCGGACGAGCGGACCAAGTCAATGGAGGAGAAGGCGAGGTTGGAGAAGGAGTTAGCGGAAGAGAAGACCAAGGCAGCCTCTGAGAGGGCAGCATACTCCGACTTGTGCGTCGCTGCAGTGGAGCAGTTCAAGGGGTCTGCTAACTTCGAGATGGCGATCGATGCTGCGATCACCAGTAACTTGGCAAGGGAGGCGTCTGGGGGGGCTGGTCCGTCGGGAGCGACTGTTGGGAGTAGGAGTGAAGAAGAAGTAATCCAGAGCTTCCAACGGTCGGACTTCTACAAACACGAGATGACTGAGTACTGGGACAGCGGTTGGAAGATGTTTAAATGCAAAGCAGAAGAGCTGTTCCCAGACTTGGACCTCAGCAGTGTAAAGATTGATGAAGACGACGTGGCCCAGACCCCCCTAGACGAGGGTGTTGAAGAAGAAGACCTTGTCTCAAGTGAAGAGGAATAAATGGTTTGGACAAAATTTGTGCTTGGAGGTTGGGTTGTTGTTTTTGTTTGTTTGTTTGTTTGTTTGTTTTTTTTTTTTTTTGGAATTTCTATAATAGACTTATGTATAAACTTGTGAATAAATAAAATTGTGAATTGTTGTTTTCATGTTTGTAATTCTGTAAATCATTGTGAATAAATGAGAATGGTGACTTGCACAGGGTTTGTGTATAAATCATTGTGAAGTATAAGATGTAAGAAAACCTCAATGCAGAGTGAAGTTTAAAATGTAAGAAAACCTAAATGCAGAGTGAAGTTTAAAATGTAAGAAAACCTCAATGCAGAGTGAAGTTGTGAATCATGACCCAGCAAGGAGCCAGTCTGACTTGGAAAATGTTGAACCGGAATTTGACTAAGTATGGTAACTATGCCACGATCATAAAGTTGTAATGGTGGCTCAGACTGACTGAGGCTTTAAGTAACTCAGTCTGGCTGAGCTCTTCCTACTCAGTCTGGCTGAGGTTTTAAGTGACTCGGTCTGGCCGAGCTTTTCATGCTCAGTCTGGCTGAGGCTTTAAGTAACTCGGTCTGGCCGAGCTCTTCATGTTCAGTCTGGCTGAGGCTTTAGTTAACTCGGTCTGGCCGAGCTCTTCATGCTCAGTCTGGCTGAGGCTTTAAGTAACTCGGTCTGGCCGAGCTCTTCATGCTCAGTCTGGCTGAGGCTTTAGGTAACTCGGTCTGGCCGAGCTCTTCATGCTCAGTCTGGCTGAGGCTTTAGGTAACTCGGTCTGGCCGAGCTCTTCATGCTCAGTCTGGCTGAGGCTTTAAGTAACTCGGTCTGGCCGAGCTCTTCATGCTCAGTCTGGCTGAGGCTTTAAGTAACTCGGTCTGGTTGAGCTTTTCATGCTCAGTCTGGTTGAGGCTGCAATCAAGGCGTTATTGAAATACCACACAAATAACTGAGATAGAAGCTTGTTGTCATACAAAGTGCAGGCCATTTGATCATAAATTTACACCATACGAGGAGAGAATGAGAGCATGCAAGTGCGTAGATAGTCAAAAAGAAAATACAGCGATTGATCAATACAAAAATACAACTTTTATTGAAAATAATGCTTCAAATGCTCAACATTCCAAAGATGGGGGAGGTCTCGACCTTTCATATCCTGAAGTCGGTAAGTACCCGGACGAGGTCTGGCTTTCACAACGTAAGGTCCTTCCCACTTGGCTGCCAGTTTACCCTCAGTCGGATTTTTGGTGGCAAGAGTTGCTTCTCGTAAAACAAGATCCCCTACTGCGAATTCCCTCGGTCGGACTTTGCGGTTGTAGTGTGTTCTTATTTTCTGTTAGTATGAGGCCCGTTTGACTGCAGTGGTTTCTCGGAGCTCTTCAATTAGGTCCAGGTCTGCCCGACACAACTCTTCAGTTAGTTATGGATTCGGATGTAGAACCCTTGGGGTAGGAAGACCGATTTCCACTGGGATGACCGCCTCAACGCCGTATGTTAAGCGAAAGGGGGTCTCCCCAGTGGGAGTTCGAGCGGTAGTGCGGTAGGCCCAGAGTACATTCGGTAGTTCCTCAGCCCAGAGTCCCTTAGCAGTTTCCAACTTGGTTTTGATGATCTTCAGAAGAGAACGGTTGGTGACCTCAACTTGGCCATTGGCTTGGGGATGACCTGGGGAAGAGAAACATGGCTGGATTCGAAGCTCTGCACAGAATTTCCTGAACTTGGTATTGTCGAATTGTTTGCCGTTGTCGGAGACGATGGCTTGAGGGATGCCAAATCTGCATACGATCGACTGCCAAATGAATCTGGTTGTGTTTCGCTCGGTAATTGTGGCAAGGGGTTCTACCTCCACCCATTTAGTGCAGTAATCAATGGCGACAATGGCAAATTTGGTTTGGCCTCAGCCAGTGGGCAATGGGCCAACTAGGTCGATCCCCCATTTGGCGAATGGGTAGGGACTGCAAAGCATGATTAATTCTGTAGGAGGAGCATGGGGAATGTTGGCAAAACGCTGGCACTTATCACATTTGAGCACGAAGTCTGTCGCATCCTGATTAAGAGTAGGCTAGAAATAACCAGTGCGAAGTATTTTGTGGGCTAGGGACCGGGCGCCCGAATGATTACCACAGATACCCTCATGGATTTCCCTTATCACGTAGGTTGCTTGAGCAGGATTGAGGCATCTGAGGTATGGGCGTGAAAAACCACGTTTGTACAAGAGGTCGCTGACAAGAATGTAGTTGGACGACCGGACCCTAACTTTGGCGGCCTGCTGTTTGTCAGCTGGCAGTTCCCCCGTTGTCAAGAATAGAGAGATATCGGCCGCCCAAGGGATAGGTTCGTTTTGGAGAAAGTAGACTTGCTACTGGTTTGGGGAAATGGCAGGGTGAGTCAGGTACTCGAGGCAGACACCATGGCTGAGGTCTGACTGGTCTGCCGAAGCCAACTGAGCCATTTCATCTACCTTGGAGTTTTTGGTCCGAGGGATGTGTTTGATATGGAAACTGGTGACGAGGCGAGCGAGAGGGAGTGCAATATTCCTATAAGCCCGCATTGTGTCTTCTTTGGCATCGAATTCCCCCGTGATTTGACCGACAATGAGCTGGGAATCGCTGAACACTTGGATATGGCTGACACCAATGTCTCTGGCGAGGCGGAGACTTGCAATCAACGCCTCATATTCGGCTTCATTACTGCTTGCATCGAACAAGAAACGGAGGGCACATTTGAAATAACTACCCACAGGGGCGGTGAGGATGAGACTAGCCCCACTGCCTTCCTTGCGGGATGATCCGTCGACATTGAGGGTTCAGGAGTGGGGTCTTCTAGTTCGGTAGGGGTTGGTGGAGGTGGAGGAGCTGTGGTTTGGATGAGATTAGTGAATTCCAGGATGAAATCGGCAACAGCCTGCCCCTTAATCGTTGTCCGAGGCCGGTAGGAGATATCGAACTGGCTGAGTTCGACCGACCATTGCATAAGTCTGCTGGAGAGCTTTGGTTGTTGCATGATTTTTTTCAATGGTTGGTCAGTGAGGACCACTATGGAATGGGCTTGGAAGTAAGAACGGAGTCGTCTGAAGGCGGTGACCAAGGCCAAGGACATTTTTTCTAACAATGGGTAATTCAGTTCCGCTCCCCTGAGAGCCCGACTGATGTAGTAGACCGGCCGTTGGACGGGGCTGTCTTCCCTGATGAGAGCTGCACTGACTGCGGTGTTTGACACGGCTAAATAGAGGAAGAGGGGTTCGCCTGTGATTGCCTGAGAAATGAGGGGGGGTTGGCCATGCACTGTTTCAATTGTTGAAAGGCCTCTTCGGATTCGGCCGTCCACTCAAAAGTTTGCCAAAGAACTTTGAAGAAGGGGAGGCACTTGTCTGTTGCGCGAGAAATGAAGCGGTTGAGGGCGGCAACTCGGCCAGTAAGTCTCTGAACCTCTTTAACCGTTCTGGGTGACTGCATTTCAATCAAGGCCTTGATCTTTTCGGGGTTAGCTTCAATGCCCCGCTGACTGACCATGAAACCCAGAAACTTCCCAGATCCGACGCCGAAGGCGCATTTCTCCGAATTGAGCTTCATTTGGTACTTTCGTAGGGTGGCGAAGGTCTCTCGCAGGTCGGTCATATGATCAGTGGAGAGCTTGCTCTTGACTAGTATGTCGTCGACATATACTTCCATGTTCCGGCCTATCTGATGATGAAAGACAGCATTGACCAACCGTTGGTAGGTGGCCCCAGCATTCTTCAACCCAAATGGTATCACACGATAATGGTAGGTACCACGGTCGGTGATGAAGAATGTGTGTTCCTGATCAGACGGGTGCATCAGAATTTGGTTGTATCCAGAGAAGGCATCCATGAAGCTGAGCATTTGATGACCGGTAGTGGTGTCAACCAGCAGATCTATGCGAGGAAGGGGATAGCTGTCTTTGGGGCAAGCTCGGTTGAGGTCGGAGTAGTCGACACAGAGTCGCCATTTACTGTTGTTCTTACGGACCAGGACCACGTTTGACAACCATCTAGGGTAGTCCACGTTCTTGATGAATTGTGCCTCAAGGAGCTTATCTACTACCGTGGCAATGAGAGTGTTGCGCTCTGGATGAAAGATGCGCTGCTTCTGGCGGAAGGGTCGGAAATGGGGTTCAACGCTGAGGCGATGGGTTATGAAGGAGGGGTCGATACCCGGCATATCGGAGTGGGTCTAGGCGAATACATCTTTATGCTCGATCAGGAGGGCGGTAAGGTCGGCTTTTGCCTGGATGGATAGTTGGCTGCCGATCTTGGCAGTTTTTGCTGGGTTGGTGGGATCGATGAGGACCTCGACAAGTTCTTCCACTGGTTCCCCCCTAACCAGCTCGTCCTCGTCTCTGACATCGAGTCCTTCAATGATCATAGCCTCCTTCAGCTTGACTTCTTTAAGTGAGGTGACATAACATTCTCTGGCCACGGTCTGCTCTCCCCTTACTGTCCCGACCCCGAGATCGATGGAGAACTTGATGGCAAGGTGGTAAGTGGATGTGATAGCTTGGAAAGCATTTAGGGCGGTGCGGCTAAGGATGATGTTGTAAGCGGAGGGGCAGTCAACAACAAGGAAGGTCAGCAACCTTGTGGTCTGCCGCGAGTACTCGCCGATTGTGATGAGAAGATCGATGAAGCCGATGGAAGTCACCCGGTCGCCAGTGAAACCGACCAAAGGGGTTTGGAGAGGAGACAGACTTTCTTCCCCGATCTTGAGCTGGCGGAAACAATTGAGGAAGATGATATCTGAAGAACTGCCGTTGTCGACGAGAACCCGTCTGACCTTGTAATTGGAGAGGAGGGCGGAAATGACGAGAGGGTCGTCATGGGGGTAATGGATGCCTGTGTAGTCGGCGTCCGCGAAGGTAATAGGCTTGGTCCACTTCCTGGGCTGTTTGGGGGGTCGGTCCAATGTGGCAACTTCTTTGTCTGAGCCCTGCCTTATTTTTCTGAGTTCTGCCTGCTGAGCCGAGCGGGATGGTCCTCCACAAGCAAGCCCGCCGGAAATAACTCTGATTTCTCCAACAGGTGGGGTGGGGTTACCTTGTGCTCGAGGTTGCTGTGGAGGGCGATCGTGACCTTGGTTAGGCTGTGCTGGTTGTCGGGGAGGAGTGCGCCGGCGGTTGTTTCTGATGGGTTCAGTCCGTTGCCTCTACTGAGGGCGAGTATCCGTGAATCGACTGAGACGTCCTTGATGAATCAAGCCCTTGACCTGATCTTTGAGGTTGACACACTCCTCGGTATTATGGCCGTGGTCCTGGTGAAAACGGCAATATTTGGACTGGTCTCTCCAATTGGAAGGGGTCCGTGATGGTTAGGGCCATTTTAGGGGGTAGTCCCGCTGGATCTGATTGAGAACTTGTTCCATGGGGGAATTGAGGAGGGTGTACTGCTCGAACTAGCCGAGCGGTCGGGCTAGTGCCGACCGGTCGGCTGGGGGGGTCGGTCGGTATACTGACTTGTTGGGTTATTATACTGGGTATTTCTGGTTTCTGCATCCTTTCTCTTCTCTCTAGGGGTCGGATTTTTGGCTATAGGATCTTGTCGAGTGACTAAGGAATCTTCGGCGTTCATGTATTTTTGAGCTTTGGAGAGTAGGGTTGCTATGGAGGTCGGGGGGTTTTAGAGAGGGAGAAAAGGAAGTCAGATGACCGTAGACCGGCCATGAAAGCCGTAAGGATGACCTTGTCATCGTTTTCCGCTACCTACAAGGCTTCGGTGTTGAAGCGGATAACGAAACTGCGCAGCGACTCCCCCTTGGTCTGACGGATGTTAAGGAGTTGGGTTGCCGGACGCCGCTGGCGCTGGGCTCCAATGAAATGGCTGAGGAAGGAGTCACTGAGGTGCTGGAAGGTGGAGACAGAGTCTGCTGGCAATTGACTAAACCAAAGTCGGGCTGACCCCTTGAGTGTCACGGGGAAAGCCGGACACATGATTTCGTCGGGGAATGCATGGAGGATCATGAGGGTTTTGTAGGTCTCCAAGTGGTCAACTGGATCCGTCGTACCGTCAAAAGAGTCGATGGAGGGCATTTTGAACTTGGGGGGTAGAGGTTTGTCCCGGATGGAGGCAACGAATGGTGAGTTGGCTGTGGTGGAGGGCTTATGCTGTATGTTCTGCATGACTCCTTGGAGTTGGAGCTTCATGGCTCGGAGTTTTGCATCCCAGAGAGGAATGTTGTCACCACCAGAGGGCAGCGGGGCTGGACGCTGCTGGCCTCTCCTTCAGGGGTTGGTGCCAGGACCGATGGGTGCGAGGCTCGGGGTGGTGGATTTATATCTGGGAGAGGTGGTCGCAAACCCTCTAAGTTGGGCGGATGGGGCTGCTGGATAGTATGGCTCGGGGCTCGTTCTTGGTTGGGTGGGATATCTGGAGGTGGTGAAGGAGGCATAGGAAGGTTTCTTTGGAGTAGGGCATCAATCAGAGCTTGGTTCTGCTCGGCCAGGCGGTTGATGCTGTTGGTGAGCTCGGCGAAGTATTGTGGTGGGTTGTTTGGATTGGGAGGGTCGGCTTGGTGGTCAGGAACATTGGGGTGGGAAGCCATGGATCTAGTTGTGACCATTCACCTTTGCAGGTGGTAGGAAGAGGTTATTGGGAAAGGGCCTCCGGCGACAATGAGCACAACTGGCGCGCAGGGTAAGAGAGTTCCCACAGACGGCGCCAACTGATGATACAGTTCGTTCCAGGCGGAACGGGTCGGACTGATCCACGCTCCTCAATCCTACGTCCGAATGACCAAGCCCACCGGAAGTCCTGCACACGAGTTCAACGGGGAACGGGGAGTTCCCAGCGAACCCTCCGACAACCAAGTTAGAAAGAGAAGTGGAGTGTAGGGGTGGATTAGAGATAGAAAGTTTAACCTTCTTCATGTCTTCGACGTTTGCTTATATCCTCTGGTAATCATTTCGTTTTCCCTTCCGACCTGTCACCTTGGCCGAAAATCTATGCTCTAGCTTACCTTGTTTATGGTGAAGGCGATCTGTCTTGACGGAGAGGGCTTGTCGCAATAAATGCTGTAAGGGGCTTCATTAATGGCGATGTGCAGTGGTAATAATTTTGCAGATCTTTGTCTGCTTATGTGGCTTGCACTTCTCTTGACATATGTCTTGATGTCATTGGTTCTTATTGCTACGTGGGGCTTTGGCAGTGTTGGGCCTTAGTATTTGAATTGTGTATTGGGCCTTAAATGGTGGGCTATAATCTTTATGGGCTTACCCATGTCAAAAGAGACTCAACATTTTGTACTAAGCCAAATACATCTAACATAATAGTAAAAAATAATTTAAGATTTACATAAAAAAATGTTAAAGACATAGTAATAATACTGTTGTTTTGTATATGTTGTTTGATATGAGAGAATGGGACAAAGTTATATGCGAGTGTATCTAACTTGATTGTCATTTTGGCATCTTGTACTTGTGTTTGAATAGAGAGTGACATTTCAATTTCTTTGTGAATACATGCAAACTTTTGATTCACAAGTTTAACAAGCCCATTGAAAATGAATATATACTGTCCTTTTAAAATGATCAGATTATCAAAATAGAACTCTTATCGTGATGGACCTCATTAGGTCAACCAACCAGTCTAGCCACAAATATGAACAGGAGGGAAGTTTAGCTTCATATTAAAAATGTTACTTCCCTAAAAAACACTTACCTCTAATAGAATTGTCTCACATACACAGATCTTAATGATTAATATATTATATATAATTATTGATCAAACTTCCATTTAGTCAAGACTATAAACTATTATGGGCAAGACCAAATTCAAGGTATAGATGAAAAAGGATATCCGCCAGAATATATGAACAGTTTTTTAAGTCCATTATTAGAATTCCTTAATTGTTCTTATTTTTATGGGAAAAATTACCATCCAATTGTAATCTTTAAAAATTATTATATATCAATAAAAAAATTTATGATTTTAATTATTAATATTTATGATGTTTACCACTCTTTTTCCTAACACCACTGATGAGTTATTTTTTCTATTTTATTGTTTTCCAAATATATATATATTTTTATAGAGAATTTGAAGAATACATCTTTATTTTTTATTTAAAAAAAATAAATCTAGATAAAGAAAAGGGGAAAAACTTGCTAATGATAAACCCACAATTGGAACTACCAAAAATTAACAAATAAGAAACACCAAAAGCTGCAACTGAATAACACTATTTTAATTTCTGAATAATGCATGATAAAAAGGAAAAGAAAAAAAAGAAAAAAAAAATTCCATTAGTGTGTTTGGTTTGAGTTTTTTGAAAACTGAATTTTTGATTTCATGTTTTTTGTTTTTAGTGAATATTTTTAAAATTTTAAACATTTTTTTTAACGTTTTTAGATCACCTTATTTAGATGTATCTAAAAAGTAAAAAATTTGTGAAAAAATATTTTTAAAAATTAATAAATACAAAAAAACAAAAAAATATACTGAATTCTCGTATTTTTTTTTTGTATTTTTGGTATTTAGTGAATTTTTAAAAGGTTTTTTTCAATTTTTTTTTTTACTTTTTAGGTATATTTATGTTCGGCATGTCTAAAAATTAAAAAAATTGCTCAAAATATTAAGAAAATTCAGTAAAAATAAAAAAATACAAAAAATAATAAAGTAGAATTTTCTGAAAAGTGTTTTTTAAAAGGATGGGTCTAAAGTGACTTGTTTTGAAAGTTCTATATCAAAAAATAAATAAAATATAATTGGTGTTTCAATCATACTAATCGAAATTTAGAGATTTTATGGGTATGAAATCTTTTGATCGATTTTAGTATAATGATTTAGGAAAAATGCTTTGGAGTCGATTTTTTAATTTTAAAAACCAAATGCGACTTTTTTCTTTGATTTGTTTGTAAATTTTATAAGTCAAAAAATTTAGGGTAAACAACTAATAGGTCCTAATAGTTGGACTTAATTCCCATCAAGTCCTATTGAAAATAAATCTTAATAAAATTTTCGCTAAAAATAAATTTTTTTTGTGACAATTTTTTATATGTCGCTAAAAAGTGACAATTAGTGACTTTTTTTTATCATGATTTTTATAAATCGCCGCTAAAACTTACAATTAGTGACTTTTTTTATCACAAATTTTTTTTTTTTTCATAGGATCTATTAGATAATAAGTTCACTTATTAAGATCTACACATAAGTACCCAAAATTTTATTACATAAGCAAATAGTATACATACATATTTAAAAAAAAAAAAAAAACGATAATGTTAGGCATTATGAAAGAAATATCATGAAAATCGTTTATGAGGATTCTGTAATAAATGTGTACATCTTAAATAACTATGAAAAATATATAATTGCTCAACCAAACACAAGATTAGAGACTTGACCATACCTTGCTATTTCATGACTCGACCTTTCTATTAATTTTCTTATTAGTGCTTCAGCTTCTTGATCATAAAAAAAAAGAAAAAAAGAAAAATGATAAACGATAAAATATAAAATAATAAAAATAAAAAAAAAAATCATTAGAAAAAAACAAGCACTTTATTGTTCCTGTCTAAAAATGTCTCCAATTATTATGTTTTTTTGTTTGTTTGTTTTTTTTTTAAGGACAAAAAGCACATTCCATTACTAATTGTAACATTTACATTAGTAGCCAGCTCATGGACTAGTTTAATTACAGGTCTTCCTATTTTAATAATACTAAGAAAATGAAAAAACTTGCTAAAACATATATCACTAATGCTTGAAGCTACTTGCCAATCCACATCAGTCCCCTCATACTTTAGTAACTTAACCAAAACTTGGCAGTCCGTCTTTATCGTGGCCTTACGGAACTGTTGCCCGACAGCCCATCGCATAGCTTCTAAACATGCTATAGCTTCGGCCATCAATGGAGACGATGAAGGCTGAATTGCCATTGTTTTCTGGTCTACTTGTTGATTGTTGTCATTTAAACAAACCCACGCTGCTCCTGCAATCAACCCATTTGATCTCCATGACCTATCAATTAGGAAAGTCCTCATTGTTGAGCCTCCCTCTGGAACTGCTGCTTCCTGCAATTCTTGCTGATTCGGAGGAGCCCACAATGGTGGAATCTCTACCTAAAAATAAGTGTTTGAAATGCTCCACAAACACCTTTTGAATATCTGCTAGCTCAGTGATTGCAACACCATCCGTTCCTTGAACATAACTAATATAATTTCTTGTCCTTCGCCATGATGCCATTCGATGAAAAAATTTATTCTTATGGTCACCAAAATGCATCCACTGTTTCCGAGGAAGACCATCCAATTACTTCCGAAGTCCTTGTGTTAGGCCTATCGGACACCAGAAATCAATACCATGCAAGAACACAACAATATTTACGTGGTTCGGCAATTGCCTACGTCCACGGAGAGTAATGTATTATCCGGAGAAACAAGATTACAGAACTTTTTCTCACATACACTCTCACTCTCTCAATTCTCTCTCTGTGTGCTCTATTGCTCACAGCTTGTTGTTGTTATATTTCTCCTCTCAGCCTCTCCATATATATACACCTATAAACGGTAGTAGGTGAAGCCCAGCCAGCTTGCATTCTTCATTTTGATGGTGATCCGTCCACCTTTGCGGCACCTTTGCGGCTTGCAGCCGTCTTCTTTGACAAGCTTGGCAATACGTTCACATGAGGAGAAGCTTCTTCCTCCTTATGAGCTGGATCCAACAATTCTCCCCCTCCACGCCCATAAGGATAACTGACTTCTCACTTGAAGTCCATCCCGGTCAGAATCTTACAAACTTCCAGTTTGTCTCTGGTGACACTTTTGGTCATCATGTCAGAAGGATTCTTGTCTGTGTGAATCTTCACTAGCTTCATCAGCTGCTTTTCCATCACTTCTCGTATCCAATGATACCGGACATCAATGTGTTTTGTACGTGAATGGTACATGGAATTCTTGCTCAAGTCAATTGCACTTTGACTATCACAATGTACCTTGTAATCTGCTTGCTGTAGTCCCAATTCTTGGAGAAACCGCTTTAACCACAACATTTCCTTTCCAGCATCGGCGCGGCAGCAATGTACTCTGCCTCTGTTGTAGATAAAGCAACACACTTTTGTAGTTTGGACTGCCATGAAACAGCTCCCCCTGCAAAGGTGAATAGAAATCCTGATGTAGACTTTCTACCATCAAGATCACCTGCCATATCGGCATCTGTAAAACCCTCCAAAATTGGTTCAGCTCCCCCGAAACATAAACACATCCTTGAATTCCCTTCAAGTACCGAAGAATCCATTTGAGCCTCCCAATGCTTCTTTCCTGGATTGGCGAGGAATCTGCTCACAACGCCAACTGCGTGAGCTATATCTGGCCGGGTACACACCATTGCATACATCAAACTTCTTACTGCGGAAGAATAAGGGATTGCCTCCATTTCTTTCCTTTCAGAGCTGGTTGTAGGACACAAACGCTTTGACATATCGAAATGATTGGCCAGTGGTGTGCTGACTGGCTTAGCATCTTTCATGTTGAACCTTTCAATTACCCGTTCAACATATTTCTCCTGTGACAACCATATCTTCTTGGCTTTCCTGTCACGAACAATCTTCATGCCCAAAATTTGCTGTGCTGGGCCTAAATTCTTCATGTCAAAATACTGTGACAAGTCCTTTTTCAACTTGTTGATCATAGTAGTATCCTGTCCGATGATCAGCATATCATCGACATACAACAGTAGGATAATGAAGTTTCCATCCGAAAACCTGCGGAAATATACACATTGGTCTGCCACCGTTCTTGTGTACTCGTGATCCACCATAAATGAATCAAACTTCTTGTACCATTGTCTCGGCGCCTGTTTCAGGCCGTAGAGACTCTTCTTCAGTTTGCAGACGAGTTTCTGTTTTCCTTGAACTTCAAATCCTTCTGGTTGCTCCATGTAGATCTCTTCCTCCAACTCACCATGGAGAAAGGCAGTCTTGACATCCATTTGTTCTACTTCCAGATTCAAGCTAGCTGCTAATCCCAGAGCTACTCGAATAGAAGTCATCTTCACAACTGGGGAGAAGATCTCATCAAAATCAATTCCTTTCTTCTGCCCAAAACCTTTGACTACTAAACGAGCTTTATGCTGCAATAGTTTTACCATTTCCATCTTTCTTCAACTTATACACCCATTGTTCTTCAAAGCTCTCCTGTCTCTTGGAAGTGGAACAAGCTCATAAGTGTGGTTCTTCTGCAAAGAACTCATCTCCTCCTTCATGGCTTGCATCCAACAGTCTTTCTCTGTATGACTCTTGGCTTCTGAAAAACTCTCGGGCTCCCCCTCATCAGTAATCAGAATATACTGAGAAGCGGGATATTTGGTTGATGGTACGGCAGCTCTTCCAGATCTCCGCAACTGAGGCCCAGTTGCCTCTGTTTGAGGGGTTGCTCCCCCTGCTCAATACCCTCCTCATCCGGGTCTTCATCTCTTTCCTCTTGATCCTCAATTTCTGGCATAGGATCCTGCAACTCTGGCACTTCTTGTTGCACATCATCACATCTAGCATTTTGTGGTGGCTGGGGAGATGGAAACAAGTCTGGAGTGATGACATCTCTAGACTTTGCAGATTTCTCAAAATCTGCTACTGTCTGGTCTTCTTGGAACACAACATCTCTGCTTCTGAATATCTTCTTATTCACTGGGTCCCACATCCTGTACCCAAACGCTGCATCTGAATAGCCCACAAATATGCATGGAGTGGACTTGTCATCAAGCTTCTGTCTGTTTTCCTGGAGATGTGTGCAAAAGCCTTACACCCGAAGACTCTCAAGTGAGAATATGATACCTTTCTTCTGGACCAGACTTCCTGAGGTATCGCAAAATTCAACGGGACTGAAGGCGACCTGTTGATGAGGTAACAGGCTGTACTGGCGGCTTCAGCCCAAAATGACTTTGGCAACTTTGCCATTTTGAGCATACATCTGACTCTTTCTATATAGTGCGGTTCATCCTCTCTGCCACACCATTGTGTTGTGGGGTGCCGGGAACTGTTGTCTCGTGCCGGATGCCTCTGCTGGCACAGTATGCTGCAAAAGCGTTGGAAGTGTACTCGCCTCCATTGTCTGTGCGAAGACACTTCAACTTCTTCCCGGTCTCTCTTTCCACCATTGCATGGAACTCCTGAAAGTGCTGAAATACCCTCATCCTTTGTCTTCAGGAAATACACCCACAACTTCCTTGATGCATCATCAATGAAAGTCAGAAATACTTCCGGCCGCCATATGACTCACTTCGATGGGCCACAAACATCCGAGTATACCATATTGAACACTTCTGTTTTCCCTAGCTCGTTGAACTGAATGATACTCGATGTTGCTTGCCATAAAGGCAATGATCACAGGGCTTCAAGACCTCCCTTTGGATAAGGGTATCCTGGATTGCTTTGCCAATAGATGCAATCCCTCTCACTCAGTGAGCCAGTCTTCTGTGCCATAAGTCGGTGACTCCTTGTCTTCTGCTGCATTAAGACTGTCCAGACAGATCTTCGTTTGAGTCTTATACAGTGTTGAAGACATCTCTCCTCTGGCGATTGTCAAACTCCTCCTGTTAGCTTCCAACGGCCATTTCCGAATGTACTTGTGTAGCCCCCTGTCGGTCCAGGGCGCTTCCGGAGATAAGATTGAGGCGCAACTCTGGAACATGCCTCACTCTTTGAGAACCAGCTTGTTCCCGCACATTAGTTTGAATACTAATGTCTCCAATACCCACGATCTTCGAATAGCTAGAATTCCCCATTCGAACAGTGCCAAAATCTCCAGCGTTGTACGAGCTGAAGAGTTCTCTGTGGGAAGTGGCGTGATAGGATGCAGTCTGTGTCTATCACCCATTCTGTGTAGCTGTGATCAACCACGTGAAGGCAATCTTCCTCTTCAACCAACTGCAAGAAGTATTTCTTCTTCAGTTGTTGTGGCTGTTGTGTTCTCATCTCCTTTTGACCTACTGCTTTGGCCTTTATCTTTCCGGCTTGGGCAGTTTCTCTTTATGTGACCCTCCTGGCCACAGTGATAGCAAGTGAAGCTGGAGTTACCTCGTCCTTTGTTTTCTCTGGATTTACTCCTGTTTTGTTCCATCTGCCTCTACTCTTGCTTCTTCTTCTCTACCTACCTCTTCCTTACCACTGTCTCTGCCTCTATCTCTGTGACAAGAGCATGGGACTGATTACCTCCCATGTCTTTCCTTCTTGTCTCTTCATTGTACATGGCGTCTGTGACCATACTCATGGTCAATTTCCCTTCTGGTGCAGAGGTGCTGAGAGAAACCACCAACGTCTCCCAGCTATCCGGTAAAGAACTGAGCAGTAGAACGGCTTGCATTTCATCATTCAACGCATCTTGACGGTTGCAAGCTGATTCACCCAGATTTTTGAATTCACTGGTGTGCTCAGCAATAGACACGCCATTTTTTAACTTCAAATTTACTAGCCTTCTCATCACCAAGGCTTTGTTTCGGGCGGTCTTTGACTGGTACATGTCGCTTAACATTGTCCAAATAGTATATGCATCTGTCTCTTCGGCAATATGATGGAACACACTGTGATCTATCCATTGTCTAATACAAGCGATAGTCTTGCGGTTCATCTTTATCCAGTCATCATCTTTTACTCCTTCAGGTTTAACCCCCTTTAATAAAATGGGATCATGCAAGTCTTTTAAAAATAGGATGTCCTCCATCCGTGGCCTCCAAATTGCATAATTGGAAGGAGTTAACTTGAACATAGAATCTGAAGTGGATGTGGAAGCCTCCATCGTGTTCTGTCTTTTTATAGAAAAATTTCAAATGCAAAATCTGACCGTACGGATGTGTCCGGAATACTCCAAATAGTCGAAAACCACTATTGGATCGTCAAAAACAGACTCAGAATGGCTCAGATCGAGCCAAAACAGTTTCGACGATTCTGATCTGCGGAATCAGGTGCGCCTGCGAAGCACCAGATAATTACCCTGTCAACGGCTCGGTCAACGGCTCGGTCAACTGCTCGGCTTCTGGCGCGGCGCGGCTGATCGGCTCGGCTTGGCTCGATGGTCAACGGCTTGGGTCAACGGCTCGTTGGCTCCGGCTCGGCTCTGCTAACGTGGGCTGACGTGTCGCTTACGTGGCGCCACGTGGCGCTGACTGGACTCGTCTTCTTTCTTGGGCGCGCGTGCGCGCGTGGAGTGCGCGTGTAATGACACGCCGACTGGTCACTGGCGCGTGGAGGCGCGTGTGGCGAGTGAGATTCACTCGCACTCTTCTAGGGGCGCGTGAGAGCGCGTGTCAGCTCCGTTTGGCCTGTGGTTTGAAGTTTTAGACTCCTCTCCTCGAGACCTTCCTCCTGGTATGCTCAAAATCAGATTTCGAGCAACTTGATTTCTGGGCAGTTTCGAATTTTTGTTCCGAAACGCAACCGAAATGGCTCTGATACCACTTGTTAGGCCTATCGGACACCAGAAATCAATACCATGCAAGAACACAACAATATTTACGTGGTTCAGCAATTGCCTACGTCCACGGAGAGTAATGTATTATCCGGAGAAACAAGATTACAGAACTTTTTCTCACATACACTCTCACTCTCTCAATTCTCTCTCTGTGTGCTCTATTGCTCACAGCTTGTTGTTGTTATATTTCTCCTCTCAGCCTCTCCATATATATACACCTATAAACGGTAGTAGGTGAAGCCCAGCCAGCTTGCATTCTTCATTTTGGTGGTGATCCGTCCACCTTTGCGGCACCTTTGCGGCTTGCAGCCGTCTTCTTTGACAAGCTTGGCAATACGTTCACATGAGGAGAAGCTTCTTCCTCCTTATGAGCTGGATCCAACACCTTGCTCTCGTAAAACCGCCTCATCTTGATGGATAAATGACTGAACATTCTGAAGTTGGTTGCGGATATCCTCAATTTGTCCCTATATACTTCTGAAAGACAGCGAATTCCAATTCTTTAAATGTTTCATTGCAATCAAATGTCGTTGATTCATTAGGAATTGGCTAGAACCTTGAATAGGCAATTGCCAAACCTTTTTAACAATATCCTTCGTTGTGTCATCCAATCACCAAACCGACTCAAACCACCTCCATTTTGGACCTTTGTTAGCCCAACAACATGTATCTAGCAACATAGGGTTGTGATCCAACCTTTGAATAGGAAGAGTAAATAGTGAAGCTTTGTTGAATTCTTGGAAACATTGGGATGAAACTAAAGATTATTACACCAGGTACACCTTCCATCACTTTCGTATCATACACTAGCCTAGCACAAGCCCAGAACTCACTTCACATATTCTTTTCTTCCTTGGAGGCTCAAACACCACAGAGGAGGAAGAGACACACAGACTGGGCTGACCTACAATCTCTTTTCCTTTGACAGAAGGTTGAATAATGGGTCGATTAAGTGTATCATCTAACTGCATTGGGCTAGAGTCCATTGTGTCCAATGGGCTACCAATTTGAAAGGCTTGAATATTATTAATGCGACACTCAACCAGAGGAATATTCATACGCTGGCCCCACCTATCCCTCTTAAGAGCCCTAACTACTTCATGCTCTGAATTAAAGCTTCTTTTTTTTTTTTTTTTGGTTACATCGGAAATAAAATAAGACAAGGGGCTAAGCCCGTTCCATAGAACGACCTAACATATCCACAACAAGTAAACTTCTGATTTCGGCTGGGGGTTCTTGCACCACTAGCATATCCTTTGGTTGGGCTGCTCCAAATTTGGCAAGAGCGTTAGTACACATGTTACCTTCTTTCCAAACATGTTGTACCGTGTAGTTGCAGCCTCTTAGCAAAATTTTGGCATCTTTCACAAGGCTCTTGAAAGGGCAGTTTTCAGCTATGTCTTCCTCCATCAGGTGCACGACTTAGGTTGCATCCATCTCAATAATCACATCATTTAACCCTTGTTGCAAGATTACTGTTGGTCCCTTGTACACTGCCCAGAGCTCTGCTTTCAGGCCGGTCCCTGGTTGAAGTCTACCGTAATAGCCACTGACCCATGCTCCTTTTTCATCCCTAATTAGACCTCCAAATCCTCCGCCTCCTATTGTCCTACTTCCATTAGTGTTGAGCTTCAGTTTTCCTGCAGGTGGGTAATTCCAAGTGACAAGTTGGTAAGCTGGTCTAGAAACATGAACAAAATTGAGGAAAGCTAGATGTATTTCTCTAGAGTAAGCTAATATAAAATTGACTCTCTCTTGGTAACTAGTGGTTTTTCCTTCAGACACAAACAAATTCCTGTTTTTCCAGATCTTCCACAAAGCTACAATAAACACTAGATACCAAGAAAGGTTTGCATTAAAATGAGTTTTATTTTTCACATTACTCATGAGCCATTCCATCCAATTTTTCCTTCTCATGTCAAACTACCATTGTCTGTTGAACAAAGCAAGCCAAACTTCTTTGGCCTGAAATAGTCTCTAAACAGATGCTGAATGTCCTCAGTCTTAGCACAGCTGGGGCATTTAGCATCCTGAGTTAAATTTCTTTTCAGTCTCGTGTGGTTAGTGAGAAGTTTGCCATGCTTCATAATCCACAAGAAACCTTTAAGTTTGCGAGGTACTTTGAGTTTCCACAACCACTTCCAATCCTCTTCATTGTTATTAGTATTCAAAATAACCTCATAAGCAGCAAAGACAGAAAAAGTCCCATCTAGAGTCCCCTTCCATAGAGGGAGATCCCTATTCAGGTTTCTTAGAGGGGCAGTATGCAAGATAATAGTAGACAAGTGAGGTGTAAACATGGAATTCACAACAGGCTCATCCCAGTTACCATCCTCTCCCAACAACTCTCTTACATTAGCACAATCTGAGAAAGTGTTTTGGGAAGGAGGATTAGTCACTAAGACAGAAGCCTCAAAGGAACTAGTTCCACACCACCAATCCTTCCAAACATTGATAGATTGCCCATCACCCACTTCCCGTTTCACAGTTTTCCTCAAAAGGGGCCTGGTATTCAAAATGCTTTTCCAAACATGAGAAGTATTTTTTCCTTTTTTCCAGTCATGGAATGAAGTTTGCTTTAAATATTTCTTTTGTAGAAACTCACACCATAGACCACCTCTGTTGCTGACAAGATGCCATCCCAGTTTAGAGATCAAGGCTAGATTCTGGTTTCTACCTTTTTTGATCCCTAAACCCCATTTCTTTTTCATAATGCATACCACATCCCATTTTAGAAAATGGATTTTGGTTTTCTCCAAGGTATGACCCCAGAGAAAATTGCTGTTTAGCCTATCAATGTCATTGCAAACAGATATAGGTAAGAGCATAGTTTGCATAGTGTAATTAGGGATAGCAGAAGTAACACATTTGATGAGGGTAGCTCTACCAGCCATGGATAAGGTAGCAGCTTTCCACCTAGACAGTCGATTTTTGTATTTTAGTCAGAATATCAGTGAATAACCCTCTGTTCATTCTACCATGTAGCAGAGGCACCCCCAAATATTTCCCTAGATCTAGAGAGAGTGGGATCCCACATATAGTACTCAACTCTCTAGCTCTCCTGCCATCAACATTAAGAGAGATAAAGAGCTTAGACTTATGTGGGTTAATTCTCAGTCTAGAAATACTACAAAATTCATCCATGACATCTCTAATGGTCTCACATGTGGTTGTAGTAGCCTGCCCAGAAAGCATAAGATCATCAGCAAAAAGAAGAAGAGTCAGACTAGGCCCACCTCTAGAAATGTCCACACCTTTCTAGCTTTTTTTCTCAGCTTTAAAACTGACCATATATGACAGTCTTTCAAGACAAAGAACAAACAGATAGGGGGAGAAGGGGTCTCCTTGCCTCAAACCTCTTTGAGGTTTAAACTCTTGCAGAGGTTCACCTTTTCAAATGATTGCAGTGCTCACAGAGGTGACATAGCACATAATAAGCTCAATAAAGTTTCTATCCAAGTTAAATTCCTCCAAGGTTTGCTTAAGAAAATCCCAGGAAATATTATCATAAGCTTTTTCCAAGTCTATTTTTAAAATCATACCCTCTTTCTTACCCTTTTTAAGGTTCAAGGTATGTAAAATCTCTTGAGACAGAATAATGTTATCACAAGTATTACGATCAGGAATGAAGCTGCTTTGATTAGGTCGCACAGTTTTATCCAGGAAGGGTCTGATCCTACTAACAATAATTTTGGAGATGATTTTATAGGGCACATTACATAAGTTAATGGGTCTGAACTGTTTCACATGCTCAGGATTTTCAATTTTTTGGAATCAAAGCAACTAAAGTTTTATTAACAGCACTAGGGATGTGATTAGTTTGAAAATAGTGTTTAACATACTCATAGACAGACTTACCAATAACTGACCAAAATTTATGATAAAACATAGCCTGGAAACCATCACAGTTAGGGGCTTTGAAGGCACTGATGTGTTTCACAGCCCTCCACACCTCATCATCAGTGATTGGCTTTAGAAATCTCAGTATTATTCTCAATGTTTAGTTTACAGTCCACCAAATTGTTCCAGTGGTCCAGATAGTAGGTAGGGGTCTTGGTGAAAAGATTAGTAAAATGGTTGTGAATTAAGTCTTTAAGTTGATTAGGATTATCAATCCAAACCCCATTATCATTCTTAAGAATCTCAATCTTCCTTCTTTTTCTTATGGCTAGAGTTGTAAGGTGAAAAAATCGAGTGATTCTCTCACCTTGGGTAATCCATCTGGCTCTGGATTTTTGGAACCAAAGAAGCTCTTCTTGATAAAGAATTTATTATATTGATCCACCAAGGTCAATTTCTAAATTGTGGAGATTATGGGAATAATGCTGAGCTTGGGAATTTTGAATCCCTTCGATTCTCCCCAACAACCATTTCTTCCTTCTGAAGATGTTACCAAAAACCTCTTTATTTCAAACACTAGCATCGTGGGCTAGAGTTTCAAGTTTCTTACTTAGAGAGGGTGCTTGTTTACCCCAGGTATTGGTCATCACAGAAGAAAATTCCTCATGAGTGATCCAAGCTGCCAAAAATTTAAACGGTTCACAAGAGGGGTTGAAAAGAGACTTACCTTGAGTAAACACCATCATGGGAGAATGATCCGAGTACGTACGAGGAAGATTTCGGACAGATGCTTCAGGAAATGTGAGTCTCCACTCAGTATTACACATTGCTCTATCCAATCTCACCATAGTGTTAGCCTAGCCTTTGCGATTATTACTCTAAGTCAGTCTTGGTCCAGTGCAACCCAAATCCATGAGCTTGTAGTTATTGAGTCTCTCATTAAATTTTTGACTTCTTCTTCGATCCTGACTTAGGCTCTGACTGTTGGATTTGTAGAGACTTCATTTTTCACTAGTAGATGTGAAATCATTGAAGCCACCAGCTACTAGCCAAGGCTCCTTCATATTTTGTGCAAGTGCCTTAAGATGATCCCAGAGCTCATCTCTCTGCCTTGCAACAGGGCTTGCATAGATAGCCGAAAGTAACCAATCTTGATAGTCTTGATGAGAGATGGTAGCTGTGATTTGTTGGGAACTGGCCTTAACAACGCGAACATTTACCACAAATGGTTTCCAAAGTATCTAAATACCCTCACTCCGGCCAACAGGATCAACATGAGTTGAACTAGTGAACCCATACAGTTGAAGAACATGCCCATAACTGTAAGTTCGACTTTGGTTTCCAGAAGAACAATAATCTCAGGTTTGTGGATTTGGACTAACTCACGCAAGTTCTTTTTGAATCTCTTGTTGCCTGCCCCCCTACAGTTCCAAATTAGCAAATCCATGGAAGGGTATAGTATGAGAGGGTAACGGTTCCTGATCATTTAGCTTCAGGTAACCTTGTATGGATTGAAGGTTCACTTCCATCGACTTTTGAGGATTCATTGAGATGTAGTGGCATATCTGGGTTGCATCCACTAATCGCCACGGTTAGATTCTCAACTTTGTTTCTTTGTTCCACCATTCGGAGGTGATGAGGTGAAACACTTCTTTGCCTGGTGTTAAACATACTAGAACTCTGTTCTCGTTCATGGTGTGCATCTTCGTAGGGTAGTTCTCTCATTCCTCTTCCATGTTTGTCTGGAGGTTCTCTTACCTTGGGTCTAGTAGGTCTCTCTACAACTTGGGTCCAGTAGGTCTCTCTACAACTTGGGTGGGATGGAGTGGCTGAATCAGGCCGTTGGTCTGGTTGGGAGCTTGGTTGCCCTCAACCATTGGCAGGAAATAGGCTCTTACTTTGAAAGTTTCTGAGGAATTGATGTCTCACTTGCCCCCAACTCTGGTCCTTGATCTAGAATCTCTGTGTCAGTATCCTTTTTCTTGCCTAGTCTAATCTCTTTTAGTTTCTTCAGTTTATCAATCTCAGAGTTGTTATACTCCTTCTTTCTCTCATATTGTCTGGCTCTATATTTAAAACCTCCCTCCAGTTGGGCTTTCCCTCTTTGGCCCGTTGCATTCCTTACTTGGGCTTTGATATTATTATGATCTTCTCCTCCTTCTTGAAGTGTCTCAAATCTATTCCTCTGTTGAGGGTTGTCTCTTCTTGGGCTTGGGCCTCTTGTTTTCTTATTAGACTTATTTACTGTCATCTACAGCCCAAACTTGGATGGGCTGGGGTCAATATTGTGAGATGCCTCATTTTGTTTTTCGTTCCCAACGGCTTCTGGTCCTTGAGGAATTGTCTCCGGCAAGAGTCTATCACTGCAGCTTTCTCTCCGATGACCAACCTTGCCATAAGAAAAGCAAAATAAGTGCAAATGTTCATATTCAACATTATATATGTATTTGCCTATCGCAACTTGGGAGATTAGTGGCTTTCGGAGGTCCATTTCAACGCAAACCCGAGCATATCGTCCTTTTGTTGCCATAGCTATGTTGATGTCAATCTTTAGAGGCGTCCCCAATACCTTCGCAATGTGGAATAGGACTTTCTTGTTATAGTATTCAATGGGCAGATTAGGGAATCGCACCCACATGGCTGTGGTATCCTCTTCAGCCTCATCCGATTTGAAATCTTGCTGCCATCTTCGAATAGTGACACAGTGATCCATGCCTACCCAGGGTCCACCCGTGAACACCTTAGTATAATCTTTCATCATATCAAATTTCACGATAAAGAAGCCATGGCCAATATCTAGGGCTTCGAAGTCACCTTGCAGTTCCCAAATTTTGGTGACTTTGGCCATAAACAACTTATAACCTATAGTTTTCCCCAGTAGTCTTACTATCAAACATTTTCTCCATGGTTCCCTAACTTTCTTCAACAAGCTAGGTGGAATTTTTACCTGAGGGGATGCAATCTCTCTCCTCCTCCATTTTCTCATCCTCTTTCTCAGTTAGGATCATGCAGCTTGCTTCGTCTTCATCGGAGGACAACACCTCTACATCGCAGTTAAAGTTTTTCTCATATGCATTCTCATTGAACCGTGAACGCATGATGGCTTGTTTGAACAATTTTGGGGCTTCAAGAACCTCAATAGTCCCCTAGTGCACCTTAATCGCAGGGTCCCTATGATTAAGGTCCTTATCATCCGCTATGTCTTGAAGGCTTTGAGGTTTGGCAATAAGTTCTTCTTTATCGACGTCCAGAGGCATAGATTCGCCTATGTCTGTATCTTCTTGATTTGTAAAGCTTTTGATCTTTTTGGTGCTTTGGATCAGATGATCTTTTTCCTTCGATGAGCATCCATGGTCATTATTCAGGGCACAGAGTTGCAGAGCGTTGTCAACGGTCATTTTTTCTTCTTTTCTAAGCTTCTTTGACCCATTACTTCAACACCATCTTCCAGAGCTCTACTATGATTGTCCTCTCGCGGCTGCTCTGTCACTTTCATTGTGCCACCATCCACAAATTTCAAGTAGAACCCACTTAATCAAAGGTTGATCAGTGGGAACCCATACTCGAATACGTAGAAACCGAATATTACGAGGCATAAGCAGATCTGTATATATCTTAATCACATCCCCAATAGCTTTACCCAACCAAAAACCTGCTTCCTCCGTAAAACACTCCAATGGCAATCCATACAACTTGATCCAAATAGACATCTAATCCATGACTAACTGATCAATCACCATACCCGATTCCCAGTAATCAACAACTAACAACACTCATTTTATAGCATAAGGGCCATTCGCTGCAATACGATTCATGTCATGTTCATGTTCAAACAAAAACATAAGGAAATTCTTACTGCGACCATAAACATAAACAGATCCTTCCAACCTCCAAATGTCATTTATATGTAGTTGCATTACATACAATACGAAATGACGCACGTTTGAAACATAACCAATTAAGCACTACTCAAGTTCATGTTGTTCAAGATCCCAAGTTGCATGCTTCATGTCCATACTGAGACCACTGCGAATGTGATGCCTTTTTGGTGGAACAAAAACTTGACCAGAATGGAGTCCCTTTCGTTAGTTAGAATACTCACTCAGGGACGGATCCGGGATTATGTCTTTGGAGGGCTACTCTATAGCTTAAAAAATTGAGGGGGCTACTCTATATAATTTTGAAATTATCTACAAAAAATTTGGGGGTGTAAACTCCTATAATTTTAAGTTATTTTAAAAATTTTAATATAATATATGATATTTTTCAAATTTTTGGGGTGCGGCCACCCCCCCCAGCCCCTCTTAGATCCATCATTGCTCACTTCCAACCTCCGTTCCACTACTATCAGTCTAACTACCTTCACGTATTAAAGGGGTTTCCATAAAAAGACCCCCCCCCGGCGCACTAAGACCAGAGAATAAAGGACAAAAAAGGAGAACCTAAAAAGAAAAAAGGATCCAACAACCTCTAACCGATGTAAATGAATACATATTTGAATTTTTTATTTGGATCGAACAATAAAGAATGATTGGTTGTTTTTTTGTAGAAGTATATATATTTTTAAATTGTGAAACCGTATTGATATATTTTGTCAAGTGATTTTTATCTACCGCTAATTATATTTTATGAAATGATGTTATATTTAATTATTGCTAATTGTAACAATTGAGAAGGTGAATGGTTAAGAAATTTTTTGATGAAATTAAATTTTTGAGAAACCATTTCACATTTGTGAATAATTGTGAGAACACCACAAATATTTTTGGTAGAGGTGATTGTTTTTATAATGATAAATCTGGACTTATGTGATTGAGCTCTTAAGTATTATTTTGGATGGTATTAAAGTGTGTGACTGTCTTCTAAATCTATTTTAAAAGACTATCTGGATATATTACATTGAGGGGGATAAGACTAAGCCCACACAAATACAATAACCAACCCAACCTAGGAAGTAGAGATCCTATGACCAAGTTTAATGGGAAGAATTAATCATATGGTGGTTGTAAGAAATGCACTAAATAAATTTATTTATTTATTTATTTTTGTCTATCATTATGGTGTGAGTTCATTTATCCTGTAATGTTTGGAGGGTTGAGTTTTTTAACTCTTAATAACAACTGTAGCTCTTTATGAGTGGGTTGTCAGAATTACAAGAGCACCTTTGGCAGATTTTACCTATGTGAGTGTGAAAGTGGGGCTGCTAGGATCAGCACAAGGTCGTAACATGCTAGCCATCAAAGCTTATGTCAACACCTAGATTATTATGTGTGGGTAGTGATATTTTATTTCCCTCAAGCAGTCATAGTTCAATTCTAAAACCATTACTGACTCTGGAGTAGACATCACTATTTTACTAGTGGGGGTTCAATGCAGAGTACATCTTCATGATGTATAATATCCCTCTTTGCCTGATAATTTTTGTGTCTATTTTTAATATTAAAATTAGTGGGGGATTGTTGGTGCATAGATGCATTCATGTTATTTTAATATTAAAATTATATATATGCATTCATGTGTATACATACATTATTTCATGAAGTGCAGTTAATAATTACATAATAATGCAATATGGTGAATTGAAGTTGTACGAGCAAGAAATATTCTTCTCGTATAATCCTGTTGACCAAGTCTGCACTCCTCCAAACGTCGTCGCTTTACTCCCTAAAAACACAGACGTGAGCTAGCTAGCGGTGTGTGTCGGATACCTCTCCGATGCCTAAGTAAGCAAAATAGACAAATAGACAAAAGCTCTGTGTATTCGAGAATCAAAGTTGTGTTACCTCTTCCATAGGTTATGTTGTGAGCTTTTATAGGTTCCGCGTGGTACAATCCTAGTAGGACTCTTACCCCTCTATGTAGAGTCCTTCTAGGAATCACATTCTTGAAAGATAATGCCTATCCTTCACCACCCCCGTCACTGCTTAAACCAAGTGAGATGGTTTTACCTCGGTAGCACGGCAAAACGATTGAGATAACACGGCCATGCTAAACCGGTAGAATTAACCAAGCTACAAATAGCTCGGCTCTTCCTTTACTACTTTTACCTCGGTTTCTTCCGTAGAGACCGTGCTATCCCATGGCAAGCTTGGACCGAGCTAATCAATGAGCAAGGTTCTCAGGAAAGCCAAAAATACCTCAGCTCAACATGGTATGACCGAGCTAACTGTTGCCACTCTGACCGTGGCGACCGAGCTAATTGCAAAGCTCCTTTGGACCAGGCTAACTACAAGGCTTTTCCTACCGTAGCCCACAGAACGACTCATTACCTAGCTCGGCCCAATTTACATATAAATTACCCTCTCAATTGCCCCTTAATTCCATCTGCGCAGCATGATAGGGATTACCTGTTACAAGCCGAGCTAAAAAACTTTAACCTTCCAAGCGAGCTAGATTCACACCGTGCTATTAGTCTGTCTGGTCAAAATGTCTCTTCAGTCTCTGTAATTGAATCGATTTCCATTCCTTGCACACGTGGCAGACTCTTATTGGCCCAATACAACTGTCACGCCACCCTCGTACCTCGCGACTTTTGAACAGTCTCGCCAAAAACCAAGGTTTATACAAAAAAACCCCATTTCTTCAGATGACAATACCCCTGTTCATCTTCTCTTTCTCTCTCTACCCTCTGTGTCTTTATTTTGCTTTAATACTGCGTCTGTAAAAGCTCGTATTCTTTGCTAAGATTGCTTCCATCTTCAGTCCCCTCATCTTGAACTGGTAAGTAACTCAAATCTGTTTCCTTTTTGCTGATACCGTCCATGTTTTGTAATACATAACATGCTTAGTTGTATGTTTTTTCAAAACATATGTTCATTTTTGCTTAGCCTTGTGTTTTTTGAAAAAAAAAACCTTGTAATGTGACCACTTATATATGAACAATCTGAACTATTTTCCCTTTCCCGATCCAAATTTCACTTCAACCGAACTAGGATACTTTTGTGTTTAGGTGTAAGCTTAGCGAAAACTAAACAACCGAACTAGAACTCGTAGTAACAATAATCCTGAGTACCTTTCGCTATACTTTAGCCGGGCTAACGAACTGTCTTAGGTTCGCGCAATACCGTGCTACCCACTGACCGAGCTACGACTTGGGGCTAAACCAGCTTCCTTAGTCCAAACCGAACTAAGAATGCTGCCCCAAAGGCTCAACCGGGCTAAAACCCTTTGCTCAAACCGAGCTAAGACTGGATAGCATCCCGCGTAGCCGAGCTAGGACTTCATTTATCTTGCCTTTGTGCTGTTAGCACGGTCCAACGATCAGTGCTTAACACCTTCTCTTTTACTTTGCAGACTTAGGTTGGCCAGGCACTCCTTTGAGCGCTCAACCGATATACTCAGCGTCATTTCTCGACCGAGATAATACTTAAGCTAATTTACTCATAATTTAGACCTTATGGGTAAATATAGGTTTTTGGTAAACACACCAGGTGCTATGGCCGAGTTCCGAAGGGACTACCATATCCCTGATGATGTCCATCTTACCTTAGCCGAGCTAGATACCACACCCTGGGGAAACCCTGGCTTTGTTCCTTTTACCCTTCTTTCCATTGTAGAAACCGGACTAAGATTCCCTGTACAGCCTCTTCTTTGCGAGTTCCTTAGACAAACCAACCTCTGCCCTACCCAACTTTCCACAAATTCATACCGCATAATAAATGGCATTGCCGAGCTAAACCGCCGGGCTGGCCTTAACCTCGGTTTAGCTGAGCTCTTCCACCAATATTCCATAGGGTCAAATGAAGATGGCTGGGTTTACTATTTAAGAATAAGGCGCCGGCGTGAAAAGATAATAAAAAATACCCTAGATAAGGATGTAAACGACGATGATTTCTTCTGAGTTTCTGGGAACTTCGAAGGCCACGAAGCCCAAATCTCGGGCGACCGAATTAATTGGAATAAAGGAGTCACCAATATAACTACCTCGGCCCATTTTCATGTTCTTTCTCTTACTTCGGTACTTACTTGTAACCGTACTAACTGTTGTCTCCTTCCTTCATGTAGATTTGAACTTTCTCAAGTCCCAATACAGCTACCCTAACTTAAACACACTTCGCGCCGCACTCCGATATCCAAACAGGAGCTGGGCCGAGCTACTGAATTTTGAACCGACGTATAGATACAGTAGTAAATGAAAGACCAGGGTAACTGACTTTTTTGTTGGAAGCCTCTCCTGAACCGGATCCAACCTTGCTTCAAATCAATCTGATCCCATTAACTGCTGAACAAGAAATGACCAAAAAGAGAGCAGTAAGAGCCCTCCTAACCGAAACGAACCAGCCCGAGGTACCACCAATCAGCCAAACACAAGAGGCCGTAGTAGCCCTGCCAACCCATCAGCCTTCAATATCTCGGACAAGCAAGCGTGCTGGGACTTCCACCACCGAGCCACGCTTTGTCGACGAAGATAAAACCATCCTTTCCCAAACCTCTCCACCGAGCCCACAACCGAAGCATGCTCATCAAGCTAGCTCTTCTAAGTGGGCACCAAAAATCACTTTTCAAAACCGTGCTATCATTGACTCCGATTCAGTGGTCGCCGAAAAAGATCATCTGATGGCATTCAATCTTGCCAAAAGCGTTTGCCTTCCAGCCAACATGGAGCACCACGACCATCTCACCGAGCTGAAGGCCATTCGCTCGGCCACAAAATCAATGGTGCTGGTAAGTTCCCCCTTTGCTTGTCTTTCTAATTTGTTTATCTTTCTGTTCGGTTTTAGTAAAAAGTTTCTTACCACCCTTTTTCAGGCCGTGCAGAAAAACCACATCGCTCATAAGCGTGTGTTGGAGTTGCGCAAGTCAACAAGGCAGGCCATGGCAGAGGCCAATGCCAAAACCGCCGAGCTAGAACAGGCGAAGAAGCAAATAGCCGAGCTACAAACCGAGAGGGTTCGTTTGACCGGTCTTGTCAGCTCGGCTGAAGCAGACAAGCAAAAGGCAGCGGCTCGAGGGATAAAAGATAAATATCTGCGCGAGCTGGCCAAGCTCGAGGGAAAAAAGAACGCCGAGATAACCGAGCTCGAGAAGAAGGTCAAAGATGCGGAAGACCGCGGTTACAAGGAGGGGGAGGCCACTTACATCAAGCAATGTGAGGCTGGAAAAGATCTATTCTTCAAATGTGGACGGATGGCGGCTGCGGTGCAGCTCGGTCATAGCCCAAAGACCGAGGTCTTCCTCAACCCTCCTCCGTATTTCATACCGAGCTCTATGGCGGAGTACGCTGCTGCCATTCAGCAAAAATTTCTGCAAGATGAGGACGAAGATTCTGCTTCAGAAGACAACACCCAGCCCAGTCGCCAGTCTTCCTCCCCAACTCCAGTGGTCTCCATCCCACCTTTGCCTGCTGCGTCTGATGCAGTGCCTTCAATCGAGCTTGACCTAGAAGTGCTTACCACAACCGAGCTACCTCTGGGTGAAGACCGAGTTGTTGTGGATGCCGATTTGGATGACCTCTTCTCCTGATTTTTCTTTTCTTTGTTTAACAAAGGAGTTTGTAACCGGGCTGAGGCCCCCATTTTGTATTTGATCTGAGTTTTCAATGAAACCTTCTTTTGTTCCAACTATTGTTTCGGTTTACTCTTATGCTTGCCTTTTCTTTCCAACTGTAATATGAATGAAGTATGATATTTTTTAGCCGAGATACCAATCTCGGTCTTAACCTTGAAATCTCTGACAATACCTGCCAACCTCTTCAGCCTAGGTTTTTACCTCGGCTGAAGATTACAAAAAGTTGTATTCCAGCCAATCACTCTTCAGGCTTGATCCTTATCTCGACTGAGGAGTACTAAGTGTTGGTTTTTCCAGCCAACCACTCTTCAGCCTTGATCCTTATCTTGGCTGAAGAGTACTAAGTGTTGGTTTTTCCAGCCAACCACTCTTCAGCCTTGATCCTTATGTCGGCTGAGGAGTACTAAGTGTTGGTTTTTTTAGCCAACCACTCTTCAACCTTGATCTTTATCCTAGCTGAAGAGAGCTCAAGGTTGGCTATTCCTGTCAACCTAGAGTAAAGTGTTTGGTGTATTCCGACCAAACGTCCTGCAGCTTGGATCCTTATCCTGGGCTTAGGAGAAGTGTTGGTTTTTCCAGCCAACCTCTAAGTTGGTTATTCCTGCCAACCTAGAGTAAAGTGTTTGGTTATTCCAGCCAAATGTCCTGCAGCCTGGATCCTTATCCTAGGCTTAGGAGAAATGTTAGTTTTTCCAGCCAACCTCTAAGCTGGTTATTCCTGCCAATCTAGAGTAAAGTGTTTGGTTATTCCAGCCAAACGTCCTGCAGCCTGGATCCTTATCCTGGGCTTAGGAGGGGTGTTGGTTTTTCCAGCCAACCTCTTTAGTTCAGATCCTTATCTTGGCTGAAGAGAGCACAAAGTTGGTTTTTCCGGCCAACTCTGCTTTTGTTGCCCCTAGCTCACTAAAACAACTTTTACAGAATAAAACAATTATGCTGAAAAGGAAACTACTTGTTTTATTGAGAAAAAGAAAAATTACAAGTATTTTTAAAAAAAAGCTAAAAAAAAAAATAGTTTGAGATTGGCGGTGTTCCATGGCCTAGGAATGGCTTTGCTGTCCTTGTCTTCCAAGTGGTATGCCCCTTTTCCTGCTAACCCAACCACTTTGTAAGGTCCTTCCCAATTGGGCCCTAACTTGCCGTCTCCGGGCACCAGGGTGTTTCCCATTACTTTGCGCAGTATCCAATCTCCAACCTTGAATTGCCTTGGATGTACGGTCTTGTTGTATTTTCTGGATAACTCCTGTTGGTATGAGGCGATGTGAACCAGTGCTTTTTCTCTTCTTTCTTCTGCAAGGTCGAGCTCCAATGCGATGGCTTCTCCATTTAAGTCTGGATCAAAATTTTCGCTTCTAATGGTGGGGAGGCCAACTTCCAGTGGGATTACTGCTTCCATGCCATAGGCCAAGGAAAAAGGTATTTCTCCAGTTGATCGCCGAGGCGTGGTATGGTAAGCCCATAAAATATGAGGAAGCTCATTCGCCCACTTTCCTTTTGCTTTCTCTAGCCTTTTCTTCAATCCATCCAAGACAACTTTGTTGGATGCTTCTGCCTGGCCATTTGCTTGGGGGTATGCCGGTGTAGAATTGTAGAATTCTATCTTGTATTCCTCACAAAATCCTCTAAAAATTTTGCCATCGAACTAAGTGCCGTTGTTAGATATTAGAGCTTTTGGTATGTCGAACCGAGTGATGATATTCTGCCAGACGAACTTCTTCACATCTTTCTCTTTTATTGAAGCGAGTGCTTCCGCCTCCACCCACTTTGTGAAGTAGTCTGTTGTTGCAAGAAAGAACTTCCTGTTGCCGGGTGCTGTTGGAAGTGGTCCTACTATGTCCAAGCCCCACATTGCGAAGGGCCATGGGCTAGTTAATGGCAGTAGTTCTCTAGCTGGCTGATGTATTTGGTATGTGAACTTCTGACATTTCTCGCACTTTTTGTCATACTTCTCTGAATCTGCTTGCATGTAAGGCCACCAATATCCTTGTGAAATTGCTCTATAGGCTAAAGATTTTCCTCCTTGGTGGCTGCCGCATACGCCTTCGTGAATCTCGAACAGGAATGCTTCGACCTTGCTAGGATGGACACACTTTAGGTAAGGTCCTGTGAAGGATTTCTTGTACAAGGCCATTGATGGAGAGAGCCAAAATCGTTGTGACTTTGCTCTTATTTTGTTGGCCTCCTTCTTCTCTTTGGGTAAAATGCCGTCTTTCAGGAACACTATAATGGGATCCATCCATGAAGGGCCTAGTTCGGCATAACATACCTCTGCTGCTTCAGCTTCTTCAATGCTTGGTCTTGGTAGGAAGTCGATCAGTAATGGATGCGGGATGGATGTGTCCGCCATCGAGGCAAAGCCTGCCAGTTCATCTGCCCTACTGTTCTCTTCACGACCGATCTGTTCTATCCATACTACTTCGAACTTCATGATCTCTTTTCTGACTAACTCTTGGTACTTAGCCATCCTATCATCCTTTGCCTCGTAGTCGCCTAAAATTTGGTTTACAACTAGCTGGGAGTCACTGTAAACCATTAGCTCGGTTGCCTTCATATAGAATGCTGATTTCAGTCTTGCTAAAAGTGCTTCAAACTCCGCCTCGTTGTTTGATGCTGGGAAGCCAAGGTTGACTGCTTGTTCCACTACTAGGCCATCTGGTGAGATGAGGACTATGCCGAGTCCTGCACCGTGCCTGTTGGATGCTCCATCCACAAAGAGCTTCCACATCTCTCTAACGAATAGCTTCCAGCAGGTGGAGGGGTCGGATGATGCCTTGGGGTCCTGAGTGTTGCTGGTGTTTTCTCCAAAGTCCACCTTTACTGTTTGCCCTTCACTATTTGATTGTACCAAGTCTTTATTTGTTGATGAGTCTTTGCTTGGTGTAGCATGGTTTGCTTCTTCCTCCCTTTGTTTACTCTGGTCTGTCCTGGGATGTGACTGGGTATCCTGTATTAGGGGTTGCGCTATTCCGGTGCCACTTCCCATCCCTATTTTGGTTGTACCAGTTAGGTCAACTGGGTAGACATGATGACTTCCTAGTGTGAATTCTGCGACAAAGTCTGCCAAAGTTTGGGCTTTTATCGCGGTTCTGGGTTGAAACTTGATGTCAAACTGTCCCAACTCTACTGCCCACTTCAAGATTCGCCTAGAAAAGTTCGCCCTCTCAAACAAAGCTTTTAATGGGAAAGCTGTGAGGACGATTATGGTGTGGGCGTGAAAGTAGTGCGACAACTTCCTTGAGGCCATCATCAAGGCTAAGGCCAGTTTTTCCAATGGTAAGTACCTGGTTTCGGCGCCCAGTAATGTCTTGCTGACATAAAAGATGGGCAGGTGTTGGATTCCTTCCGCTCTGACCAACACCGCGCTGACTGCGTGCTGTGAAACTGCCAGGTACAAAAAGAGTTCTTCTCCAGGTATTGGGGTCACTAGCAAAGGTGGAGAAGATATGTATTCTTTCAAACTTTCTAGGGCGCGGTCGCATTCTTCGTCCCACTCAAACTTGGTCTTTAAAGCTTGAAAAAATGGTCGACATCTGTCTGACGACCGACTTATGAACCGGTTGAGCGCAACAGCCATGCCTGTGAGATGCTGCACTTCCTTCACTGAGTTGGGCCTCTCTAGATGGTGGATTGCTTTGATCTAAGAGGGGTCTGCCTCTATACCTCGGTTGGTCACCAGGAAGCCTAGGAATTTGCCTGATCCTACGCCGAATGCACACTTGGATGCATTAAGGCGTAACTTGTGCCTCTTCAGGATCTGGAACATTTCACCTAGGTCCCTAAGATGGTCCTTCTCATCCTTGCTCTTGACCACTATATCATCTATGTAAGCCTCCATTGTTCTGGCTAACAATGGTTCAAACATCTTGGTGACCATCCGCTGGAATGTTGCCCCTACGTTCTTTAGGCCAAAGGGCATGACCTTGTAGCAATACAGTCCTCTTAGCGTTGTGAAGGATGTGACCTCCTGGTCTGGTTCATACATAGCGATCTGATGGTAACCTTTGCATGCATCAAGAAAGCTAAGTCGATTGTGTCCTGCCGTTAGGTCTACCAGTTGGTCTATCCGTGGTAGGGGAAAGCTGTCTTTCGGGCACGCCTTGTTGACTGTTTTGTAGTCCACGTAGACACCCCATTTTCCGTTCTTCTTTGGCACCACTACTGTATTGGATATCCAATTGGGATAATGCACTTCTCTGATGGCTCCTGCCTCTAGAAGATTCCCCACTTCTTCCGCCACTATTTCGGAGTGGTGTAGAGTGCTGATCTGCGAGTGCGTTGTATAATTGGTCTGGCAGTTGGGTGGACGTTCAATTGATGACAGATGAAGTTTGGGTCAATGCTAGGCATGTCATACGGCGTCCAGGCAAACACCTCGATGTTAGAGGTCAAGAATTCCATGACCTCTATTCTCTCAGTGCTGGACATAGATGACCCAAGCAAAAAGAACTTTTCCGGGTTCTTTTCATCTATTCTTACCTGTACCAAGTCTTCCACTGCCTTCTGTTCAGCGGCTTTGCCAACATTCGCAAACAATCCACTGTTCTCAGGTTCTTCTGCCATCTGAACAAACCCTTTGGCAGCTCGGCTGCCATTTACTGTGACGAAGCACTGCTTGGACATAATTTGGTCTCCAAAGACCTTTTCAATTACTACGGCTTCGTTGGGGAACAGCATTACTTAATGGTAGGTTGACGCTACCGAGCGCATGGCATGCAGCCATGTTCTTCCCAAGATTATGTTGTAAGTGGAAGGGACTTTCAATACGCAGAATTTCACTTGTTTCGTCATGCTTCCTGCTCTGACTGGGAAGATTATCTTGCCAACTGGCCACTCTGGCATTGAGTTGAATCCGATCAGGGAAGATACGGTAGGTGCCAAGTCTTTGTCCTCTAGTTTAAATTGTTTGAAGGTTTCGTAATACATTATCTCACACGAGCTCCCTTGGTCAATCAAAACTCGCTTGATGGAATTAACCTTGACGCGGAGAGTGTGACGTATGCATCGTTGTGAGGGCAATATATCCTTGCCAAGTCTTTTGTCTGAAAAAGACATGACGTTCGTGGCCTCTGTTCTCCCCTTTTTAATGGTAGGTTGTGCACTTAATACCTCCCTTAAGTGCTTAGCCTTCTTGATCATTCCCTTAAGCTCACATACTCGCTCAGGTTCGAATACCCCATGTATTACGTTAATCACGCCTTGAGATAGGGCGTCGATCGGCATTTCGTCTGGGTGATCGTGGTTCTGGGGGGTTGGCTGTGTCCCTCCTTCAATGTACTGGTCCAGATGCCCAGCTGCACTAACTCTTCCAGATGCTGTCTTAACGGCGTGCAATTCTCAGTGCAGTGCCCTTTTTTCTTATGGAAGGTGCACCGGGATCTTTCGTCATAGTCCTTTTGTGCCTCTCCCAATTTAGCTGGCCATCTGATGAAAAGTTCATCGCATATCTCACTGAGAATCCGATAGATCGATTTTTTGAACATCGTGGTAATGGCAGTGCGGACTCTCAACCACCTTTTATCTTGGTCCTCTCCATTATCCCGCCTGCCTCGCCCATTTCTGCTTGGACGTTCTACCGCATTGACTTTTGCCGAAGTCCTTTTATCTGGTATTGCGGTTGTACCAGACTTTGTTTTAGCACGGCCGCTGTCCTCCTCTACCCGAATGTGCTGGTGTACCCTCTGCATTAAGGCTTTCATTGTGAGGGGGGGCGTCATGGTAATTGAGTCCCTCAGCCTGTTTTCGACTAGAAGACCTCTTTTATACTGTGTGATGGCGAGATTTGTGGGGTAATCTCCTATCTGGTTGAAGTTCTCCCAATAGCGACTGTTGTATGACCTCAACGTCTCCTTGTCGCCCATGTCAATGGAGAGTAGTTGATCGATCTGCACCGGCGTCTTGGTGTTTGTTCTGAACCTTGTCACGAATGCCTCTGCCAATTGCGCTCAGGAGGCTATGCTGCCTTCGGGTAGCCTTTCGAACCAGGTTAAACCTAGGTCGCCAAGGCTGGATGGGAATAGGATGCATATCAAAGCCTCGTTTCGCCAGTACACTGCCATAACCTGGCGAAAGTGGCTAAGGTGCATGTAGGGGTCTGTCTTCCCCTCATAAGTGGTGAACTTAGGCTGGTTGAAGCCTGAAGGTAGAGGTGCATTCTCTATTGCCGGAACAAATGGCGAGGTTTGCAATCTGGCTAATACCTTGTCTGCTGGTTCGTAAGCTAGGCGCGGTATTGGCATTCCGACCTCGACGCTTCCATGTGTCCGAGGAGCCAACCGCTGAAGGGCTGAAACTCTACGTGGGTCGCGTGCCCTGGTATCCTCATTCCATCGTGCCTTTTCTTCAAGCACAGTCCGTAGGTCGGACGATCTAGGCAACTCCGTTTGCCTGGATGCAGTCTGGTGTGTGCGTGAGGGCCGATAGGTGCTTCCCTCAGTACATGACCTCTCAGTCTTCGTTCTCTCAGACCTGGAGTAACAAGTCCTGGTATTCCTTAATTGAGTGTCGCCTGTTCTCAGGCTTCTGCTCTCTGCTAGTGATGGTGTGGTATGCCTACCATGATCTTCCGAGTGGCGAAGGGGCGTGTTGCCTTTGTGCCCCTCTCTTGTCGCCACCCCTTTTCCTTTGATCTGGCGTTTCATAGCCTCCATGTCTGCCGCCATCTTCCTTATTAACTCGTCTTGTTCTTTTATGCGATCCTCCAGAACTTGAGGATCGATCCTCCGTCTCTGTCTTTCTGGACTTTGGGAGCGACGGGGGCTGTTAGTCCGCCTTCCCCTTGCATCCCTCCGGGGGTTCTGTCATTGGGGCTCCAAATATACCATGGGAAGGATAGAAGGCAAACCTTCGCGCCTCCCACCTCCCTCTGGGGTTTGACCGTTGATGGTGGAATACGGTAAATCTTCATTGTGCGCCATTGCTTTCAACTAGCGAGAAAAACTTGATCAAGAGGTTTTGTTCGTTCTGAGTTTCCCATAGACGGCGCCAATTGTACGAGCAAGAAATATTCTTCTCGTATAATCCTATTGACCAAGTCTGTACTCCTCCAAACGTCGTCGCTTTACTCCCTGAAAACACAGACGTGAGCTAGCCGGCGGGTGTGTGCCGGATACCTCTCCGATGCCTAAGTCAGCAAAATAGACAAATAGACAAAAGCTCTGTATATTCGAGAATCAAAGTTATGTTACCTCTTCCATAGGTTATGTTGTGAGCTTTTATAGGTTCCGCGTGGCACAATCCTAGTAGGACTCTTACGCCTCTATGTAGAGTCCTCCTAGGAATCACATTCTTGAAAGATAATGCCTATCCTTCAACACCCCCCTCACTGCTTAAACCAAGTAAGATGGTTTTGCCTCGGTAGCACGGCAAAACGACTAAGATAACACGGCCATGCTAAACTGGCAGAATTAACCGAGCTATAAATAGCTCGGCTCTTCCTTTACTGCTTTTACCTTGGTTTCTTCCGTAGAGACCGTGTTATCCCATGGCAAGCTTGGACTGAGCTAATCAATGAGCAAGGTCCTCAGGAAAGCCAAAAATACTTCGGCTCAGCATGGTATGACCGAGCTAACTGTTGCCACTCTGACCATGGCGACCGAGCTAACTGCAAAGCTCCTTTGGACCGGGCTAACTACAAGGCTTTTCCTACCGTAGCCCATAGAACGGCCCATTACCCAGCTCGGCCCAATTTACATATAAATTACCCTCTCAGAAGTGTTTGAGTGTGAGTTTATTATTCTCAACTAATTATGCATGCATTGTGGTGAGTTACAATTATAGTTCATGTGAAAGGTTATGAGTTACTTGAGTCATTATTGTATGAAATATGATGACTCATCATTTGTTTGTGGATGTATATAAATTAGAACATGTGCATCCATATTTTATATAAAGAATTGTGACTGTATCTATATATATTTTATATTATGTTTATATAGAAATAATTAGGCAATTTGTAAAGGTGTTTTTGTGGTGGAGCTTTGGGCTTATCTACGGGTTGATGGAGTCAACACGACTAAAAGTCGGGCTGTTGTATGCTGGGAGAGATAGGCTAATATGTGATATTTTGCTATATCAGAGAGTGGTAGTTTTTACCAAACGAGAAGGAGTTGAATCTCCTTAAAGAGAGCAAGATTACGCACCTCAGTCCGATTTATTATTGTTAGGCTTTTGTAATTGGCAATCCTGTTTGACAAAACTCTTTTTAGTTGTAATTTTATTCGCTATTTTATTTCAATTAGGATATGAGTGTTTAGGTTTAGATGTGAATCCAACCCGAATTATGGTTGTGTAGAGGGGTTTGTACTGACATTCCGTATCTTGAGCATTCTTTGTTTGCCCTTGGTAGGTCTAAGGTAGGCAGGGTTGAGGGGCAGCGCCCCTGAAGGCGAAGTTATTTGATCGCTCGAGCGGTTATTTGTGCGCTCGAGCGGTGAAGTGGATCATCTAGTATCTATGCTTGCAAATTGAACTTTTGGGAAATATGTTTTACTGCTCGAACGGTAAATGTTGCACTCGAGCTATTGGCCTATATGTTTTGCACCGCCTTTACTCACATTGCTTGAGTGGTAAAGTGATGGCTTGAGTGGTCATCGCGACTCTGTTTACTATAAAGTGCACCGTTGATTAGTTTTAAGGTTGAACCTGTCCAGATTGTAACGCCCCAAATTTCTAGCCCAAATGATAATACAACAATCATTGCTCTTTCAAGGAAAACCGAATATAAATCTCCGAACTTACATTATATGATACAATAGTTCTTCATGCAGCAATACATTAATCCAACAACAAGTAAACAAACAAATAAATACCCTCAAGAGTTTATAAGTTTCCAAGGCTTGAGCTTGGTTACACAAAACGGTTATTCAAACCCACACAAACACAGCCCTTGGCTCACACACAGAGTCATAGCAAAATGAAAGCATTGTACTCCCAACACACATACTTCCACGCCTCTAATTGGGTGGGATCACCACATCTTTTCCTGCACAAAAATACCGTAGGGTGAGCATAAAGCCCAGTAGGAAATTCTTAACAAAGTATATACATTTTATACAAGTCTTAAGAGATGAAATGCACATGCCATGCTATGCCCTTTTTGAAGATAAATCACATTTTTATCTTTTGAAAACCATCATGCTCAATGATATCATGCAATTTCAATTGTTCAAAACTTAACAATTTATTTCAAGGGCGGTAAATACAACTCTGGTAATCCCTAGGTCGGTGTCTGAAAGTAGATTATACAAGTACTACCAAGTTGTCATTTTTATCGGTATTAACCGGAAGGCTCGACACCTATCCGTGCGGGTTTTCGATCTTTCATCCCAGACTCTCAGGCCAACTTATTCAATATCATCTACACCACCTATCAAGACTTACCAACGTATTTACCCCAAAACCATTCCATGAAAACTTGTTTCTCAACATTCTTTTCTCAATGTAAGTTTTCAAATCAACTTTCAAAGTTTAATGTAATCAAATGAATTGATATGCCAATTTCACAAGATGAATATAAATACTTTTATTCCAATTCATCATCCAAGGAATAACACAATTCCCTCTTCTCAAGTATTCTCAACAATTAGTCATTTCAAGACTATTTCAACGTTTTGAACAATAATTTCTAAAATGAACAACAATTCTCATATTCCATGAAATTCATCATTTATATAAATATAAATAAGAAAATTTCCAAACATCCATTTATTTTGACACACAAAATAAATATAACAATATCATTCATGGATTTTTAGACTTTTTTTTAAAAAAAAATTCCTAAATTCTAGGTTTTCTCACCAAAACTATATAACTTAAATCTTTGGAAAGAAAACTTTCTAAAATCATCTTTTCTTTAATCAACGAAGATCAAAACCTATAAGATCATTTTAAAAGAACAAGAGACAAACCCACTTTCAAAATCGCTCAACTTCTTGAATCAACAATCAATTTTCAAAGCTATCGAAAGATGATTTCGAAAATCATATAGATTTTGCAAAAATATATATATAACTCTAAGAAAATCCCTACCTCAAGTTTTGAAGAAGAAATGAGATGAAACCCCCAAAATCAACGGTGTCGAAACTCGATCTTCATCGCACACAACGAAACCCTCGAGAAGTTAACCAACTTTAATGAAGAACCTATGGCAAAACTCTAATGGATCTTGAGAAATCAAGGTTTTGATCCAATTTGGCGTAGGGAAATGTAGAGAGAAATGAGAGGAAAGGGTTTTTAGAGAGAGATATACAAAAGTGATATGAAATATCAGATTCACGAACTAATATAACATGGTCCGCTCGAGCGTGGAAAGCCCCGCTTGAGCATCAAATACACTTTTCCAGTACTTTTGCAGACAGGTCAAACTTCTAGAACCAAACATTCTCCGCTCGAGCGCATAAACGCCGCTCGAGCGGACAAGCAACTTCTAATGCATTTTGCATTTTTGCTTCGGGGGCGCTGCCCCTCAACCTCGCCAGGGCGCTACCCTAGGACTCGCCAAGGGGTGCTACCCCCTTGACCCCCACGAGCTGACTGGCCAGCTCGATCCCCGTTATAATCAGCGAAGTGGCAAAACATGAAAGATACGCTACAACCCGATACAAACATGAGACATTACCTGTTCCAAACACACCGCTACAACCCGATAACCAAAATAAGGGAAATACAGGGAACTAAGATAAGTAACACCATTTAAAACCATACCAACCCGAGCCTGGAACACCACAAAGAGACGGGTCAAAACTGAAATCGCTACACAGATTTTCAAAGAGGAGTAAAATACAAAGAATTCTATATTGGAGGTTGATTTATATGAGTTTTCTTGATGCATAGAAGGTGATCAATTGATCGATAAGCTACATATTGATAAACATAAAGGGTTGATTTTGTTTGTTTATTCACAAAAAGAGAGGTGTTTATCTGTGGATTCTGGAAAACTTGGGCTTGAAGCTTTGGTAGATTTCAGAGTGGCTCATCGTCGTGGATTCGACTTTGGCGTTATTGGGCAAAGCAATTCCAAGGTGAAGACGATGGTGGAAGAGGTACATTGGGTTTGGTTCAATTCGGAAAATTCGCTAGATAATTAAGAGTATTCATGTATAATTCCTTTTTGTTGTCTTCTTAGTGGATTGTTTTGTACTGTAATTATTTGTCTTCTTAGTGGATTGTTTTGTGGCTTTAAAGTCTCGGTGAATCCAAGGTTAAATCCATAGGGATTGGAATATTCAAATAAAGAATCAAGTGATCAAAAGTAAAATAAAATAAAGTGGAATGAAATTTTTTTTGAATGATTTGAGAAAATAATTGATTAACAAAAAATTCGAAGTAACAATAATATGAAAGTACTAAGACATTAAGGATTCACTATCAGTGTTTTATTTGTAAAATATTTCTAATTCAATTTGTATAACTCAACTGAAGATCACACAAAAGGTGTTTTCAATCAGAAAATAAAATAGTTATTTTGAATAAAAAATATCTCAAAAGGATTCATTATTTTGATTGATTGATTACATAGTAAAAATCTAAATATTTGATTCACAGGGAATTCTAAGCTTCTATCGTATTCGGAGTCTACGATAGAACAAATAATTTTATACAACAAAAACTTTAGCCAAAAATATTTAAACTAATAAATCAATATAATCTTAACAATAAAAACTATGATTGAATCATAAAATACTTAAAAATAATTTATTCTAATTTCACCCCTAATCTTAACAAAAAAACTAGAACTCAATTAAAAAAAAAAAAAACCTGTATTAAAAAAACGACTGAATGAATGATAGCACTCATAGTAGAGTTCATATACTTATAATAATAATAAAAAAACCCTAAAAAATAATAAGAATATTCTGCGGAAGCCAGTTCGGCCGGATTTGGGGTGGATGGTATGCGGGGTGCACAGCAGTCACTGTTGTGCAGCTAATTTGGTCCATTTTGGGACCTATTTCGATAATCTGAACCGTTCACATTTTAAAATATATCAAATAGAATATACCTGCAAAAAAATCAAGTTAATCGGATATCATTTTTCCTTTCATCTACACACATTTGTATTCATTTTAATACTTTAAATCATAATTGTTATTTATTTTTGTAAATACAAATATGAGTGGATAAATTGGGTAAACGATATCCGATTAACTTGATTTTTTACAAATATGCTCTACTTGATGTATTTTAAAATGTGAACGGTTCAGATTATTGAAATGAGCCTTGAAATGAGTCCATTTGACTGCACAACAGTACACCCCGCTAGCACTCAATTATTGATTGACAATTCCAACTCATTCATGTAGTTGTTTCCAACATTCTAAGTTGGCCCACATATTGAGTAAAATTTGCTCCTCCTCATCTTTTCATTTATTTATCTTTTTGCCCATTATCACTTCAATTGTCATGTTTTCCTTACAAAGTAGAATCATTTTATTAAACACACAATCAACCATAAATTAAAAGGATTAATATAATAAAAGTGCAATAACATCTAAAAATATTAGAATAATTACACATTTGTAAGCATTTATTACTAGAAATAGCTAGATTTTAATAGAGATAGAGGAGAGTCTTCTGTGAAGTCCATGTTCTTCATTGGAGTTTGTTTGTGACAGTAGAAGTCTTTATTTTGTGATTGTGTCGTGTGTGGAAGGGGCATTAAGCTCCATATTTGAAAGCTCTGGAATACAGAGCTCATTGAATGAGTGGAAAAAGTGAAACGAGAGTTAGGAAGGAAAAGAGAGCTGAGGGAAATGGTGGTGGCATCACTGAGGAAAATAGGAAAGGGGTGAGGTACTGTCGGTGAGAAGAGGAGATGATGGGGTCACTAGTAAGATGAAGGAAAACGAGTAAGGTTTGACCCAAGATAATGGAGTACATTTTACAATTGAAATGTTTGGTCAAGTTTGTTCATAATTTGTAATTGTGGTATGGTTGAGGTAACAAATAGATTTGCCATCAAGTTTAGAAGCCAAATGTAAACATGACACGTGTTTATAAAAAATTTCTATTAATCAAGTAAACGGAATGAGACAAATGGTTAAAATTGTGGTTAATTTAGAATATTAGGGTTTAAATTGATAAAATTAAAACTCTATGACTTAATTTGTCATGTGGGTCAAACTTTAAGCTCTTTTTTTTTTTTTTTTTTCAATTTTATATTTGAGCAATAATTCATAACTCTAAATTTGGAGCTTTAAGAGCATCTCCATCAAACACATCAAATCCCTCTCTCCAAGGGGATAGTTAAAAAAAAACTTGTCAGGCATTTTAGCTAATGTAACTCTAATTTTGAGCTCTAATGGGCTGGCTATTGGGCTGGCTATTGGGCTAGCTATTTTACCATTTTACTTTTTTGGTGGCTACAATTGAAGAGCCCCAGAGGCTCTCCAAACAAGTATGTATGTATATATCTTGGATTTTTGTATATTTATGTCTTGGATTTGGGATTTTATATATTTTATATATGTATATGTGTATGTAGCAATTTTATATGTTCTTTCAATTTTGTTTGATGAATTACGGAATAATTTATTTTGTATTTTGTATTTTTTTCTCCTCATTCTACAGGTTTTGTATGTTTGTATGAACAAATTTATTATTATTGCAAATTTATATTAGTAAAATATCAGTAATTAGTATTTTTTTGTTTTAAAAATTAATTAAGTTAGTTTGAATGATTAGCCAAAATAAAGCGTGTGATTGGAGAACACAATACCAATTGTCAAATCTGTTGAGCCTCAAATCCTCTCCACAAGTAGCTAGCCATCAAGCCTCAACAAATATATTTAAATAATAAAATATTAGACAATCATTACACAACTATTCTTTTGAAATTTAATTTTGTTCACATATCGGTGAGTGTATGAACCAACTTTTTTATTACTTAAACTAATGGGGTATTTTAAATGGTCAAGTGTATGAACAAAATAGTTTTTTCTCATACAAAATTGTAAGCTTATTGAAAAACAAAGAACGAATTGAAAAAGAAAATTAGATTGAAGTGGATAAAAAATATAGATGAAGTGATATTATTCACATTAGAAAAATATGAACGTTAAAAAAAAAAACACATTGAAAGAGAGTGGGTTTAAAAATATCCGATCAAAAGTTGAACTATTGAAAAATATTAGTTTAAAAAATATGAATGTTAGAAAAAGACATTAAAGAAATAATAAAATAATTTTTTTAAATAGAATAGAAAAAGAATAGAGAGTTTGTTGGAGAATATATTTAAAAAAGTGATTAGCTAAAATAGAAAAGTTACTTTTTAGTTAAAATTTGGTAAAAAATTTGACTATTTTAATAAAGATGCTCTAACAATGGCATTAATGATGTGGCATGGAGCAAAAAAAAAAAAAACACATACATCAAATCATTCATGAGTGGGGTCCACTGCCACATAAGTAGAACTTTTATTAGAACTCTACTTTTACACATTTTTCTTTTATAATTATCCCTCTCAAGGATTAATCCTCCTGAAATTGATGGACAAATGTGTTTTTTTTTTTTTTTTTTCTTTTTTTGTTTTTGTAATTTTCAAATTATTTGGTCTAAAAAACACTCGACTTTGTATAAATATGTAAGGGCAAAAAATTAATTTTATTTCCCTCAATAATATTGAGAGTTTGTCTTTATATAAGAAAAATTTAGAAAAATTAGTCTAAGGTCCCTCTCCCATTTTTGGTAATGAAAGAGATCCACAATATTATTTTTTGATGTCTAAGGTCCCTCCATCTATCACAGAGAAATTTGATACATATCTCACGCTCTGTGTGTGTCTCTTTCGCTGTTCTCTTTCACTCCTCAAATCACTCATTTGTCTCTCTGCCTTCCCTATTTCGAGAGGGTGAAGATCTCAAGGTGAAAAATATTTGTAAGAATTTGGGACAATTGATCCAAAAGTCGATCGAAACCAGACACTCCAAGATCCAACTCTCTCCTCTCTCTTCGCGCACCAAAAACCCTTATCTCATTCTCACCAAAAAAATGGCGTCTAAAACCCTAGTTCGGACCGAAGCTTCTTTGATGAACCGATTGTTGAATCCATTGCTTCAACAACAGTAGAAGAACACAAGCTCAAACCATTGATTGCATCAATGATTTTCCCACATTCTCTCTCCAAGTTCCAGATCTCTCTCAATTTCCCCCACTACGACTTCGATCCCTTCAAAAGACTTTTTTCCGATGGATTTCTCTACCCCTCTAGCCTTCCTTCTCTCCGATTTTTCTTTTCCAATAGTACTCTCTCTCTATATTTTTTATTTTATTTTGGTGGATTGTTTGTCTGTATTACAAATTACAATGTCAAAGATTCAAATTGTGTTGTTAAAACAAGCGAAAAAGAGTGTAATTTGACATTTGTGAGCTCTATAGTTGTAGAATCTGATTATTTCTTGGCATGAATGCAGTGATCAATGTTACTGAAGCGTTAGCTACGGGGATTTTCAATTTCTACCTTCAGATCAATTTCACGATGGATATACCCCGTCATCACCAAATCGGACCTCCACCGGACACACGGTTCTGCCGATGGTTCACTCATGCTCGAGTTTGCCTCTGCCACCCTCCATCGCCAAAATAGTTAGGCATAAATATATGTGGATCTGGTTTGAGTGAAAGTGGATTATATTGCTTAATGTTGTTTTTGCCTCTCTCCCTTCCCTCTTTGTCATGCATTTTTAGCTTAATTTACACATACGACATGAATTATATTGGATGAATTTATCATAAAGTAGTTTTTGTTGCTTGTTTGAACTTTGAAAAATGATGGAAGAACAATCTTCAAGATTTTTTGTTCTTTGTTTAGTATTACATGATATAAATCTCTAGTGTTCTGATAAATCCAAAAATGCTGCTCATCTATATTTGTCTCATGGTGGACTTCCAGTCTAGTTGTTTAAGATTTTCTTGGAATTTTCTCTGGATTTTAGTGAATTTCTCTGGGTTGGAGGGCGATTTTCTCTGAGTTTGAGTAAATTTCTCTGGGATGGACTAAATTTCTCTGGTTTGTATCTGTGATTATTGTGTAAATAGAAGGGGAAATTTCTCTGGAAGGTTAGGGGAAAATCAGAGAAATTTTCAAAAAGATTTTCTCTATGACAAAATAGGTAGAGTTGAATCTGCTGTTCTATTGATTTGATAAACTGTCCCAGAGAAATTCTCTTAGTCCAGAGAAATTACCTTCTAACCCAGAGAAATTCACAAAAAGTCAGTGAAAATACCCTTTTAGTCTAGAGAAATTCACAAAAACTCAGAGAAATTTGGAATTTTTTTTGTAATGTGTCTAGAGAAATTCTCTGGATCGAATTTTCTCTGGATTGATGTTGAGGGACCTTAGACATTATGAAAATATTGAGTGTCCTTTACATTATAAAATCATAATACCAGGGACCTTAAAAAAAAAATCCAAAAATTTAATATACACGAATTGTAAAAAGAATGTACTATAAGATTTTAATTATGTTATTTTCTAGTTTAATTATAATTATTATTTTTTAATTATGGCTTATAAATTATATTATGTTTTCTTTAGTTATATCTCTATTATGTTTAATTATAACATTTTTTTTAAAGTATAATTCATAAAATTAAGTTATACCATTTTTTTTTAATTATAAGTTGCAGGTGTATATTGTTTCCATTTACATATTTATTGTAAATTGGAGAAAACTTTATGCGTCCACAGAATCGATTTATACGGTGTATTTCGTTGAATCACGAATTTATAAAACAAAAAAAAACCAAATCCAATCTATGAATTCAGATTTCTCGAATTTCCTAATCTCGTTGTACACCGCTTGTAGCTACTGGATAGTCACACAAATTCTGTGGAAGCAGAGGCGAGTAGTGTTGAATTTTGGGTTCTCTCTCTCCTCTCTCTCTCTCAATTGAGTTTAGGGCAAACAACGAGGTACGTAAAGCGTTCTTAGTTTTGATCATCTAATTGAGCTCTGTTTCTTTTCTCTTTTGATCTTCTCTTGTTGACTTGGGTTTGTTTAACTGCAATCAGGGTATTCTTTCAATTCATTTTTATTTTTATTTTTTATTATTCATTTGCTTTTTTAACTTTAGTTTTCAATTCAATTCAATTTCCTGATCAATATTGGCAATATCTGATTTTCATACTCAAATTATGTTCCAATTTTATTTTTTTGGGTTCAATATGAATCCCAATAAATTGAGATTGTAAAAGTTTCAACTCTCCCACATACTCATGGCTTTTATTTATTTATTTATTTTTTTGATATGTGGAATTGTTGAGTTTGTTGAATGTTTGTGTTAATGTATTGGACTATTGTACATAACTGAATATTCACTTTGATTGAAAAAAATAAGTAAAAGTTCCAATTACATTGAACCTCTTTCCAGTATTTGGCATAAACCATGGATTTATATATGAATTTTCTTGGGAGCCAAACACAGATTGGTAGGCAATGTAACGTGGGTTGGGTTTCTTTTTCCCCAAAACGGAATGGAAGAGAATTTAGTTCTAGCCCCCCCATTGGATACCCTATGGCAGTCATGTAGGTCATTTTATTATTAGTGAGATTGACATCAATGGCTAATGATTTCAATATGAACCCAGAATACTCTTTTCTTGTTGAAACTTTTCCATTTTATTTGTTTTGCCAAGTGAAAAATTATTCAGTTATTTTGAAGTATCATCATGACGTGTTTGCGTAATCTTTTTTTTTTTGTTTTTGTTTGTGAGAAACCTTAGTGGAGTAGAAGTAACATTGTAACACTGACTTAGGTCCTTTTAATAGTGAGAAATCTCAATGTGAAAACAGACTTTAGTTTCTCCAAATTGGCTAGGACTATATTTTAAAGGCATTCATGTCAATTAGGCCCTGAATCTAGAACCCATTATGACCCAACAAAGGAAAAGAAAAGAAAAGAAGATTGTGTTCTATTAACATGACATCAATTACCTCTTTATTCTTCTTCCATAATTTTTTATTTTCATTTTGATGAAGTGATGAATTTGAGTTACATTTTAGTTTGCTGGTCTCTTTCATATTATGATGTAGGAGTACTTACTGGCCGTGCAACCTCAGTAAAAGTAAATTATGGGCTATATTATGGTGATATCGTTGCCAGTGATTTTGTTGTTCTTGATCGTAGCTATCGCGGCTTACCTTTTCGGTAGGGCCAGAGGTCGTACTGAAGCAACAGGAGTTCCCCAGTATTACGGCCCTCCAGCACCCCCATTCGGAGTTCAATCTCATGACGCCCAGAAATAGGGTTTGCACAAGTTGAGTAGTTGTATATACCTTGATACGAAAATGGACTTGTAGCTAGAAATAAGGTCACGTTTGATTTGCGGATAAATGGGCAGAATAGGACTATTTCATCCTGTAATATCTTATCCTACCGCATTATCGTATCTGCGAATCAAACATAGCCTACCAGAACTTCCTTGTCATAATGTATAGTCTTTGGGGATTGCATCATTGGTGTGTAATGGACTAGGATTGTAATTTAGTGTAAGTTTTTAAATAAATTGTAAATCAGTGATAAAGTTTACTATTTAATAATTGAAATGATCTGCTTTTTCATGATTTTACATTTTTTTTTTTTGATCTGACCACTGATGATTTGCAATTTCCCCATTGGGCTAGTAAATTGCTTTGGCCTGCGCGTGCTACATATGTGACATGACTCAGTTGTGATTGCATTTGATTATTGTCGGCCTACTTCAACTTATTCAAATTTTCTCAGCAACGGATAAGTGTAGTGTAATCCTTTTCTCTTTTTTTATATATTAAATTATGATTGGTTTATTATTCTGCTCTCCCAAGTAAACTAAACCGAACAAAAACATTTTTTTGGGTACCCAAAAAGAAAATGTTTGGGATCCTTGTGGACCTCCACTACCCCCAATGATGTATTGATCATTGATATGTTTTAATTTTTTTTCTATCTCTGATAGTGATACAAATAGTTCAGATCATTTTGGAGGGTTGGGTAAGAAATCTCACCAAGCAAGCTCTTGATCCGGGGATAGGCTCCGTTTTATATTTTAATCTCTCTATACCTTTTTTTTTTTTTTTTTGGTACATTTCAATTTGGACTCGTATTGATAATTTGAACCGTGTATCTCATAAGTTTTGTAATAAAGGTTATCTATTAAAAAAAATAAGTTTTATCGAAAAATTATAAACACGGGAATAAAAAATATTTTATTTTATTAAGTTTATGGTTTAAATTTACAATCACATATGTTGTTCATTTTATAAAATAAAATGTAATTTTTTCTTTAGTTTATAATTTTTCAATGAAATTGATTTTTTGTATAGATGACTTTTGTAATAAAATTTACGAGATTGACTGTTCGGATCATTGGTGTAAGTCTGAATTAAGACTTACAAAAGGAATATGAAGAGAAATAAAGAGATGAAGGTATGAAGGGGAATTTATCCCCTTAAGTTGTTTTGTTGGTAAATATGCTGAAAATCTGACCAAGTGAAAAGTAGTCCATTTACTTGGCTAGAACAACCAAACTTACTACTGGAGGTGCACGTGTTGCACGTAATAATTATCCCTTGAGTTGCTTTAGTTTTTAAGGATTTGAAATTGATATTTGGATTATGTGTACGTATTTTGTATTACTACTGGAGGTGCACGTGTTGCACGTAATTATTTTTCTTATATTTATTTTTCTGTTTTTAAAATTTTTATTTTTAGCTTTTATAATAGTTTTACCATTTGAACCAATATGGTTTTTTTTTCTTTTTTTTTTAATTTTAATTTTAATTTTTAATGTTTAATGTTTATGTTTAAAAGTCCAAAAAGTGTTTTAATTTTTCAATATTTCATCATTGATATATTTTTTTTGTATTTTTAGGTAGTGTTTGGTTATATAAAATGATTGTATAATGAAATTAATATTATTACACAATATATATATATATATATATTTATTTATTTAAATTATACACATCACGCATGTGAAAGGCCAGTATGAATAACATAAATATATAGATTTATGTATGGTAAATCTCACATATGCCTTATTTGTGGGATTCAAACTATGGATACAATTCCGTGTCCATTCTATGGAGTCATCTATTGTTTGGTTGAAAATTGGTGGTCAGATTGGTAGTCTAACCAGATTTCATGTCCTTCATATGTGAGATAATTTTATCAATTGAAAACAATAATATATCTATTCCTACGTATGAGGGGGCATTGAATGTATGATAAAAGAATAAAAATTAGTATAAACATTTCACATATTATCTCATATTTTGATATTTCGTTTTAAGCATTAAAATTTGAAAGTAGATTGAAACCAATCACATAAAATAATTGTAGTCTATGTCACATGGTTGAACTTATTACTATTAAATATATAATTCACCGGGTTGTTTTATTTTTTTGTTGTGTCTGTATATAGAAACCACTTGGTAATTAAAAGGTGAAGAAATAAAATGCCCAACTAACATTGTAATATTATTATTATTTAAGGTGAGGAAATAATAATAATAATAATAATAATAATATTATTATTATTATTATTATTATTATTATTTTGAAATAAAATATGTAAAGGAAATTGAAAGATAAAATAGTATTACAAAATTCATTTATTCTCTAGTTTGATCCACTTTGTGATTAAACTTTGGGAATTTGTCTTTGTCATTTTGTGCTTTTTTCTGCTACAATCTTTCCCGATGTGCGATCATTGTCATTTATTTTGTCTAGCCATGTAATAAATATATATGTATGTCCAGAAGTAAGTTTTAGTGCATTGTAAAATTTGCCATTCTTACCTTCATATAATAACAATAATAATAGTATAGTTTTAAATTAACTTCTTTCCTTTGCTATGTTAGTATGTTACAGATGTGACACTATTTATGTGTTTAGTAAACTTGCCTTTTCTTTGGATGCTATGAATTCAGTTGTTGGACATCTAATAATTTTCTCAGCCGCTTCAAATAATGTGACATACAGTTGTCTTTCTCCATCTCCATTAGCAGATAAAAATGTACAATATGAAGGAGAAAAATAGGTTTTAGTAAAACCAAGTTTGACTATCTGCTTACGGATGCGAAGGGAATACTTACGGTTAGCCAAATTAGGGTTGTCAAAAGCAGGAGGATCAACAGCAGGAGCAGAGACAACTGGTGGAGGGAGAGCCTTGCGACGAGAATAGATTAACAACGGAAGAGGAGAATGAGTAGGCGGGGGAGGAGGTGGAGAGAATGAAACAGACTCATGGGGTACAGTAAAGAGGGACTCATCAGAAGGTGTAGTAGGAGGAGAAGAAGGAACAAGTTCATGGGGAACAGTAGAGATGTACTCATCAGGAGAGACCTCAGAAGGAAATGGATCAATGTGAACCAAATCTTCTTTAGAAATCGGAGCAGTGAGAGGAGGAAACTAAAAGTAAGCTAGACGCTCTAGGAAGACAATGTGGTGAGAGACATAAAGGCGGCGGGAAAGAGGATCATAATAACGATGGCCTTTCTGAGTAAGATTGTATCCCAAAAAGACACACAAGATAGACCGGGCACTAAGTTTTGTCCTATTTTTCCGGGAAAGAAAGACAAAACATACAGACCCAAAAACACAAAGGATGGAGTAATTGGGGAGTTAGGAAAATAAAGCCTCATAAGGAGAATGATTAGAGAGTAGGGGGGTAGGCATACGGTTGAGAAGTAAAGCAGTTGTAAGAATGGCTTCCCCCCAAAAGGGAGCTGGAATAGAGGTAAAAAGAAGGAGAGATCTAGCCGTCTTAAGGAGATGATGGTGTTTACGCTCAGCACAACCATTTTGGGCGGGTGTGTCAGTACAGGAAGTTTGGTGAATGTTACTTAAATTGGCTAGGTACTTACAGAACTCAGTTTTAAAATACTTCCCACCTAAGTTAGACCGTAACAATTTAATGGTAGGCCCAAACTGTGTAGTGATCATAGACTGAAAGTTACAATATATTTGGTAGAAGTTAGATTTATGAGTCATAAGATAAACCCAAGTATAACGGGTGCAATCATCAACAAAAGACACATAGTATGCAGAACCCCCTGTAGTAAGGACATGAGGGGGTCCCTAAATATCAATATGCATAAGAGAAAAATGAGAAATAGAAATAGAAATAGATGTACTTTTATTAAATGGTGAAGCTGACATTTTGACAAATTTACACCTCCGACATTCATTAATTTGACTAGGAGAAACATTACCCAACAACCTTGATTGAGCTAAAGACCGTAAGCAGACAACAGATAAATGACCAAGGTGAGAATGTCATAAGTAAAACTGACTCGACTAAGAATCTAACTGAAATGAGCAAAGTGCAGCTGGAGAGGTGGATAAGGGGAGATGCAAGCTTTCTACTACATATAGATCTCCAACTCTATGGCTGATCCCAATCTGCTTCTTGGACAGCCGATTCTACACACAGCAGACAAAAGAGGAAAAGATAACATCAAAACCAGAAGCATCAAGTTGACTAATAGATAATAAACTGACAGATAGCTGAATGAGATAGAGAATAGAAGGAATAGTAATAGCAAACATAGCAGAGAGTAAGACAGACCTAATAGACAGAACAGACATACCAGACCCATTACCAGTATTAATTGTAATAGGAATGGGTGGGGGAATACAATTTTGAAGTAAGAAAAGGTGAGGAGTCATATGATGAGAGGCGCTAGAATAAAAAAAGCCAGATAGAAGAAGGGATACCTGAAGAGAACCCAAGCAAATTTGAATGAAGAGATGTACGAGCAGAGGCAGATGAGGATGGTTGAGAGAAGGATAGGATATGCTGAAGTTGTGCAATCTAAGCACTCAAGGAAGCCAAGTTAGGATCGAGAGCTGGAGTAGATGTAGTATAAGCGGGATGAGGTCAAAAAGTACTTGGAGTAGGACAACGGAACTGTGTTGGAGTAGATTGGCGTCCTTTCTTGGGACAATTGTTCTTCCAATGACCCCTTTGATGGCAGAAAACACACTCATCTAGACCTAATGGTTCTTTTTTGGGTTTTGTAGTGGCCTGAAGCTGATGAGGAAGGGGAGTCGATAATAAATGAGGCTTAGTAGGAGCCAATAAAACAAAGGGAGGCAGAGTCTGATTAGGCGTCTTAAGATGGGTTTTCTCGGAGATGAGCTTATGAACAATAGCATCCACAAAGGAAAGAGGAGATTGGTGAAGGATGCCACCGCGGATAGCCTCATATTGAGGAGAGAGAGCTGTTAAGAACTGCACTAAACGACCTTGCTCCCGAAACTCAATATAAGCATCCAGTATCTTGAGACTAGGTGGTTTCATAAGAGCCAACTGATCCCAGAGACCTGTCATCTCAATATAGAAGTTTTGAATAGTGAGATCCCGCTGACGAGCACTCTGAATAGCTGTTTCCAACTCATACCGCTTGGCAAAGTTGGACTGCTGATAAACACCTAGTAAATAATTTCACACCTTATTGGCAGTATTGTACTTGGAAAAACATCATTCAAGTACAGTCATCCACATAATTATGAATCCAGGTTAGAACTTGGGCATTATCATTATCCGAAGTATCACAGGAAGTCAGATATCTTTCCACCTTCGAGTCCGATGGACGAGGAATAGAACTAGAAACATAGTCCCATTTTTTTTTTTGGCCAAGAAGAAAATTCTTCATAACACTGACCTAATAGACATAATTGCCACCAGTGAGTTTGCATTTGATGACTTGAATTTTAGTGTCTGACATTGTAATAAAACAAAGGTATGGGTTGAAGTATAAATAAAACAAATTAGGGCTTCAAGTGTAAATACCCAGAACCAGCAGCAAAGAGAGAAGTCAGCAAGTGAGATGTGAGCAAGATGGATTTCACAAAGCCAAGTTGAGCCAGAGAGAGGCTTTGCGAAAATGACACCACTGAGAGAGAGAGAGAGATCAGACCTTTACGAGAGAGGTTCTTCGCGAAGTAGTGGTGTAAGTGAGAGAACGAAGTCGAAGACAACTAGAGAACAAAGCAGAGCGAGAGTGAGCCATTGCTACCTCAAAGCAGAGAGAGAGAATGAAGAAGGACCCTCGCGAGCATGATCAGTCCCAGACGAGAGATTTACGACTTTAGACCAAAAAACTAGAGAGCCTTCATGACTTCAGACCAGAGAGAGAAGACAACTCGAAGCACCAAGTCGACACACTGAGAGTACTGCGAAGACTAGCAAACACAACTTCGACTAGTGATCGTGACTCCGAATTAGGAACAGATGGTTCACCCACCCAAGTTAAAGACAACTAGTGAATCCGAGAGAGCACGAATCAAAGAACAATGGTGACAATTCTAGGGACGACTCTGATACCGTGTAAGTTTTTTAAATGAAACTGTATATTAGTCTGAATCAATAAAACAAAGAATACATCACTTATATAGAACTCTAACTCCTAAGCTTAAAAGGAAACTGAATACATCATAGAAACCGAATAGAACTCATATTCTCACAAATGTCGCAAATGTAAGTAAATTATGAGGTTTTAATTTTGATATTTAATAAATGCAAAATATTGATTTGTGTTATTATGTAAAACTATCACATACCTTACATCATATTCTGAATTTGAGTTCTTACATTTATTGCATTATGCTCCTTGTTCATTTTGATAAACTTTCTTATTGCATACTTTGCAAGCAATATAACAAGGTTGGTCTAGATTGTCTATACGAAAGAATATTGCTTTGAAGGAATAATGTATATTCTACGTGGATATTTTTTAGCCATGGTGTGTTAATATTAATATTAATTTTGTGAAGTAAAAGAAAAATCATGATATTTGAAAATTTTAACTATTATTAGGGTGATAAATTATGTATCTAAAAGTCAAGTAATGAATGTTTTGTCAAATTTTTTATCTTCACTTGTTTGGGACTTTGCTTATTTGTTGCCCATAATGTTGTAGCTGCCTTGCTTTCAATTGTTTTTTTGATTACAACTCTATATAATATTTGTTAATTTTCTTATTGTATAAAATTGTAAATATAGAAATAGAAACAATGTTTTTTTAATATGCCATTCTCCAATACTATCAGCTTCAAGTGTTGTTGGATTTATTTGAATTGTAATTGTTGAGATTGTGTATAGATATTACACTTGATCCAAAAGAAAATTGTGAGTATACATTAAACAATATAAAATTGTAAATATATATAATTAATAATTTATATATTTTCATCATGAGTCAATAATAATAATAATTTAATATATAATATTATTTTAAATGTTTAAATGTACCTACATATGTTGGCACTTTTATTTTGGATATTGCAACTACAAGTCTTTCTTTTGCCATATCTTCTAGAATTTCTCTTTCATTTTGGCTACATCTCCCTATATGTAAGAAGAATAGATTGAGAGTTGTGACAATAGAAAATATAAAATTTTAGTACTTATATATATATATATATATTTTATAACTTAAGAGTTATTATAATTCATACCTTAAATCTATCAAATGGATATTTCTCTTCATTAATTTACCAATTGCTTCTGTTCTCGTAATCGATGAAAGAGACTCAACATTTTGTACTTAGCCAAATACATCTAACATAATAGTAAAAAATAATTTAAGATTTACATAAAAAAATGTTAAAGACATACTAATAATACTTTTGTTTTGTATACGTTGTTTGATACGAGAGAATGGGACAAAGTTATATGCAAGTGTATCTAACTTGATTGTCATTTTGGTATCTTGTACTTGTATTTGAATAGAGAGTGACATTTCAGTTTCTTTGTGAATACATGCAAACTTTTGATTCACAAGTTTAACAAGTCCATTGAAAATCAAATATGCACTGTCCTTTTAAAATGATCAGATTATCAAAATAGAACTCTTATCGTGATGGACCTCATCAGGTCAACCGAACAGTCTAGCCACAAATATGTACAGGAGGGAAGTTTAGCTTCATATTAAAAATGTTACTTCCCTAAACAACACTTACCTCTAATAGAATTTCTCACACACACAGATCTTAATGATTAATATATTATATATAATTATTGATCAAACTTCCATTTAGTCAAGACTATAAACTATTATGGGCAAGACCAAATTCAAGGTATAGATGAAAAAGGATATCCGCCAGAATATATGAACAGTTTTTTAAGTCCATTATTAGAATTCCTTAATTGTTCTTATTTTTATGGGAAAAATTACCATCCAATAGTAATCTTTAAAAATTATTATATATTAATAAAAAAAATTATGATTTTAATTATTAATATTTATAATGTTTACCACTTTTTTTCCTAAACACCATGATGATTTATTTTCTTCTATTTTATTGTTTTCCAAAAATATTTTTTTTATAGAGAATTTGAAGAATACATTTTTATTTTTTATTTTAAAAAAATAAATCTAGGATAAAGAGAAGGAGAAAAACTTGCTAATGATAAACCCACAATTGGAACTACCAAAAATTAACAAATAAAAGAAACACCAAAAGCTGCAATTGAATAACACTATTTTAATTTCTGAATTATGCATGATAAAAAGGAAAAGAAAAAGAAAAAAAGAAAAAAAATTGTATTTACTTTAAAAGGATGGGTCTAAAGTGACTTGTTTTGAAAGTTTTTTATCAAAAAATAAATAAAATATAATTGGTGTTTCAATCATACTAATCCTCAGTAGATACTAACGGATTTATATTTTATTTTGATATGACTATGGATTTATGACAATTCTTAGGTAGAAATTTAGAGATTTTATGGGTATGAATTCCTTTGATTGATTTCAGTATAATAATTTAGAGTAGTTGTCTCAATTTTTTAATTTTAAAAATCGAATGTGACTATTCTTCTTCGATTTGTTTGTAAATTCTACAAGTCAAAAATTTTATTACATAAGCCAATAGTATACATACATATTTATAAAAAAAAAAAAAAAAACCGATAATACTAAGTATTATGAAAGAAATATCATAAAAATCGTTTATGAGGATTCTCTAATAAATGTTTACATCTTAAATAACTATGAAAAATATATAATTGCTCAACCAAACACAAGATTAGAGACTTGACCATACAAGCTATTTCATGACTCGACCTTTTTATTAATTTTTTTATTAGTGCTTCAGTGTCTTGCTCATAAAAAAATAAAAATAAAAGAATAAAAAAAATGAAAAATGAAAAAGGATAAAATATAAAATAATAAAAATGAAAAACAATTTCATTAGAAAAAAGCAAGTATTTTATTGTTCCTGTCTAAAAATGTCTCCAGCTAATATGCTTTTTTTTTTTTTTTTTTGTTTTGCTTTGTTTTTTTTGTTTTATTTTTTTTTTTAGGACGAAAATCACATTCCATTACTAATTGTAACAGTTTACATTAGTAGCCAGCTCATGTACTGGTTCAATTACAGGTCTTCCTATTTTAATAATACTAAGAAAATGAAAAACTTGCTAAAATATAATGGCACTGTTTGGGAAGGGGCTAAAAAGGCTATTATAGCCTAAAAAAAAATTTTGGCCAAAAAGCCCACTTTTGCAAGTTTTTCAAAAAAAAAAAAAAAATAGGACTGGACAGCCCCGGCAGTGTAGGCACAGCCTACACTGTACAGCCGGCAGTGACTAAATGACGATTTTACCCCTTGATTTTAATTTTAAAAAATATATGTGTAGGGACAAATTTGTCATTTTAAATAAAAACATCATTTCAACACACTTTTCAATACAACAACTACTAAAAATTCATCTCATCTTCCCAAACAGAAAATTAAAATAGCCTACTAAAATAGTCAAAAAACCAAATAACCTACTAAAATAGCCACTTCCCAAACGAGGCCAATATATCACTAATGCTTGAATCTACTTGCCAATCCACATCAGTCCCCTTATACTTTAGTAACTTAACCAAAACTTGCAGTCCGTCTTTATCGGTGCCGTTTGGTAGGGTTGTGGAAAAGTGATTATATATTATAACTTAACAGATTATAGCTTACAGCTGTGAATATAAGCTGGTAACTTGTTTGATACAGCTGCGAGATTATGGATTTAAGCAGTAAAGTAGTGTTTGATAAATAACTTATAAAATAACTTTTTGCTGTGTAATTGTCATTTTTACCCTTATGAACATAAAATTTGTAATTCTTTTTCTTCTTATTTTCTTTTCTCTTCTTTATTTTTGTTAATTTTGTTTAATTTATTAATTCATTACAATTAATATCCATGTATTTATATTAATGTTGTGATGTCAATTACATATTATTTTTCTTTATATTAATTTCAATTAGTTATTTAATAGAAGTTATAATATTCATTTTTTTTATTTCATTTAATATAAGTTATTTCATTTTTTTTCTTCAATTTTAATTTTTTTTTTAAAAAAAATTGTGATTCTATTTTCATTAATTTTTTTTCATTACAATTAATAATATAACAATTGTCATTACAATTAGTATTAATTAGTATAAATTATTATTTTCATTATAAATTAATTTTATAAATTATTATTTTGTATTTCATTTTGCTTTATAAATTATTATTTTCATTTTTTCATTATAAATCAATTAGTATAAAATTATTTCATTATAAATTAATTAGTGGCAATTAATGGTTTTGTGTAATCAATTAATACTAAAATAATTAATTAGTATTAATTAATATAAAAATACTATAATTAATACTAAAATAATTAATACTAAAAATACTAAAATTATTAATTTTTGTAATCAATCAATTTTACTAATTAATACTAAGATTATTAATAATATGGCTTAATTATTATTATTATTATTTTATTAAAAAAATACTAAAAACCTCTAGGGGAAAAAAAAAAAAAGAAAAAAAAAAGTGAAAACCCTAGCCGGCAGGGATTGGGGACGATGCTCTAGTTCATCGGAAAGTGATTTGCCACTAACAACGATCTACCGCAATCTACCACAAACAACGCTAGAGAGACAGAGAACTGCCGCGATCGCGAAGAGAGAGAGAGATCTGCCGTGATTTGCCACAAACAATGCCGGAGAGAGAGATCTGCCGCGATCGCGAACACACACGCACATCCACTTCAAACACACAAACACATACGCATACACAGATATATACATATATAACAGATCTTATATTTGAGATCAAAGGAGAACACACAGATCTGAAATCTGTGTGGATTTGAGGCGACATTTCCATCCTCTGAACCCGAGATCGACGACGAAAAACCCTAGGTACGACGCCATGGATGTAGCACATAGAGAGAGAGAGAGAGATCTTTGGTTCATGTTCGTGCGAGAGAGAGAACTCTACTTCGCCGAAAATAGCCAGACAGTTCGTGCAAGAGACAAAAATGAGAGTGTTTTGATTTATATACATGGTACACATGTAACAACTTGAAATTATGAGGGGCATTTAAGTTATTTTGCCCCTCAAATTGTAGCTGCCCGGTTAAGCTAATTGGAAAAGCTTCTCCTCTCCCACTAAAAAAAAAAGATGAACTTTTACTTAAAAAAAGCTATAATTTATATTATTAAGTTGAACCAAATACATCAAAATAGCTTAAATTAAGCTAAAAGTTGAAATAAGTTGAAAAAAAAGCCCTACCAAATAGGGCCATCGTGACCTTACGTAACTGTTGCCCCACAGCCCATCGCATAGCTTCTAAACATGCTATAGCTTCGGCCATCAATGGAGACGATGAAGGCTGAATTGCCATTGCTTTCTGGTCTACTTGTTGATTGTTGTCATTTAAACAAACCCACACTGCTCCTGCAATCAACCCATTCGATCTCCATGACCTATCAATTAGAAAAGTCCACATAATTGTTGAGCCTCCCTCTGGAATTGCTACTTGCTGCAATTCTTGCTGATTGGGAGGAGCCAACAATAGTGGAATCTGTCATGACCCAATCTCGGTACCTAACGGTTAAGCGTCATGACAATAAAAAGTAATTCTAAAATTTCTATATTAATAGCTCAAGTGGATAAACTAAAATAAAATAAAAGAGTTTCAATTATTGTCAAATAATATCTAAATTTAAATAATTATATTCATATGTTTCAATTTTAAACAAATAGAGTTCAAAAAATAATTAACGTAATTAAAATATTAATATAATTTATAAAACATGAATTACATAAAATAAATTATAATAACTCAAAATATACATAAAATATGTTATGATAATTTAAAATGTAATATAACTTATCTTAATACTGTTGCCTACTATTTATTCCTTCCGAGCTCCTTATTTTTATTTACTGTTTCACTTATCTTCTCTCCCGTTTTGTCTTGCCAAGGCATCCACTCCTTGTATACCGGCCCAGAGACGCTGATTCATCACCCTATGAAGCTATTCATCCCCCATAGGCTCTATCACTTGGCCCTTTTACCCCCCACGTGGCTTGCCTTAGCCAAAGCTATACCATGCTCTAACGACAACTTGACTTCCTGAGCAGCCAACACATCTAGACTTTAGTCTATTTCTACCTTAGCCCACATAATTTATTAATGTTATGGTTAGGCTTAGTGTTTTTTTTTTTTTTTTTTTTTTTTTTTTTTTTTTTTTTTTTTTTTTTGGTACATGGTTAGGCTTAGTTTGGTCCAGAAAAATATTTTAATCGCATTGTTATATTTTGATAATAATCATGCATGCTCTTAATTTTTAAGTTAGATTATATTTTAGCGAGTATAATTATAAAATCATATATTTTATTTTATTTTACTTTTTATTTATTTATTTATTTAGTAATTTATTTTTAATTAAATTAATTAAACAATTTAGGTGTCATAGAATCTCTGCCTAAAAATAAGTGCTTGAAATGCTTCACGAACACCTTTTGACTATCTGCTGGCTCAGTGATTGCAACACCATCCGTTCCTCGAACAAAACTAATATAATTTCTTGTCCTTCGCCATGATGCTATTCGATGAAAAAATTTATTATTATGGTCACCAAAATGCATCCACAGTTTCCGAAGAAGATCATCCAATTACTACACATTGATGCTACACATTGAATCATAGTCGTTGCGTCTCTACTATGATTGTCCTCACGCGGCTGCTCCGTCACTTTCATTACGCCACCATCAGTCATCAAGTGACCTGTTTTAATTCCCATAACGTTTAATTGAGTTTCCCATTTTTGCCATAATAATTCCAACTCAACTACTGACCCCACGGTTGTCGAAATTTCCACCAACATTCGACGGACCTGCCTGAAACTCTACCGGTGCAATCTGCAAACATCACATGGTCGAAAATTCTTGCCTTCTAATCTGCCTCTCATCATCATTGTCTTCCTGAAAATTCTGCAACTTGTGATCCCAATGTCTATCCCAATTCGCGACAAAATTATCACCCTCCGTCGGTGACATCGCAATAGCAGTACCTTTTTCATGGCCACTCCCTGTTTCTGGAATTGGATGCTGAATCGTCTCTTGAAAAATACGAGTTGTGCGTTTCTCCGGAGGATGGGCATTAGCTCCAATTCTCGAAGTATACATTAATTGATCCTCCTGAGTAAGCACTTCAGCACTTAATCTCCCTCCGATTTTCGCCATACGCTCCTCAATGAGACGCTGAGCTTCTTCAAACGGTAGAGGACAATATAGTAGAGTGTGACCCACTCCACCGCAATTCTGACACACACTGCACAATCTCTCATAGCAACAACTGACCCATTGACCATCCCTAAATTTCAAGTGGGAACCCATACTCGAATGCTTAGGTCACGTTTGGTAACACTTACATTTTTAATTTTTTGTTTATATTTACAAAAATTTAAAAAATTCAAATAAAAACTTGTTTGGTAAAATTTTTGATTTATAAATCAGTGGTCTCAGTTATAAATTTGGCCAAAAAGTGAAAATACAAAAAATGTGTTTTCGTTTTGAGTTTTCGATTTTTTTTTTTTTACCACCCAACACTAGCCACCACCCGCCACCATTTTCCACCACCTTCTTCTGCCACCACCACCCACCACCCACCCCCCACCCCCACTACCACCTGCCACCACCACTCACCACCCACTTGCCACCACCACCCACCACCACCACCACCACCCACCAGCCACCACTCACCTGCCACCCACTCACCACCACCACTACCACCACCACCACCACCTGCCATCCACTCGTCACCACCCACCACTCGCCACTACAATCCACCATCCGCCACCTACTTGCCACCACCACTCACCACCCACCTACCACCCGCCACCACCGCCCACCATTACCACCACCGCCGCCACCACCACCACCACTACCACTCACTCGCTACCACCTACCACCCGCCACCGTCACCCACCCACCTACTACCACCACCACCCGCCACCATCACCCACCCACCACCACCACCACCACCACCACCACACCTATCTGCCACCATCCACCACTACCCGCCATCCGCCACCCACCTGCCACCACCACCCGCCACCACCACCACCCACTCGCTACCACCCACCACCGTCACCCACCCACCATCACCACCCACCACACCTGCCATCCGCCACCTACCTGCCACCACCACCCACTCGCTACCACCACCACCCGCCACCGCCACCCGCGCACCCACCACCACCACCTGCCATCCGCCACCCATCTGCCACCACCACCCACCACCCGCCACCACCACCACCGCCGCCACCACCACCACCACTACCCACTCGCTACCACCTACCACCCGCCACTGTCACCCACCCACTCACCACCACCACCACCCACCACCACCAGTTACCCACCACCCATCGTCACCACTTTTCACCACTGTCTTCTGCCGCCATTTGTCATTTCTCACTCTTTTTTATATTTTAAAATTTTTTTAAACATTTTGTCAATTACCAAACGTGTTTGTAGTTTATATTTTTCTAAAAATAAACAAAAAATAAACAAAAACCAATTTATAAAATTTTTGTAAATATAAACTGAAAACGTAAACGTTACCAAACACAACCGTAGAAACCGAATATTACGAGCAATAAGCAGATCTCTATATGAATAATATTAAAAATCATGAAAAAATATTATAAAATACATCATGAAAATTTTTTATCATTTAATTAATGTATGGTGTTTTATTGTATGTGTAATCCAAAGGTAAAGAATTTTTCATGATCATCTTCATAATATTTTCTTCATAATCCCTAACATTACTCTAACTTTACCCAACCAAAAACCTGCTTCCTCCGTAAAACACTCCAATGGCAATCCATACAACCTAATCCAAATTGCCATCTAATCCATGACTAACTGATCAATCACTATACCCGATTTCCAGTAATCAACAACTAACAACGCTCATTTTATAGCATAAGGGCTATTTGCCGCAATACGATGCATGTCATGCTCATGTTTGAATAAAAACATAAAGAAATTCTTACTACTACCATAAACATAAATAGATCCTTCCAACCTCCAAATGTCATGTATATGTAGTTGCATTACATACGATACGAAATGACGCACGTTTGGAACATAACCAATGAAGCACTGCTCAAGTTCATGTCGTTCAAGATCCCAACTTGTATCCTTCATGTCCATATTGAGACTACTACGAATGTGATGCCTTTTTGGTGGAACAAAAACTTGACTAGGATGGAGACCCTTTCATTCTTTAGAAAACTCACTCCCAACCTCCGTTCCACTACTATCCGTCTAACCACCTTCACTTATTAAAAGGGTTGCCATAAAACAGACCCTCCACGCACTAAGACCGAAGAATAAAGGACAAAAAAGGAGAACCTACAAAGAAAAAAGGATCCAACAACCTCCAGCTGATGTAAATGAATACATATTTGAATTTTTTTGCATGTCAATGACACCGTTGTCTACTCCACCTCTATTTCTTTTAAAGATATTTTGATGCCATCCAACCTCTCCTCTAGGAAATAATAATGGGTATTTCAATGGATCGTAGCAACCATGATAGCGTCGCACTCTATGCATATGCCCTGAATTTGAATGAACTATAATATCATGTTCATGGGGTAGATTTGGGTTGTTTCCTTCAATCCAAATCGCAACCACTTGATTAGTTGATGGTGAGTTGTAAACCCTTTGATCCAACTTGATATCAATACTTATATGGATATAAAGAGTATCTACTGGATCATATTCTAGTGCACACAAAAATTGAGTATAAGGATTTTCTGAAAGTACATCGATTAGTTTACTAACAAAAATCTTACAAAGTGGTGCATCGTTTAGTTTATTCAATCTATTACGAAATTCATTGTCTGTATCATAGAAGTACAACTAGAAGTAATAAGGATCCTTACAATATGGAATCAAAGATGGTAAATCATGGTATATTTAACCTTGTACACAAAATATATATCGTCTATAATTTGCCAATTCCTCGTCTAACTTCATGCCAAACGATGTGAATGCAAAAATGTTCTTATATGATTGAATATGTCTACGAAATTCAACACATGAGAAAGGGAAGTGCCTATATTAAACTATTTGGCAAAAAAGAAGAATGAACAGACATCAACCAATAAAAGAACTGAATTTATTTCACTTAAAAAATTTAACTTAGACCAGAGTAGAAATTAGTTATTTTGTAGGGAAATCCAATCAATTCATATGTATTAATATGTGAGTTTGAAAAACCACAGAGTAGAAAGGGAATTACTCATATGTATATATATATATATATGTTCAGATGTTTAAATATTAAGTGTTAAAAAAATGTAGCAGTAGTAGTAATGGGAACTATAAGTGTTTTTAACATTAAAAGCTTAAATTTTTACAAATGAGAATCTTGGTGCATTCCAAAAGATCTTTTACTTTTAAAATTACAATTAGGTAAGAGTTAATCAACTAATATTATCAAGTGGCTGACATGAAAGAGTTAATTTATCAAAGAAGAATACTTTTTACACCCACAAGATAATCAAAAGAATATTAGGAATGAATATCTTTAAAATTAAAGTAAGAGCGTAAGGAAAATTAACCTTCGCAGACAGATGTCGATTAGGAAGCTGAAAGGCTAGAAGGTCACGGAAAAGGCAACCATATTAGTATTGACTAACCAGTGCAATATTCCCTTTTAATAATTTCACAATTTTAGACAATGCTTTGAAGACGCTCTCATCTTCTGATATCACAAAAGCCACTTTTAAATCTAAATAAACTTGGAATGATAAGTTGGCTACACTATTAGAAGATTAATTCAACTATTAAACACGTAAAAGTGAATCTGAAATCATTGCAAGAACTCTTTAGTATAGTTTAAGCACAGCAAAAAAAAAAAAAAAACCCAATAGAACTATGAACGGAGAATCGAAAAAAATAAAAAAGGCTACTACTTGCATAAAGCCTAACCTGATAAGTGAGTTATTTGTCTACGAATTGGAGTGGGTTTTTATATTTTTATCTATTTGTAGAACCATTGGGTTGCCAAACAGAGTTGATTGAGAGACTATGCGATCGACTGCTTGGTTCTGAAATCTGAAACAAAGTGGGTAATGTTGATTCTAGAATCTATTTTAGATTGTGAAACATGGTTGTTCCAAACCCTCCGGAGCAGAGTTGATTATTATTTGTGAAATTGTTTGCCATGGATTGCCTCCATAGCAGAGTCAATTATTATTTATGAAAGTATTGCAATGGATTGCAATAATTTTATAATTAAGATGTTATGATAATTCGTAATAACAAATCAGCTCAAAAAAAATAAAAAGAAGAAACGAATTAGTATTACAATTATATATTTGTGAATTTTTAAAACAAATAATAATAATAATATAAATCTACATAAGTTCAAATTTAAAAAAAAAAAAAAAATTAGCATTCTAATATAGATTCAAATATTATGAATGATGATGCATATTAAGTGAGAGGGTAATTTATATGAATATTGGGCCGAGCTGGGCGATGGGCCGTTATGGGCCACAGTACGAAGGGCTGAGCAGAAAGGCCTCGAAGTTAGTCCGGTCCCAGAAGACTTAAAGTTAGACCGGTCCCAGAAGTGCCTATTGTTATCTCGGTCCGGAGAGCGCTGCGGATAGTTCGGTCGCTAGGTCAACACTCAGAGTTAGTCCGGTCGCGGCATAGTGCAGCTAGCTCGGTCAGACCTAGCTAATTGTTAGCACGGTCTGAGCAATACTATGGTTAGCACGGTTTGAGCAGGAAGAGCCGAGGTAAGAGCAGTGAGAGGAAGGACTGAATTAACGATAGTTCGGTCTACTCTGTGGCTCGGCATGGCCATGCTTACCTCGGTCCTATTAGAATCCGACCATGGTAAAACCATCTCACTTGGTTTAAGCAGTGAGGGGAGTGTTGAAGGATAAGTATTATCTTTCAGGAATGAGAATCCTAGGAGGACTCTACATGGAGGAGTAAGAGTCCTACTAGAATTGTGCCACACGGAACCTACAAAAGCTCACAAACATCACCTATGGAGAGATAACACAACTTTGATTCCCGAATACACAGAGCTTTTTGTCTATTTTGCTGACTTAGGCATCGGAGAGGTATCCGGCACACACCCGCCGGCTAGCTCACGTTCGTGTTTTCAGGGAGTAAAGCGACGTCGTACGAAGGAGCACAGACTTGATCAACAGGATTATACGAGAAGGTTTATTTCTTTCCCGTACAATTGGCGCCGTCTGTGGGAAATCAGACAAGAACAAAACCTCTTGATTAAGTTTCCCTTACTAATAAAAAGTAATGGCGCACAACGAAGATTTGCCACAGTCCGCCATTGATGGACAAACCCCAGAAGGAGGTGGGAGGCGCGAAGGTTTGCCTCTGTCCCTCCATGGCGGACTTGGAGCCCCAACGACATAACCCAGGAGGGATGCTAGGGGAGGCGGAATAACAGCCCCCGTCACTCTCGTTCACAAAGTCCTGACAGACAAAGGCGGAGGATCGACCCTCAAGCTCTGGAGGATCGCGTGAAAGAACATGATGAATTAATAAGGAAGATGGCGGCGGATATGGAGGCCATGAAACGCCAGATCAAGGGAAAAGGGGTGGCGACAGGAGAGGGGCGTAAAGGCAACACGCCCCCTCGCCACTCAGAAGATCGCAGTAGGCATACCACGCCATCACAAGCAGAGAGTAGAAGCCTCAGGACAGGCGATACTCAATCCAGAACCTCCAGGACTCGTTGCTCCAGGTCTGAGAGAACGAGGACTGAGAGGTCGTATACTGAGGGAAGCACCTATCGGCCTCTCGCGCACGCACCAGACATCATCCAGGCAGACGGAGTTGCCAAGATCATCCGACTTACGAACCGTGCTAGAAGAAAGGGCACGATGGAAGGAGGATGCCAGGGCGCGCGACCCACACAGAGTTATCTGCCCTTCAGCGGTTGGCTCCTCGGACGCATGGAAGCGTCGAGGTTGGAATGCCAATACCGCGCCTGCCTACGAACCAACGGACAAAGCATTAGCGAGGCTGCAGACCTCGCCGTTCGTTCGGCAATTGAAAACGCGCCCCTACCTTCAGGCTTTCTTCAGCCCAATTCACCACGTACGAAGGGAAGACAGACCCCTACTCACCTAAGCCACTTCCGCCAGGTTATGGCGGTATATCGACGCAACGAGGCTTTGATGTGCATCCTCTTCCCATCCAGCCTTGGTGACCTAGGCTTGACTTGGTTCGAAAAACTTCCAGAAGGCAGCATAGCCTCCTGGGCGCAATTAGCAGAGGCGTTCGTAACAAGGTTCAGAACGAACACCAAAAACCCGGTGGAGATCGACCAGCTTCTCTCCATGACATGGGCGACAAGGAGACACTTAGATCCTACAATAGTCGCTACTGGGAGACCTTCAACCAGATTGGGGACTGCCCCACCAATCTAGCCATTGCACAGTACAAAAGAGGCCTTCTAGTCGGGAACAGACTAAGGGACTTAATCACTATGACGCCACCCCTCACCATGGAGGCCTTGATGGAAAGAGTGCATCAGCACATCAGGGTGGAAGAGGATGGCGCCCGTGCCAAAACAAAATCTAGCACGACCTCAATACCGGAGAAAAAGGCCTCAGCAAAGGTCAACGTGGTAGACCGTCCGAGCAAAAACGGACGAGGCAGGCGGGACAACGGAGAAGACCAGGATACAAGATGGTTAAGAATCTGCACTGCCATTACCACGGTATTCAAAAAACCAATCTACCGGATTCTAAGCGAGATACGCAATGAACCTTTCGTTAGATGGCCTGCTAAGCTAGGAGAGGCTCAGAAGGACTACGACGAAAGGTTACGGTGCACCTTCCATAAAGAAAAGGGGCACCGCACTGAAAATTGCACGCCATTGAGACAGCACCTGGAGGAGTTGGTGGCAGCAGGTCACCTGGATAAATACATTGAAGGAGGGACGCAACCAGCCCCCCAGGACCACAATAACCCCAACGGGATGCCAATCGACGCCCCACCTCAAGGCGTAATCAATGTGATACATGGAATCTTCGAACCTGAGCGTGTATGCGAGCTCAAAGGGTCAATCAAGAAGGCCGAGCACTTAAGGGAGGTACTAAGTGCACAACCTACCATCAAAAAAGGGAAGACAGAGGCCACGAACATCATGTCTTTTTCAGATAGAGACTTGGCGAGGATATATTGTCCTCACAATGATGCCCTGGTTGTCACTCTCCGAGTCAAGGATTTTGACGTCAAGCGGATTTTGATTGACCAGGGTAGTTCATGTGAGATAATGTATTACGAAACATTCAAACAATTGAAGCTACAAGACAAAGACTTGGCACCTGCCGTGTCTCCCCTGATTGGATTCAACTCAATGCCAGAATGGCCAGTCGGCAAAATAATCCTACCAGTCAGAGCAGGAAGCGTGACAAAACAAGTGGAATTCTGGGTGTTGAAAGTCCCTTCCACTTATAACATCATCTTGGGCAGAACATGGCTACATGCCATGCGATCGGTGGCGTCATCCTACCACCAAGTAATGCGGTTCCCCAATGAAACCGGAATAATTGAAGAGGTCTATGGAGACCAGATTATGTCCAAACAATGCTTTGTACTGGTGAACGGCAGCCGCGCTGCCAAAGGATACGTTCGTTCGGTGGAAGAACCTGAGAGTAATGAACTGTTCGCAGATGTCGGCAAAGCGGCTAATCAAAAAGCAGTGGAAGACTTGGTAGAGGTAAGAATAGATGAAAAGAACCCGGATAAGTTCTTTTTGCTCGGTTCGTCGTTGTCCAGCACTGAGAGATTAGAGGTCTTGGAATTTTTGACCTCTAACATCGAAGTGTTCGCCTGGACGCCATACGATATGCCAGGCATCGATCCAAGCTTCATCTGTCACCAACTCAATGTCCACCCATCCACCAGACCAATCATTCAGCGGACCCGCAGATCGGCACTCCACCACGCCGACATAGTGGCGGAAGAAGTAGGAAACCTGTTGGAGGCAGGAGCGATTAGAGAGGTACACTACCCAACATGGATCTCCAACACAGTCGTGGTGCCAAAGAAGAATGGCAAATGGCGTGTCTGCGTCGACTATAAGACAGTCAACAAAGCATGCCCAAAGGACAGCTTCCCCCTACCACGAATAGATCAACTGGTAGACCTAACGGCGGGGCACAACCGACTTAGCTTTCTTGATGCGTACAGAGGCTACCATCAGATCGCCATGTATGAACCAGACCAGGAGGTCACGTCCTTTACAACTCCAAGAGGACTGTATTGCTACAAGGTCATGCCCCTTGGCCTAAAAAACGCAGGGGCAACATTCCAGAGAATGGTCACCAAGATGTTTGAACCGTTGTTAGGCAGAACAATGGAGGCTTACATCGACGACATGGTGGTCAAGAGCAAGGATAAGAACGACCATCTGAGGAACCCAGGTGAGATGTTCCAGATTCTGAAGAGGCACAAGTTGCGCCTTAATGCATCTAAGTGCGCATTCGGTGTAGGATCTGGCAAATTCCTGGGCTTCCTAGTGATAAACCGGGGTATAGAGGCAGACCCCTCCCAGATCAAAGCTATTCAGGATCTGGAGAGGCCTAACTCAGTAAAAGAAGTGCAGCATCTCACCGGCATGGCAGCTGCACTCAACCGATTCATTAGCCGGTCGTCAGACAGACTACGACCTTTTCAGCATTAAAAGCCAAGTTGAGTGGGACGAAGAATGCGACCGCGCTCTGGAAAGCTTGAAAGAATACATGTCTTCTCCACCACTGCTTGTCACCCCAATACCTGGAGAAGAACTCTTCTTGTACCTGGCAGTCTCTCAGCACGCAATTAGCGCAGTGTTGGTCCGTGCGGAAGGAATCCAACATCTGCCCATCTTTTATGTCAGCAAGACATTACTGGGCGCCGAAACAAGGTACTTGCCACTGGAAAAACTGGCCTTGGCCTTGATGATGGCCTCAAGGAAATTGTCACACTACTTTCACGCCCACACCATAGTCGTCCTCACAGCTTTCCCATTAAAAGCTTTGTTTGAAAGGGCGAACTTCTCTGGGCGAATCTTGAAATGGGCAGTAGAGTTGGGACAATATGACATCAAGTTCCAACCCAGGACCGCGATAAAAGCTCAAGCCTTGGCAGACTTCGTCGCTGAATTTACCCCAGGAAGTCATCATATCTGCCCAGTCGACCTGACGGACACAACCGAACTAGGGAGAGAAGTTGACGCCGGAATAGCGCAACCCCTGGTACAGGATACTCAGTCAGACCCCAAGGCAGACCAAAGTAAAGAAAGCAAGGAAGAAGCGAACCCTGCTACACCAAGCCAAGACTCACCAACAAATAAAGACTTGGTACAATCAGATAGCAAGGGGCAAACAGCAAGCATGGACCTTGAAGAAAACACCAGCAACATTTTGGACCCCAAGGCATCATCTGATCCCTCCACTTGCTGGAAGTTATTCGTTGGAGAGATGTGGAAGCTCTTCGTGGATGGAGCATCCAACCGGCATGGAGCAGGACTCGGCATAGTCCTCATCTCTCCAGACGGCCTAGTAGTGGAGCAAGCAGTCAACCTGGGCTTCCCAGCATCAAACAACGAAGCGGAGTATGAAGCGCTTCTTGCAGGCCTCAAATCAGCATTCTACATGAAGGCCACCGAACTAATGGTTTACAGCGACTCGCAGCTGGTGGTAAACCAAATTTCAGGCGACTACGAAGCAAAGGACGACAGGATGGCTAAGTACCAAGAGTTGGTCAGAACAGAAATCAAGAAATTTGAAGTAGTCAGGATAGAACAAATCGGCAGGGAGGAAAACAGCAGAGCAGATGAATTAGCAGGCTTTGCTTCAATGGCAGATACTTCCATCCCTCATCCATTGCTAATCGACTACCTACCTAGACCAAGCATTGAAGACCCCGAAGCAGAAGAGGTATGTTGCGCAGAGTTAGGCCCTTCATGGATGGATCCCATCATAATGTTCCTAAAAAATGGCACCTTACCGGAAGAAAAGAAAGAGGCCAACAGAATAAGAGCGAAGTCGCAGCGATTTTGGCTCTCCCCATCTTTGGCATTATACAAAAAATCATTCTCAGGACCGTACCTAAAGTGTGTTCATCCCAGCAAAGTTGAAGCATTCTTGTTCGAAATACACGAAGGCGTGTGCGGAAGCCATCAAGGGGGAAGATCATTAGCATACAGGGCAATCTCGCAAGGATATTGGTGGCCTTACATGCAAGCAGACTCAGAGAAATATGTGAAGAAGTGCGAGAAATGTCAGAAGTTCGCACACCAAATACATCAACCTGCCAGAGAACTTCTACCCTTAACCAGCCCATGGCCCTTCGCAATGTGGGGCTTGGACATAGTAGGACCACTTCCAACAGCACCAGGCAACAGGAAGTTCTTTCTTGCAGCAACCGACTACTTGTGGTGGAAGCAGAAGCATGGCATCAATCAAGGAAAAAGACGTGAAAAGTTCGTCTGGCAGAACATCATCACTCGGTTTGGCATACCAAAAGCCCTAATATTAGACAACAGCACTCAGTTCGATGGCAGAATCTTTAGGGGCTTTTGTGAAGAGTACAAGATAGAGTTCTACAATTCTACACCGGCATATCCCTAAGCAAATGGTCAGGCAGAAGCATCAAACAAGGTCGTCTTGGATGGATTGAAGAAAAGGTTAGAGAAAGCAAAAGGCAAGTGGGCAGAAGAGCTTCCTCATGTTTTATGGGCTTACCGTACCACACCTCGGCGGTCAACAGGAGAAACACCATTCTCCTTAGCTTATGGCATGGAAGCAGTAATCCCACTAGAAGTTGGCCTCCCCACAATTAGAAGCGAGAATTTTGATCCAGACTTAAATGGAGAAGCCATAACATTGGAGCTCGACCTTGCAGAAGAAAGAAGAGAAAGAGCACTAGTTCACATAGCCTCATACCAACAAGAGTTATCCAGGAAATACAACAAAACAGTACACCCAAGGCAATTCAAGATCGGAGATTGGGTACTGCGCAAAGTGATGGGAAACACCTTGGTACTAGGAGATGGCAAGTTAGGGCCCAATTGGGAAGGACCTTACAAAGTGGTTGGATTAGCAGGCAAAGAGACGTACCACTTAGAAGATGAGGACGACAAAGCAATTCCCAGGCCATGGAATACTGCCAATCTCAAGTTATTTTATTTTTAGCTTTTTCTTTTAAATATGTGTAATTTTTTTCCTTTCTCAATAAAACAAGTATAGATTCCTTCTGTAAAAGTTTGTTTTAAGTGAGTTAGGTGAGTTAGGGGCATTAAAAACATAGTTGGCCGGAATAACCAATGCAAACCTTCCTAAGCCCAGGATAAGGATCCAGGCTGCAGGACGTTTGGTCGGAATAACCAAACACTTTACTCTAGGTTGGCTGGAAAAACCAATTAGAGGTTGGCTGGAAAAACCAACACCCCTCCTAAGCCCAGGATAAGGATCCAGGCTGCAGGACGTTTGGTCGGAATAACCAAACACTTTACTCTAGGTTGGCTGAAAAAACCAAATTAGAGGTTGGCTGGAAAAACCAACACCCCTCCTAAGCCCAGGATAAGGATCCAGGCTGCAGGACGTTTGGTCGGAATAACCAAACATTTTACTCTAGGTTGGCTGGAAAAACCAACTTAGAGGTTGGCTGGATTAAACCAACACCCTTCCTAAGCCCAGGATAAGGATCCAGGCTGCAGGACGTTGGTCGAAATAACCAAACATTTTACTCTAGTTGGCTGGAAAAACCAATTTAGAAGTTGGCTGGATTAAACCAACTTTTAGTACTCTTCAGCCGAAGTAAGGATATCGGCTAAAGAGTGGTTGGCTGGATTAAACCAACTCTTATACTCTTCAGCCGAAGTAAGGTATCGGCTAAAGAGTGGTTGGCTGGACTAAACCAACTCTTAGTACTCTTCAGCCGAAATAAGGATCAAGGCTGAAGAGGCGGGAAAACCAACTCTTATTGTGCTTCAACCGAGATACAAATCTAGGCTGAAGCGGTGGCTGGTATGGCCAGTCTGATTACAAAATTAAAACCGGGATGAATTATCTCGGCGAGAGAATGCTTTACTTCATTCAAATTACAGTAGAGAGCAAGCATAAACAGGCATCAACCGAATAACAGTTAGAGCAAAAAGAAGATTTTCATTGATAAGTTCAAAGCAAATACAAAGGAGGGGCCCAGCCCGGTTACATTTGTCCAACAAAAAGAAAAAAAACAAAATCAGTTAAACAGATCATCAAGATCAGCATCAATATCGACCCGAAGCCCGGTTTCAGACGGTAGTGCGGTCTCGGTGGGAGCTCGGTCTCGGCTGGAAGTACGGTTTCAGTCGCAGCTCGTTAGTCAGGTCTTCCACCGTTGGCTCCAACCGAGCTGACTGATCAGCAGGATCATTAACGACCGGGGTATCATTGGGCTCGGTTTCTTCATCATCGTCTGAACCCTGAAGAAACTGTTGCTGAACTGATGCAGCGTACCCGATAGTGAGCTCGGTATGAAGTACTGAGGAGGATTGTAGACCTCGGTCTCGGCCCACAACCGAGCTGCACCACAGCTGCCCTCCAACCACATTTGAAGAACAAATCTTTGGCTGCTTCACATTGCTGCATATAGAGGGCCTCCCCCTCCTTGAAACCCTTCAGCATTCGCATCATCCGCCTTTTTCTTTAGCTCGGCGATCTCTGCGTTTTTCTTACCTTCGAGCTTGGCTAGCTCACGCAGGTATTTGTCTTTGATCACGGCTGCAGCCTTTTGTTTCTCCGCTTCAGCCGAGCTAACGAGTCCGGTCAGACGACCGTTCTCGGATTTTAGCTCGGCTAGTTGCTTCCTGGCTCTTCTAGCTCGGCAGTTTTTTCAGTTACTTCGGCCAGCGCCTGCCTTGTAGTCTTGCGAAGTTCAAGCACTCGCTTATGGGCGATGTGGCTCTTCTGCATGGCCTGCAAAAAGAGGGGACTTGTAATCAAACCGAGAAAAGTTGTGCAAATTAGAAAGGTTAACAGAAGAAGCTACTTACAAGAACCATGGATTTCGTGCCGAACGGATGGCCCTTAGTTCGGTCAGATGTGTTGGTGCTCCATGTCTGCTGGAAGGCAGACACTCTTGGCAAGGTTAAATGCCATTAAGTGATCTTTTCAGCGACCACTGAGTCAGTGTCCTGAATATCTCGGTTTTGGAAGTCAGTTTTGGGTGCCCACTTGGAGGAGCTGGCTCTCGGAGCGCTCCGGTTGCGGGCTCGGTGGAGGGCTTGGTGGAAAGTAGTTTCGTTCATCAACAAGGCGTTGCTCGGTTGGGGTAGTCCGGGCACGCTTGCTTGGCGAGATGAGGAGGGTTGTTGAGATGGAAGGGCCACCACGGTTTCCTGAGTCTGGTTCGGTGGTGGTACCTCGGCTCGGTTTGTTTCGGTTAGAAGGGCCCTTACTCTGTTCCTCTTTGCCATCTCTTCTTCGGCAGTAGTTCGGACCAAGTTGATTTGCGGCAAGGATGGATCCGGTTCAGAAGCGTCTTCCAGCAAGAAGTCTGTTACTCTGGCTTTTCGACGACTGCTGTATCTGTACGTCGGTTCGAAGTTCAGTAGCTTAGCCCAACTTCTTTCAGGTATCGTAGTGCGGCGCGAAGTGTGTTTAGATTGGGGTAGCTGTATAGTGATTTAAGGTGGGCTGAATCTGCATAAAGAAGACAACTGTCAGTTCGGTTCAGAAATAGAAAACCGAAATAAAAGAAACATGCAAAACATAGAATAGTGCGGTTATACCGGGATTCCTTTCTTCCAGTTTATACTGCGGCCTGGGATCTGGGCTTGGTTCTTCAAAATTCCCAGATACCCAGAAAAAATCATCATCGTTTAAGTCTTTTCCGGTGTGTCCTTTATTATTTTCTCACGCCGGCGTTGTATTCTTAAATAATAAACCCAGCCGTCCTCTTTTGAGCCTATAGAGTATTGATGGAAGAGTTCGGCTAAGCCGAGGTTAATGCCAGCTCGGCGGTTTAGCTCGGCAATACCATTTATTATACGGTATGAATTTGTGGAAAGCTGGGTGGGCATATCCTAGTTTGCCTAAGGAATTCACAAAGTAAGGCTGTACAGGGAATCTTAGTCCGGTTTCTATAATGGATAAAAGGGTAAAGGGAACAAAGCCGGGGTTTCCCCATGGTGTGGTATCTAGATCGGCAAGAGTAAGGTGGACATCGTCAGGGATGTTATACTCCCTTCGGAATTCGGCCAAGCCACCAGGTGTTTCTACTAGAAACCTATATTTACCCATCTACTCTTAAGTTATGTATAAATTAAGTTGAGTGCTAGCTCGGTCGAAGAAAGGTGCTCAGTAGCTCGGTTGAGCGCTCAAAAAAAGTGCCTGGGCAGCCTAAAGTCTGCAAAGTGAAAAACAAAAGTGTTAAGCACAGATCATGGACCGTGCTAAAGAAATAAAGGCAAGATAAATATAGTCCTAAATCGGTTTGAGGAAGGGTTTGACAGCTCGGTCGGTGCAAGGGTTTGTTATTCCGGTTTGTGCAAAGTGTTTTTTTATCTCGGTTTATGCAAGTGTTTTGTTAGCCCGGTCGAGCCTCTAAGGCAGCATTCTTAGTTCGGTTTGAACTACGAAGGCTAGTCTAGCCCCAAGTTATAGCTCGACCGTAGTTGAGACTATCGAACGCACTATTACACAGACTTAGTACGGATTGTTAGCTCGGCTAAGTTAAATCAAAAGATGGTTTGACTTATTTAAACTACTGGTATGTAGCATGAAGTGTTAGTTCGGTTGAGTGGTCTGGCTAGATTGACATCAACTACAAACAACTTTTTACTCCGGTTACATGGTGATTTTGGATCAAATACAGTGTTCTACAGATTGTTTCATGAATACGAAGTGGTTCATACAAGGTTTTTTCCAGGAAACGCAAGGCAAAACAAATGGAAATAAAGTATTTTGCAAAAACACTAACGCCATGTGGATGGTAAAAAGCAAAGTGTAAAAACAACAAAAACAAGAGAGATCTGAGTAGCTTACCAGGTCAAGAGGCACTGGAAGATGGAAATGGCACTAGGAGGCAAGAGCTTTACAGTTGCAAGATTGAAGAACAAAAGAAGCTTAGGAACGAGAGAGAGAGAGAGAGAAAAGGAAATGAATAGTATGGTGAGTAATTCAAAAAAACAAAGAGTTTTGTTTTGATGCAAGGACCAAAGGCGGGAACTGTTCAAAAAACGCGAGGTACGAGGGCGGCATGACAGCTGCCTTCAGCCAATCAGAGCATGCCACGTGTCATTGGAATGAGAAGCGATTCAGTTGCTGTGATTGAAGGGACGTTTTGACCGGACGAGCAGAGCCGGTGTGAATTTAGCTCGGCTGGCAAGGCTTAAGAGTTTAGCTCGGTCGTGAGACTAAGGATTTTTAGCTCGGCTGGTAACAGGTAATCCCTATCATGTTGCACAGATAGAATTAAGGGGCAATTGAGAGGGTAATTTATATGAATATTGGGCCGAGCTGGGCGATGGGCCGTTATGGGCCACAGTACGAAGGGCTGAGCAGAAAGGCCTCGAAGTTAGTCTGGTCCCAGAAGGACTTAAAGTTAGACCGGTCCCAGAAGTGCCTATTGTTATCTCGGTCCGGGAGAGCGTTGCGGATAGTTCGGTCGCTAGGTCGCCACACTCAGAGTTAGTCCGGTCGCGGCATAGTGCAGCTAGCTCGGTCAGACCTAGCTAATTGTTAGCACGGTCTGAGCAATACTATGGTTAGCACGGTTTGAACAGGAAGAGCCGAGGTAAGAGCAGTGAGAGGAAGGACCGAATTAACGATAGTTCGGTCTACTCTGTGGCTCGGCATGGCCATGCTTACCTCGGTCCTATTAGAATCCGACCATGGTAAAACCATCTCACTTGGTTTAAGCAGTGAGGGGGGTGTTGAAGGATAAGTATTATCTTTCAGGAATGAGAATCCTAGGAGGACTCTACATGGAGGAGTAAGAGTCCTACTAGGATTGTGCCACACGGAACCTACAAAAGCTCACAAACATCACCTATGGAGAGGTAACACAACTTTGATTCCCGAATACACAGAGCTTTTTGTCTATTTTGCTGACTTAGGCATCGGAGAGGTATCCGACACACACCCGCCGGCTAGCTCACGTTTGTGTTTTCAGGGAGTAAAGCGATATCGTGTGGAGGAGCACAGACTTGATCAACAGGATTATACGAGAAGGTTTATTTCTTTCCCGTACATTAAGCATTATAACAATAATAAATTGATAAAATTCTGAATCTGTAAATATAAAAATTTGTATTATGAAATACACACATACATAATGTAAATATATTACATGGAATAATTTAAAGAAAAGTCGAACCATTTTGGAAGCAAAGCTCTCCGAATCATTCAAAACAGAGTAAATTGTGTGTTTGGTTGTTTCAAGGTATTTGATGTTTGAAAATAAAGTAGATTGTGATGTTTCAAGGCGTTTGATTTGATATTTGAAAACAGAGTATATTGTGATTTTTCAAGGTGTCTGTTTGAAGGTGTTTGAATTTCCAGAAGTTGTTTGTGGTTGAAGCACTTCAAATTGATATAAAAAGGTTCCAAACGTTTTTGTTGATGTGGTCAAGCAACGGTTGGTCTTGCTGATGTTTAATAAGTTTGGGAATGTATTTTCGAGATATGTAAAAAGCAGAAAACAATTGTTCTGTTCAAATTTTTAAAGTAGTAGTAGATATGTTATGCATTTTAGTAGTAAATATTATGTAATTTTCTGGTAGAATTATAATAATGTGTGATTCAAAAATGAAGTTATGCTTATATTACGTATTACGTAGTTAAGTAATATTATCATAAAAATGTGTAAGATGGTGCATATGGTACACAGATTAGAGATTAGTAAAGTGAGATTCGAAGAAAGAGAAAAAGAAAGAGAAGACGCCATGGATCAGTTGCTTGTTAGAGTAGATAGCTTTGATACCATAAAGAAGTTTTGAACTTCATCCTCTTTCATTCATCATTAACCAACCCCAATATTCTACAATCACTCATATTTATATACAATGAATCTAACAAACACTACAACTAACTTGTAACTAATTCTATAAATATCTAACTATAATATTTGCGTTGATGACTCAGCATAGCTGAGCTTGAAGTTGTAGTTAGAGCTGCAGGTGAAGCTGGAGTTGAAGTTGCTTCTGCAGCCTAAGCTAGCTGAGATAGCTGAGCTATCTGGGATAGGATCCTCAACACACACCCTAGTGTACCAAGAGTTTCCCTTGATATTTAAGTAACTTATGGACTATATTGTGGTGATATTGTTGCCTATGATTTTGTTGTTCTTGATCGTAGTTATTGTAGCTTACCTTTTCGGTAGGGCAAGGGGTCGTGTTAAAACAACAAGAGTTTCCTAGTATTATAGCCCTTCGGCACCCCCATTCGAAGTTCAATCTCATGACCCCCTAAAATAGGGTTTGCACAAGTTGAGTGGTTGTATATACCTTGATACAAAAATGGACTTGTAGTTAAAAATACAATAAGGTCACATTTGATTTGCGGATAAAAGGGCATGATAGGACTATTTCATACTGGAATAAACTATTTCGCATTAGATTTTGTGATCCAAGTGCCATTTTATTCCGTATATGTAAGATTATTGTCCCCGAGATAAAAACTTTATTGCAAAATGCCTATACTACCCTTGTCGAAATATTTTATCCTACCACATAATCGTATCTGTGAATCAAACATACCCTACCAAACTTCCATATCATAATGTATATTGTTTTGGGGATTTCATCTTTGGTGTGTGATGGACTTGTAAATTGCTTTGGGCTGTAAGTGCTACACATGTGACATGACTTAGTTATGATTGCATTTGATTATGTTGGTCTATTTCAACTTATTCAAATTTGCTCAGCAATGTAAAAGTATTAGTGTAATCCTTTATATCTGCATATATATATATATATTAAAATTATGATTGGTTTATTATTTATTGCACCTCTCCCAAGCAAACTAAACTAAACAAAAACATTTTTTGGGGTTCACAAAAAAAAATTGTCAAATGATAGGTAAGAAATCTCACCAACCAAGCTCTTGACCTGTTCTGTTGGTATACATTGCGTTTTAATGCTGACAAGTAGTCCATTTTCTTGGCTAAAACAACCAAACTTAATCCGCATTTTTAAGGGTTTGAAATTAATATTTGGACCATGTTTACGTATTTTGTGATATGTATTATATAGTAAATGTTACGTAATTTTCTGGTAGAGTTATGAAATTTGGTTAAACAATGAAGTTACATATTTTTGTGATAATGCTACGTATTACACAATTACATAAATTTATCACAAAAATATATAACATAGTACGTATGTGTGTACTATAGAATTTCTCTTGATATTATAAGACTCCAAACTTAGTCCGCATTTTTAAGGGTTCGAAATTGATATTTGGATCATGTTTACGTATTTTGTGATATGTATTATATAGTAAATGTTACGTAATTTTCTGGTAGAGTTATAAAATTTGGTTAAACAATGAAGTTACATATTTTTGTGATAATGCTATGTATTACACAATTACATAAATTTATCACAAAAATACGTAACATAGTAGAGTTTAGAAGACCGTTGATGGCTTGAGAGGAAGGGCAAGTCACTACGTTGAATCACCTATTAATGAGCGCTCCGGAGATTATTCAGAGAGAGGATGATGAGATTAGATGAAAGGCAGATAATTGTGGTATTTTTACAGTGGCATCAATGTATGATTGCATTGAAGCCTAAATGAGTCCTATACTGGAAGTACCAAACTTGATTTGGAGGAATGGAGCACCACCATCAGTGAAGTTCTTTGGATGGTTGGCATGGAGAGGTCACGTAAAGACCTCGGATAGGCTTGCTAGATTGGGGATTATTAACAACCAATATGATGGGCATTGTAGATTTTGTGGCGTTGAAAATTAATCCTTGGAACATGTTTTAATCTGGTGCGAGAAAGTTTAGAGGATTTGTGTAATGATCCAATTTTTTTTTTTTAAATAGTCAACGAATAATTTAATTGAGCAAATTTTTGAATTTGATTGCCATGTAAATTTTGTGCGAAAACAGTTCGATTTTGTATTTTTTAAAAATAGTTCCCGATCTCAGAAAATTATGAAATTTTTATATGTTGTTCCCATATGAGTCTAGCACGTTAGATAAAAATTTCAGAATTTAATGATGAGTATTTATTTGATGAAAATTCACGGACTGATTGGTGTTCAGTTTAATTTATAGTAGAATTTAAAATTGAGTTTTGGGTGTTCGGGCCATGATTTGAGATAAATCAGTTGGAGATTTATTTTAAATTATTAAAATTCATTCATTTTGGATCCAATTGATTGAATTGTGACCTGTTAGTAACCATATAATAGTGTTGTGGTTTTATTATTATTATTTGACTACCATAAAAGAGTTGTGAATATTTATGGTGTGTACCATTAAACGAAATATATTTTGTGGTGAGAAAATATTATATTTACTTTTGTCATTAAAGATGTTGAAATATATTTTTAAATTGATATATATATGGTTAGATATTTGTTTAGAAAATATCTATAAAAAGTGACCAAATAGATTTTTGTCAAACTTTTGGGAGTTCTTGGAGCTCTTGCCGTCAGAAAGAAAAGAAAAGGGATTCCAAGTTGGTTTTTTCTTGGGTTTGATCTAGTGTAAGTCATTTTTGACCCCTACTGCTTTGGATCAAAATGTAGAGGGTGGAAAAGGCGTCGTTTGGCTCCAAAAAAATTTAATTTTTGTTGTCGAAAAATTTGAAAGCTTCTTGGCTTGTGGTAGGGATTTTTCCTACACTTCTTTATGCCCTTTTACTTGATTATATGGAGCTTAAAGTTGTATATAATTTAATTAGAATTTTTGAAATTTTTGTGATTTATTTGCTTAAAAGGAAAATTTTGAGAAAAATAAAGAGTTGATACCCAAATTGCGAAAGTGTAAACTTGGAATATGTTTGTAAGGTTATGAAAGAGCTATGTTTTAAATTTGAACAAAAACGGACTTCGACTCGATCGGTTTTGAAATTTTTACCAATTTTGCGACCAAAAGAGCATTTTTAAAGAAAACAAAGGAATTACGTTTAACTTTTGGGGCTTTTGATCAAAATAGGATGTCATAGTTGAATAATGCTTGGAGAATGAGTTTGGAAAGAAAATGATGTTCTCTTGGGCATTAACGGTATTATTTTGCTTAATGTATCTGTTGGAATAAAACCGATACGGTTAGAAATAGACCTTGAGAAGTTATCGGATGTGATTGTGATATGAAAACTAGTGTAGTTGTTCATATTTGATGAGATGTGGAATAGATTGTATTTATCGAAATTTTTGGAATTTAATTGTTTAACTATCTATTTAGAAATATCTGTTTTGGACTATCGGTGGAGGATAGCCATGATTGTTGTAGAAAGGCATGAGACTTAGGTAAATCGAACCACATTTCTCATTTGTTGCATTGGACATTGCATTGCATTCATTTTATTGGAAATGTATCTGTTTTTGAGAAATGTTTGGAAATGTATCTATTTCCAAAAAGATGAATACTTGCTGAATCTGTGTAGGGGGTGTAGAACCACGCAGTTAGATGTCGAGCCTTCCAGTTTACTGGTAAAAATGACAGTGGTAGTGCATTAGGGCCTACTTGCAGGCACTCACCTAGAGATTCACAGAGCTTGTATTCATATAACAGATATGGTTTAAAATGGAAATGGTTTTATATCTGTTGTTGCATCTCAACATTGCATGCTTTATAAAAAGAGAGATAAATTATTTTATCATGAGCATGGCATGAGCATACTCCTCTTTAGTCTTGTCATGGTCCATATGTTGTGTAGTGTATCTCTACTAGGTTATGGCTCACCCTATAAGGGAAACCATTTCAGGTACAGGTGATATGCCTTCGCTAAGGCACTGACTTGGAGGACTTAGAGCTGAGGCTCCATTTTTGTTTTATTGTTATTTGTTGAATGTAAGCCCAGGACTGTATGAGTTGAAACTCCATTTTGTGTAACCAAGAATGTTCTTAGATAAATTTGTAAGCCTGTAAGGCACTTATTATCTGTTTGGCTTCCATTTGATACTTGTTGTAAAATACATGCTTGGGATTGGAATTGGGCCATTGAGATGTAAACAACATGTATTTGGCATTTGGGATTTAATGGAAATGGATGTATGGAATAGTTAGCTATATATGTGTGTTTGTCTATCATGTGGGTTTTGTTGCATAAATAGATATACCCTGCCGAATTTTCGGGGCGTTACAACTTGGTATTAGAGCTATCGGGTTTGAATACTTGGGGCTCGTAGGAAGTGATTTTTACCATAGTGGGTTCATTTCGCTAGTGAGAAATGTTGCATATCTTATGTGCTATGTGATAACATGTTTATGTGACTATGTGGGTATAGGGTTAAACCTGTGAGATGTGATTTGCATCCATGAAATTCTTTGAGGTCCTTTTAGAAAAGCACCTGATCAATGCTATTTCTATTTGGAAGTCTTTGAATATTTGTGGAACAAGTCAATATCTTGGAGGGGTAACTCGTATGTGCTCTATGTGACTATGTGCTTATATGGTTTGCCTTATGTGATGTAAATACATGTGTAGGTTTTATTTAATCCGTATGCAGCGTGTTAGAACTAGTGTGGAGTACTTATTTCTTAACTAAATTATGTCTCTTATACAAGATGTAATAAAGTGGGAGAGGCCGTAATAGAGGCACTTGGGGTGCCCGGGATGTTCTCATGTAGAAGGATACCTTTTCTCTAGGAATAGGGTGTAAGCTAGAGTAATATGGCCGGGATGATTGGTCAAGATGTTGTGGAATTAGTATTAAAGCGTAGGTTAACCGATTTGTATGATTGTGGGTGTAAATATGACCTTAAAATAGTAGAGTTTGTATTGTGTAGCGACTGGTTTGTTGTTATGAGGAGTTAATTATTTTTCAATTTTATATCAAGTTTGTAGAAGTGGACTGGATGGAAAAAAAAAAATCTTAGAAGTAGAATGAGTTAGAGATTAACCTTATTGTAATAGTATGGTTTGGTTGTGACTTTAATGATGATTAAAGTAATCGAAGATAATATGCTTTGGATTGTTGACATCGGAACATGTAAAACTAGTTCTAGATTTCCTTGGGATAGACGAAGTTAGTTATGGTTGGGTTGTTTCACTTGCTAAATTGACTACTTGTGAGGTTAGTGATGGACCTTGGGCCAATCATTTTGTATGTGTTTGGAAATAAACGTGGTGTTAGCATGATAGAAATTATAGTGTAGTAAGAGATGTGTTTCTTAGAGAGTTTGTTTTAGTCATAATCATTTTGCAAATCCTAAAGGGCGAACGAGATAAATAATTTTGAGATAGATTGGAATGAGTTTAAATTTGATTGGAGTTGCGCTTTTTGATTGAATTTTTAGTAGTAAAATATATATAGTGACTTGTGAGATGACAGTGAGATGACATTTTAGGATATGTAGCCAAGTGGTGTATGCTTTTGAGTTTGATAGAGCTAATTGTCTTAGAGTTGATTGTTGATGTACCAATGTGTAATAAGTGTTTAGGGATATGATGTAATTGATGTCTCAGGAGTTGTGTTAGCAAACCAATGTCTTTAAAGAAATTTTTGAAATGATCATGTGAGGATGTTGTGATTCTATGGAGATTATGATCAGGTGCCTTGAGATGGTTGATGTGACTATGATTTGAGTATTTTCATGAAAATTAGTGCTTGATCTATCGTGAGTGATTGATATTAATTTTTATAGTTAATCGTACTTATGGATTAGAAATTGCGAATATGAGAAGTATACGTGAGCATTTTGGGTTAAGTTTGGCGTGTGTAGTAACGGTGATTTTCATGCAATTGAAATGAAGGTTATTTTGCATCCCTTGTCCTTTAGCTATAAGATTGTTTTGTATCCTCGATGTAAGAGTTGTGAACCCCTTATATTGATCCTTCGTTTTGCTATAAGTGTGGCGAGAATTTGTGCTATTGGTATGTTTATCTAATATTATCATTGGGTTTAATTTGGGTGTATTTAACCTTGAATGGTAAGTGTTTTTCCTAAATTAAAATATATTTTGTTTTGCCTAATAGAGGGCAATTCCTTATTTTAATTTTATTCCATGGTGTTTTGTGATGGTATTATTTTATAAGAAGTTATTTGGCGGACCCTTTGTTGGAGAATAAATTAGTATGTTTTGCTATTTTGGTTAGTCCTGCAAAATTGTTATGGAATGACTATTGTTGGCTTAGAAAATTCCCTAGAGTGAACATGTGGCATTGTAGCAAGTAGTAGTACCTTTTTAGAGTTGTGCAAGGGTGAGTTTGATTAGAGGTATTGGATGAGATTTTGAAGTAACCACAAGACTGAATATTTGTTGGTGTAATCTTTTGTCTTGAATTGTGTAGGCTTTCGTGATGAGTTTGATATGGTAATTGGTGTTGTTATTTGTGACATGAGCAGTTATGAGGATTCGATTTTATTTTCTTTGTACTTTAGTAGGTTGTGGTGGATTACTTCTCGAGTTAAATTGTTCATTTTTCAAGTGTGGATTAGATTTCATAGTGATTAGATTAAAGTACTGAAGATATTTTAGTTAGAATTCTGAATTAGAAGTATAGAATTATTTCTTTTGACGAGGGATGTACATTGAATTTCCTTTGGAGAGATTTTATTGCAATTTGAGGTTAATCAATTTATTAACGATTTGGAAATTTTAGAACTGTTTCAGTGTTAATCTTTATAAGTGTCTTATTGTGATTGGTTTTGTATACCTCTAAGGTGAGAGGTAGACTATTTTGTTAACTGGCCTCAAGAGCAGTATTAGTACTTGTCACTAAGTGAGTTAGTATAGTAAAAGTAGTTTAATTTGGGTTTGATCTCATGGGTTATTGTAATATTAGTGTGATGTAGAATCGTGTTGTAACTTTGGAGTTAGTGTCATGGCTTGGGTTTTAAAGAATGAGAGTGGTTCTGAATTAACTTTTATTAGGAGTACCTTGGTATGGCTAGAATTTGTACATACTCTTGATGATTTCTATGTGGACTCAAAGTGCATTGAGTAAGTGTTTGGGTAAATTCTATGTTGGAGTGAAATTGTGTGGGTGGATGTAGACAAGTTTGCGTAAACTGTTAGTCGGTTCATTGAGTGAAAGAAATAGAGTGGATAGGTAAAAATAATAAAGAAATTGCTTGGTTGGGCAATTAAAGTTGTGGTTAACAATTTTCGAGTAGTGTGTTCGGCATGATTGCATTATGTTTCATAAGAGTTGGTGGTTAGTGCTTTTGAAGAGTTATTATTTCATAAGGTCTTGGAGTAGTGATAGTTATTTTGGCCTTGGGATGCATTGTGCATTAGATGATGGAGATAGTTCGTTGAAGTTGGGTTATCGCCAATAAAGTATAATGTCTTGGTATTCTGGAGAGTCGTTTTGCCAAATTTTGTTATGCTTAAGGGATTAGATCCTATTTTGTTGATGTGGGTTATCGATGTAGATAGAAGAATCACTTAATAGTTTATACTAGTAAGGGTTTTATAATCAATTGTTGTGCAAATGTCATGATTTGGTTTGTTACCGGTGTGACTTGTTGAGGCTCATGTAGTAGTCAAAGAAATTTTGTTGATGCATTAGGAAGTACCTGAGTGAGTTTGTGGGTGTAGACTCGACTTTCTTCACGCGTCCCCCTTTCAAAGAGGCGTGAATTGGTCCTACAGTTCGGACTCTTGTCACGGTTCTGAATCTAATCTCACAAAGTGCAATGTGAGACTGATAAATACCAAAGAGTCCAATCCGGCAAATCATTTTTGAAAAATCAGATTTTGAATCAAATAATGCCAAAACTGGACTGCTTTGCCAGATTACAGAGTCGCCACCTAAATATTTTGTTTTTGAGAAATTTAGGAAACCCTGACTCGTGCCAAAGGCCACGTGTCCGTCATCACCAAAGTTGCCTCGGCTCGATAACTTGGGTACGAGAGGGAAAGTCATGAAATGAGCACCCCCGCTCGCCCGACCAAAGGATCGGCCTCTATTAAGCATGATATGTTTGTTTTATAAGCCTCATGTGTTCTTATCCAGTTATTAACTAACCTTAATATGTGACGCACACATACAAGTATAGACTAAAATTGCGAGATTTGGAACAAAACAACTCATGTTTGTTTTTTAAAATGGTTTGAAAGTGCCACCGCAAGTGGGCTAAAGCGCGGATTTACCACTCTCAAGTGGGCTTAAACATGATTTTGCCACTTCGCAAAGTAGGCTTAAAACTCACAATCATCGAATTGTTCCAATTCAAGCAACCAAGCCTTCATCCACAAGTATTCATGCAGTTAATCACATAAGCAAATAGCCTCATGGCAAGCATGCTATCATGGCAACACTCACACTCATGCAAGTATGCTACAACGTAACACTTACAGTGTACTCCGAGCCAAAACAAAAGCTAGTTAGAAATATGCATAATCCTAACTATACAGAATGCCTAATGCAACACATACAATAATGCAGCTAAATAGGCTTGGCTATCTAAGATGGCATATGAATGCAACAATTGGTACACGTATTCAAATAGGTATTGAAATACAATGCAGTTTGAATAATGCGCCGAGCCCAGTGCATGCAATACAAATGAATGATGCAAACATACAAAGCATAAGGCGCGCTAATTGAAAAATGCCCTAAAACTAACCATTGAAAGCGGTTAAATAAAAGGGAGAAAGACTTGGGGTTGGAAGACATGCACACACGTACGTACACTTATTACAATACTGCGCCCTCTCGAAGGAGGGTCCGAATAATTAAGCTAAGCTACACTAAGCTAAGCTAATTAACTAATCTAATTAAACCAATTGGAATAATTGTTACAAACCAATTGAATAACTAGCAAACTACTTACTAATTATTACAACAAAACATAATGAAATAGCTAAGCTAAAGCTATTTAATTATTACAACACAAGTGAATTTCAATAACTAACTATGCTAAGCTAATTAAAATATTACAACTCAAATTGATCTAATTAATTACAACACAATTAATAATTAGCAGCATATAGCTAATGAAGCAATAAAGAAGAGATGGCCTCGCGGGCAAGGGAGACATACATGCTCGGTTGGCTTCGTCCCGACGAATCCATCACTTTGCCACCGGTTGCCTCTGTTTGCACCCTCCTTGATCTCTGGACATTGAACCAACATTGCAGACTGCTTCTGCTCCAAAAAAGGAGCACTTTTGCACCAAAATGGACTGGTGGCCAGTCGGCCACAAAAAGTGGCTGCTGGCCATCCTAACTGGCCGGTCGGCTACCTGCTTTTCCAAACTTCTGGTTTTGCTGCAACAAAGAACAACAGAGGCACAACAATGTATTTTGTAGGAAATGTGTGTACTGCCACCCTCCTTATCATGTCTCAAGCTCAAAGGAGTGTGGCACTTGGCTCTTAAGCCATCAATCAAGCATTTTCAAGCATGATGGCTGAAGAACCAAGCTTGTACAAGCTTAGTGAATGCGCACATAAGATTCAAAGTGCCACCACCCTATCATGCATGATCAAGGGTGATAGCGACCAAGAAATGCGACACGTTTCATCACTTTGAGTATAAAACGTCCCACATTTCTTGTGTTTGGATTAACGTCCGATCCAAAGACTTGCAATGCAACACAAATGCTTATCTTATTCATGTTTTAGTTGTCCAATTCTTGTTTACACATTTTAGCATTACCAATTAATCCTTTAATTGGTTAAGTCCAATGTGAAAGTCCTTTAATCGGAAAAATGGCCTAAGCCACAAGTGCCTTGAGCATGAAAGAAGTCTCATGTTGTTGGCTAGTAGAAACCCTCAAGAGAGGATTAAAGCCATTAGGCATGAGAGCCTCAAATTCACACTCAAGCCAACAAGGGGCTCAAGACCACTTTCAAAGCAAACTGAAAAGTGAAGAAGAGAGGGAGGTGGAAGACTTTTTAGTGCTGAAATGGCAAGAAAAATGATGCTAAAACATGCAAACAACACATGTACAACATGTTAAGAGCCAAAAACATCAAAGCTAGTAAAGAGCATTACACAAGAGGCATGCAATACTAAGCTTAAATGACCAAACCAGCTCTAGACAGAGTTTAAACATGCCAAATCAGTAGCCAAAACATGCTTAAATTTAGACATGAAAGGCAAGAAAAACATGCTCGCATGTTGGCTCGCAAACAAGGCACAAAGCACAACTTTCAAAAGCAATGAAAGAGTGAAATATGTGAGAGTGTGACAAGGTTACATGCACTGAAATTACATGTTATATAATGCTATAGCATGCAATCATCTCAAGCAAAGCATGTTAGGGGCCTTGAAGCTAAAAGCTAGTAAAGGCCTATTACACTACAACCATGCATAACAAGCCTCATATGACCAAGACCACTCAATACAGAGTTAAAGCATGCTAAATCAGTAGCAAAAACAAGCTGGAATCAAACTAACACAAGCTAGAATGATAGGCTAAATCATCAAGTATGCAAGGCTAGTAAGCATGATTGCACTACAAGTACAAAAAGCAAGCAAGAAGCGTTCCAACCAACCAAAAACAGAGTTGAAGCATGTCAAAACAAAGCCAAAAACATGCTTGAACGAAGCTACAAAAAGGTAGAAAAACATGCTTACATCTTAAGCCATCTACTCATGCAAACAAGATACAAGGAGGGGAAGCCACCCCCTTCTATTTTGGACCTCAAAACCAACTTTTTACCACTGATATTCCTCTGGAATTCAGTGGTTAAAAGGCCAAGAAAAGGGTATTTCAAAAGCTTTGAAAGATGGCTCAAAAGGCTTTACAAGCCAAAGAACAAAGGGAGGAAACCACCCCCTAACTAAACAAGACTCAAACCACCATTTTAAACCCTTAAAAACAGAGGTTTTTAGAGGTTAAAACCAGCTTCGAAATAGCATGCAAAGGTGGCTAAACAAGTGATTAAAGCAAAGCTTAAAAGGGACAAGTCCTTATCCTTGAAGCACAACACTAAAACAACAACACTTCTAAGCCAAAACCAAGCTTAAGACCTCAAACCAAGCTTCAAGGGACCTCAGCTCCAAGGTGAAGGTGTTTGGCTAAGAGGCTTAGTGCAAAAATGTAAAGAAAACTCACTTTCAAGCACAATATATATATATATATATATATAGAGAGAGAGAGAGAGTTCTAGAGAGAGTGAAATTTTGCTCCTAAAAGTTCTGAACCCTCAAAATGGGGGAGGGACCTCCCCTTATATAGAAAAAGCAAGTAAAAAGCTTGTTTTGTATGGAGGATGCATTTAATGATCAACAGCTGACACATAAAATATCTGAAAAATGAGAAAATTGGCCGTCAGCCACTTCAGGTGGCCTGCTGGCCACCTCCCCTAGCTGACCAACCACTTCAAGTGGCCGGCAAGGAGGAAAAGTGGTCGATAATAGCCAAAAGTGGCCGGCAAGGCCCTTCTCCCCTCCAAGCAAGAGGCACCAAGGTTTGGCCCAAAAACAAGGCCAAAACATAGAGGGTTTAGAGGCTCAAAGACATGGCGCTCAAAATGAGCACAAACATGCGCAATCATCGAGTGCACAAACGATGACGTCAAAGTCTTGAGGTCGGTCAAAAATGGGGTGTCTACAGTGGGTGACTGTAGAATGTATTACATTACTTGAGTTTAATTTCGAGGACGAAATTTCTTTTAGGAGGGTAGGTTGTAATGACCCAATTTTTTTTTTTTAAATAGCCAGCGCATAATTTAATTGAGCAAATTTTCGAATTTGATTGCCGTGTACATTCTGTGCGAAAATAGTTCAATTTTTTATTTTTTAAAAATAGTTCCCGATCTCAAAAATTATGAAATTTCTATATGTTGTTCCCATATGAGTCTAGCACGTTGGATAACAATTTTAGAATTTAATGATGAGTATTTATTTTATGAAAATTCACGGACTGATTGGTGTTCAGTTTAATTTATAGTAGAATTTAAAATTAAGTTTTGGGTGTTCGGGCCATGATTTGAGATAAATCAATTGGCGATTTATTTTAAATTATTAAACTCCATTCATTTTGGACCCAATTGATTGAATTGTGACCCGTTAGTAACCATGTAATAGTGTTGTGGTTTTATTATTATTATTTGACTATCATAAAGGAGTTGTGAATATTTATGGTGTGTACCATTAAACGAATATATTTTGTGGTGAGAAAATATTATGTTTACTTTTGTCATTAAAGATGTTGAAATGTATTTTTAAATTGATATATATAGGTGTGTATATATATATATATATGGTTAGATATTTGTTTAGAAAATATCTATAAAAAGTGACCAAATAGATTTTTGTCGAACTTTTGCGAGTTTTTGGAGCTTTTGCCGTGGGAAAGAAGAGAAAAGTGATTCCAAGTTAGTTTTTTCTTGGGTTTGATCTAGTGTAAATCATTTTTGACCCCTAGTTGTGGACTCGACTTTCTTCGCGTGCCCCCCTTTCGGAGAGGTGCGAATTGGTCTCCCATAGTTCGGACTCCTGTCACGGTTCTGAATCTAATCTCACCAAGTGCAATATAAGACTGATAAACACCAAAGAGTCCAATCCGGAAAATCGTTTTGGAAAATCAGATTTTAGATCAAATAATGCCAAAACTGGACTGGTTTGCTAGATTACAAAGTTGCCACCTAAATATTTTATTTTAGGAAATTTAGAAAACCCTGACTCGTGCCAAAGGCCACATGTTCGTCATCACCAAAGTTGTCTCGGCTCGGGAACTTGGGTACGAGAGAGGAAGGTCTTGAAATGAGCACCCCCGCTCGCTCGATCAAAGGATCAACCTATACTAAGCATGATATGTTGTTTTATAAACTTCATGTGCTCTTATTCTGATTATTAGCTAACTTTACTATGTGACGCACGCACAAGCAAATATAGACTAAGTCGCAAGAATTGGAATGTTTCGATTCATGTTTGTTTACGAAAATGGTTTGAAAGTGCCACCCTCAAGTGGGCTAAAGCGCGGATTTGCCACCCTTAAGTGGGCTTAAAACATAATGATTTGCCCCTTCGCAAAGTGGGCTTAAAACGCACATTTATCGAATTGTTCCAATTCAAGCAACCAAGCTTTCACCCACAGACATTCATGCAGTTAATCACTTAAGCAAATAGCCTCATGGAAAGCATGCTATCATGGCAACACTCACACTCATACAAGTATGCTAAAGCGTAAAACTTACAGTGTATTCCGAGCCAAAACAAAAGCTAGTTAGAAATATGCATGATCCTAACTATACAAGATGCCTAATGCAACACATGCAAAATGCAACTAAATAGGCTCGGCTATCTAAGATGGCATATGAATGCAACAATTTGATAACATGCTTTGAAACACGTATTCAAATAAGTACATTGAAATACAATTCAGTTTGAATGATGCTCTGGGCCCGGTGCATGCAAGACAAATGAATGATGCAAACATGCAAGCATAAGGTATGCTAATCAAAACGTGCCCTAAACTAACCATCGAAAGCGGTTAAGTAAAAAGGAGAAAGACGTGGGGTTGGAAGAGATGCACACATACACGCACACTTATTACAACATTGCGCCCTCTCGAACAAGGGTCCGAATAAATAAGCTAAGCTAGCTACGCTAATTAAGCTAATCATTACAAAACGAAACTAATTAACTATTCTAAGCTAATTAATTATTACAAACCAATTGAATAACTAGCCATGCTAGGCTAATTAAAATATTACAAAACAAATTAAATTAATTAATTACAACACTTGTATTAATCAGCTACAATTAGCTAATAAAGCAAGAAAGTGGCCTCGCGGGCGAGGGAGACATGCATGCTCGGTTGGCTTTCTCCCGAAAATCCATCACCTTGCCATAAGCTGCCTCTGTTTGCACTCGCCTTGATTATTGAACATTGAACCAACATTCCAGACTGCTTTTGCTCCAAGACAGAAACACTTTGCACAAAAATGGGCTGGTGGCCGGTCAGCCACAAACACTGGTCGGTCGGCTAGTTTAATAGCCGGTCGGCTACCTAAAGTGGCTGGTCGGCCACCCCTTTTTCTGAAATTCTGTTTTTGCTGCAATAGAGAGCGACAGAGGCAAAGCAATGTATTTGCCAGGAAATGTGTGTACTATCACCCTCCTCATCATTTCTCAAGCTCAAAGGAGTGTGGAACTTGGCTCTCAAGCCACCAATCAAGCATTTTCATGCATGATGGCCGAGGAACCGAGCTTGTACAAGCTTAATGAATGCTCACAAAAGACTCAAATGGCCACCACCCTATCATGCATGATCAAGGGTGACGATGACCAAGAAACGTGACACGTTTCATCACTTTGAGTATGAAACGTCCCACATTTCTTGTGTTTGGATTATCGTCCAATCCAAACACATGCAATGCAACACAAATGCTTATCTTGTTCGCGTTTTACTTTGGTCGTTTTATTTACACATTTTAGCATTACCAAGCTATTCTTTAGTCAATTTGTCCAAGGTGATTGTCCTCTAATGAGAGAGAGGTCAATCGAAGGATGATTTAAGACATGAGAGAGATCATGCCTTTGACTAGTAGAAACCCTCAAAAGAGAGTTAAAGCCATTGAGCATAAGCTCTATCTCACGCTTAAACACAATCATAAGGTTAACCAATCCTCAAAACAAATGTAAAAATGAAGAAATGAGGGAGGTTGCAGATTTTTCAGTGCTGAAATGGCATGAAAAATAAAGCTAAAACATGCAAGCAACACATGCACAACATGTTAAGAGCCAAAGCATTAAAGCTAGTGAAGAGCACTACACTAGAGGAATGCAATATCAAGCTCAAATGATTAAACAAGCTCTAGACAGAGCTTAAACATGCCAAAACAGTGGCTAAAATATGCTGAGATGGTAGCACAAAAAACAAGAAAAACATGCTCATGTATTGGCTCACAAACAAGGCTCAAAGCACAACGCTCAAAATCAATGAAAGAGTGGAATATGTGAGAGTGTAACAGAGATATATGCACTGAAATCACATGCTAAATGATGCTATATCATGCAATCATCTCAAGCAAAGCATGTTAGAGGCCTTAAAACACAAAGCTAGTAAAGGCCTTTTACACTACAACCATACAAGGCAAGACTCATATGACCAAGAAGGCTCAAAACAGAGCTAAAGCATGCTAAATCAGTAGCAAAAACATGCCGAGATCAAGTCAAAAGAGGTAGAAAAACATGCTCACATGCTAGGCCATCTACTCATGCAAACAAGATATAAAGAGGGGAAGCCACCTCCTTCTATTTTGGACCTCAAAACAAACTTTTCACCACTGAAATTCCCCTGGAATTCAGTGGTTAAAAGGCCAAAAACAAGTTGTTTCAAAAGCTTTAAAAGATGGCTTAACACTTAGCAAACAAGCTACAAAAGAGAGTGGATCACCCCTAACTCCAAAGAGGCCTTAGACTACCATTTTAAACCATGAAAATAGAGTTTTTTTGATGTTAAAACCAGCCTCAAAATAGCATGCAAAGGTGGCTAAACAACTCACTAAAACAAAGCTTAAAAGGGACAAGTCCTTACCTTCGAAGCACAACAACAAAACAACAAAGATTCTGAGCCAAAACCAAACTTAAGACCTCAAACCAAGCTTTAAGGAACCTCAGCTCCAAGGTCAAGGTGTTTGGCTAAGGGTCTTAGTGCCAATGTGTAGAGAAAACTCACTTTCAAGCACAATATAGGAAGAGAGAGAGAATTCTAGAGAGAGAGGCAGAAATTTTGCTCATAAAATTTTGTAACCCTCAAAATGGGGGAGAGACCTCCCATTATATAGAAAAACAAGCCAAAAGCTTGCTTTCATCCCTCCATACACGTGTATGAAGGAGGCTTTCAGTGATCAATAGCTTGCACAGCTGGCACATAAAATATCTAAAAAAGGAGAAAAATGGCCGTCGGCCATTATTAGTGGCCGACCGGCCATCATTGTAGCCGACCAGCCACCACTGATGGCCGGCAGGCATAAGCCATGGCCGATGGACATTGGGGATGGCCGACAAGCCACCCTCTCCTCCAGATTCAAAGCAACAAGCTTTTGGTCCACAACCAAGCACAAAACAGACAAGTTAAGAGGCTCCAAGGCAAGGCACCCAACCGAGACCTTTAGAGACTCAAAACGAACACTAGCATGCGAAATCATCAGGTGTTCAAACGATGATGTCCAAGTCTTGAGGACGGTTAAAAATGGGGTGTCTACAGTTGCCCCTCTTTGACAGAACTCAGAAGTCATGAAATGGCGGGAGTGAATGTCAAAGCCCAGAGACGACCCATTTTTGACAAGGCCAAAGACTTAGACAAACAAGCAAGATAATAATATAGATGTGCCCACAGGCTAGGGCAAAATGCAAATGACATGCACAATGCAGAACATAACTTATGATCATGTAATGAGGGCTGTAATGAAACATCTAGATGCAAATGTTATGCAAAGAAACGCTATAGCAAACTTGTACATAAGCAAGTTAACACGAACCAAACCACATTTCATGTAGAAAGGATGTAAGAAAATTATGCAACCTTAACTGTGCCACACGCAGAAAAGGTAAAGAACCGCAACCATCGGGCGCACCCAAGGCAGCAAACAAGATCCCAACGCGTGGCACACGCGAGGAGAGAAATGGTGTGAACCTAGGGACACACTCCAAGGTTCTGAACCACAGAGAACAATAATAATAGGTGAAACACATCCAACTGTAAACTGCCCGAACTCCGCTCCGCGCGCGAGGGCGCAAATTGTTGTTCTAGCTACTACAGTTCGGACTCATGTCACGGTTTTGAATCTAATCTCGTAAAGTGCAATGCAAGACCGATAAATCACCAAAGAGTCCAAATCCGGCAAATCGTTTTGGAAAATCGATTTTAATAAAGAAGTGCGAAACATAGACTGCTTTGCCAGATATAGAGTCGCCACCTAAATATTTTATTTTGGAAAAATTTAGGAAACCCTGAATCGTGCCTAAGGCCATGCGTCTGTCATCACCAAAGTTGCCTCGGCTTGGGAACTTGGGTACGAGAGGGGAAGGTCATGCAATGAGCACCCCCGCTCGCCCAATCAAAGATCGGCCTTTACCAACATGATATTTTGTTTCTGAAAACACATGAGTTCTTATTCCGGTTATTAACCTAGAATTACTATGTGATGCACACAGCATACAAGTATAGACTATATCGCCTAAGTTGGAACAAAACATTTCATGTTCATTTGTTTGAAAACGGTTTTAGAGGTGTTACTCGCAAGTAGGCTAAGTCATGGATTTTGCCACCCTCAAGTGGGCTTAAAAGCTCGCATTTCGATGAATTGTTCCAATTCAAGCAATAAAACCTTCACCCACAGGCATTCAAGCAGTTAATCACTTAAGCAGTTAGCCTCATGGCAAGCATGCTAACATGGCAACATATACATCTCATGTAGTATGCTAAAGCGTAAACACTCACAGTGTACTCCGAGCCAAAACAAAGAACTAGTTAGAAATCATGCATGATCCTAGTTCATGTTAAGATGGCTAATGCAACACATGCAAAATGCAACTAAAATAGGCTCGGCTATTCTAAGATGTTATGTGAATGCAACTTGATAACATGTATTTAATTTGGAATTGAAATACAATGCAGTTTGTATGATGCGCCGAGCCCGGTGCATGCAATACAGATGAATGGGTGCACGCATGCGAAGCATAAGGATGCTAATTGAAACATGCCCTAAAACTAACCACTGAAAGCAGATAAGTAAAAGGGAGAAAGAAATGGGGGTTGGAAGACATGCATCACACACACGCACGCTTATTACAACAGTTGTGCCCTCTTGACGGAGGGTCCGAATAATGAGCTAAATAGCTAATCTAAGCTAATTAAACTAATTATTACAAAACAAAGCTAATTAACTAAAAAGTTAACTAATTATTACAAAATAAGCAGCTAAATGCATTAACTACTTAAGTACAAAACCAAAGTGTAAGATAGCTAAGTAAAGAAGCTAAGTAAAGCAATAAAACAGGAGCCTCGAGGCGAGAAGTGTATGCATGCCCGGTCGCCTCGTTCGGAAATCCATCGCGATGCCCTAACTTGCCTCTGTTTTCAATTGTTCTCAGAACACCGCACCAAGCTCCAGATAGCTTCTAACTCACCTTGGGGACCCTTAGGAGGGCTGCCGACCAATTATTGGTGTTGCCAACCACCTGCCGACCACTTTTCTTTGCTGCAGACCAAAAAGAGTGGTCAGCCAGCCACTTTTACTGGTCTGCCGACCACTTTTTGCTGCACTTCTCCAGTTTGCTGCAACAGAGGACAAGAAGGGGCATGGCAATGTATTTGCAAGATATGTGTGCACAACCACCCTCCCTATCATTCTTAAGCTCAAGGAAGTGTAGTTCTCGACCCTCAGGCCATCAATCACGCATCTCGATGCATGATGGCCGAGAGGCCAAGATTGCACGAATCAATGTAAATGAATGCACACATAACACATAAATGCCTTAACCTCTATCATGCTTGATCAAGAGGGTCGGCGACTGAGAAATGAGGCACGTTTCATCACTTCAAGTATGAAACGTCCCTCGTTTCTCGTGTTTGGACTAACACCCAATCCAAACACAAGCAATGCAACTCAAGCATAGTAAACACAATGTAATGTATGCATACACGATGCAATGCAACATAAGCAACCTATCAATGCTAATGACATGCATGCACAATGTAAGGCAACATAAACAACCTAACAATGCTAATGGCATGCATACACAATGCAATGCAACATAAGCAACCTAACAATGCTAATGACATGCACACAATGCAATGACAAGCATGCAAACAACATGCTATCCTACCAATGCTAATGACATGCATACACAATGCAATGCAAGGCAACATAAGCATTTCAACACAAAGCAAACAACAATGCAAGCATAATGCAATGCAACATAAGTATGCATCAATAATGCAAACAACAAGCATGCAAAACACAATACAACTCAAGCATACAAACATGATGCAATGTAACAACATTTGAACAACATACTCAATGGACTTAAACTGAAAATGGACAGACCTCAATCATGCCCAAATTAGTGGCCATTATGCTAAAACCAAGGCACCAAAAGGCGGGACATGCATGCACATGCATTGGCCTATCAACTAGGTATAAGTACACAACACTCAAAAGTGCTCAAGGAGTGACAAATGTGGAAGTGTGACAACACCATATGCACTAAAATAAGGTATGAAATGATGCTAAATCATCCAATCAACATAAGCACGGCATGCTAGGGTCCTCAAAGCTTGAAACTAGCATAAGCACTTGCACTACAGCTATGCAATACATGAAGCATATGGAAAATACAACCCAAAACAGTCCTAGAGCATGTCAAAATGATGCTAAAACATGTATGGAAGGAAGCCAAAATAAGCTAGCATGGTAAGCATGAAGCATGAGATATGCAAGGCCAAAAGGGAGGATTACACTACACCTACTAAGACCAAGCATGGGATGGCTTCACTAACAAAAATCAAAGTTATATCATGGCAAAATAACCCCCAAAATACACTGAAACGATAGCTCGCAAGCTTAGGCATGAAGGCATACACAATGGCTCATGTTTAAGGCATAAAGCATAAACTCTCCAACGCATTGAAAGAGCGACAGATGCGAGTGTATGACCACACTACATGCACTGAAATCACATAGCATATGATGCCAAATCATGAAAATAGTCCAAGCAATGCATGCTAGTGGACTCACTACACAAAGCTAGTGAGCAAGATTAAACCATGGCTATACAAAACAATGCATGCATGACCAAAACAACACAAATCAGACCTTAAGCATGGTAAAACATGGCCAAAAGCTTCTTGAAGTTGAGCCAAAAGCATGATACACATTAGGCTGGTGAATGGAAATGCACTACAAGTGCAAGGAGCCTGCATGGGGCTATCAAACCAAACCTTAACAGAGGTATATCATGGCAAAATAACACCAAGAACATGCTGAGATATGGCCAAAACATGCTAGAAAGACATGCTCAAACATGAGGCATATAAGACTAGTTTGCAAAATTTACACTACAAGTGTATAAAGCATGCGAGGAATGACCAAACCAAGCCAAAACAGTGGTATGCCATGTCAAAATAACCCCAAATACATGCTAAGATGTAGCCAACACAAGCTTAACAAACATGCTCAAACATGAGGCAAATGAAGCAAGCATCCAAGATACAAGGAGAGGGGATGACCCTCTCCTATTTGGGACCTCAAAACACCATTTCCACCACTGAAATTCCTCTGAGTTTCAGTGGTGAGAAGGCCAAAAGGAGGTGGTCCCAATAGCTTAAAAGGAAAGCATAAAACAAGGCACAAGAGGGAGTAGACCACCCCCAACACCAACAAGGCCTTAAACAAACATTTCAAGCATAAAAAATCAGGCCTTTTTGCAGTAGAAAGTTAGGCCTAAAACAACATGCAAGTAGGGCCAAAAGCTTAATCAAGAACAAGGGATTAAGAGGTTAGAAGCTCACCCTTGTAGAACCACTTTAGAGCAACAACTCCAGCAGCTCTTTTGGATCAAAACCAGTCCAAGAACTCCAAAACCAACCTCAAAGGGCCTCAACAACAAAAGGGTGGTGTTTGAGTGTGTGTTTGTGTGCAAAAGTGTGATGAAAATGCACTTTAAGGCACAAAACAAGAGAGGAATTGAGGATTATAGATATAGATGATATGTATAGCTCAAGCAAGATTTTTCTGAACCTAAGGCAAGAGGGGGGGTTCTCTTTTATAGAGAACCAAAGTTCAAGCTTGTTGAACAAGCTGAAGGTCTAAAGCCATCCCTCCATACACGTGTATGGAGGATGGTTTTTGTGCCCTCCAATTGTTACAGCTGGCACCAAAAGATCTTCAAAAAGGTGCTGGAAAGCTGCTGACCACTTGAAATGGTCGGCCAGCTACTTGTAGTGGTCGGTCGACCACCACAAGTGGTCTGCCAGGAAAGAAAGTGGTCGGCAGGGTGGGAGGAGTGGTCTGCACACTGAAAGCAAGCTAATGGTGTGGTGGCCGACCACTTTTGGTGGTCCAAAGACCAAGAAAACCAGTTGGCCGACTAGAAAACTGGCTGGCGGGAAGAAAAGTGGTTTTCAGGGAGAGAAACTGGTTTCCCACCCTTATTCCACCCTCCAAGCAAGGAAAACAAGGTTTTGTGCCAAAAACAAACCAAAAAGGATGCAAGACGAGAGTCCGGGGGTTGAGGCGCGTAGCCGGAGGCCTAAAAAACTAGTCAACGGGCACCAAAAGTGGTCTACGAGGGAAAAGTAGTCTACGACTACGAAAAGTGGTCTACGAGACCACAGTGTCCCTCTAGACCAAGGCAACAAGGCACGGTCCGAAAACCAGGCCAAAAGGAGAACGTTAAGTGGTCCCGAGACAAGGCATGTGGTCGAAGGCTCCGAAAACCGAAAACCGAAAACTAGTCTCCAAGCGAGAAAAGTGGTCTACGACCACAAAAGGGGGTCTACAAGACCTCTCTCTCTCTCTAGGGAAGGGAAACAAGGCTTGGTCCACAAACCGAGCCAAAACACAAAAAGTTCAGAGGCCCGGAGGCAAGGCACTCAGCCGAAAACTCTGGAAACTCGAAACGAGCACAACATACACTATCACTAAAAGCTCAATCGATGACGTCTGAGTCTTAAGGTCGGTCAAAAATGGGGTGTCTACACCAACTATTATGCAATCAAACCAAAGAGCAGTATAAGCATCGGGATTTGTCCAGATGCATTTAACCAAAGCATCCTAACGCGCCACACGCGAGAGGGAAAATGGAGCGGTGCAAACACCAAAGGGTGGTATAAACATCAGAGCACGCTCCAATGTTTCTAACCAAAACAGAGAGGTATAAGCGTCGAAACATGTTCAAAACGCTCCTAACCAGAATAGTGGTATAAATATCGGGCACACAACCCAATACTTTTAACTAGAAGGGTGGTATAAGTATCAGGCATGCAACCCAATACTTTTAACCAGAAGGGTGGTATAAGCGTTAGACACACGTCCCAAATTCTTCTAACCAGAGGGGTGGTATAAATATCGGGTATGCAACCCAATACTTTTAACCAGAAGGGTGGTATAAGCGTCGGACACACGTCCCAAATGCTTCTAACCAGAGGGGTGGTATAAATATCGGGTACACAACCCAATAATTTTAACCAACGAGGTATAAGCGTCGGACACACGTCCCAAACGCTTCTAACCGAAGAGGGGGGTGTGGTGTAAGCACTGGGTGTACCCGAATGCTTTTAACCAAAACAAGGTATTCAAAGGACAGGAATGATCTTATCCCAAATTCCTCTGAATGATACAATATCGTGCCTGCACAAGAAAGAAACTTTGACAAGTACAATACAATAGGAATGCATGTTCTATACAAGATTAATAGCATGTTCTATGCGAACGTGAAAAGCACATATTCTATGCGAATGCAAGGGCATGCACAATGCGATATAATGCAACATGCATATTCTATTCAAACATAAGAGTATGTTTAATACAATGCAACACAGCATACGTATTCTATGCATAATGACAACAATGCATTATGCAATGCAACATCAATAGCATGTTCGATGCAACACACCAAATAAAGAAATGCGCGTCTTAAAAAGACCAATTCAAACGCAACCTCCGATTTACCTCTCGAAGGGGTTGCAACAAGTTAAAAGGATACACCTCGTACGTACTGAGCATCGCATACTGAAAACACAGTCCGGAGCTTCCGCGGAGGCCACTTGAAGTTAAAACATGTACTTCCCTTGCATTTTCTTGAGGGATCAAGGCATAAAACAGCAAAACAACATCTAAGGAGAACATTAGAGGCCTGTCGGCCACCTTGGGAAGCCACCGGCCACCCATCGGCCACAAAATAGGGCCATCGACCACAAATGTGGCCAGTCGGCCAACACTGGTGGCCGGTCAACCATCGATGATAGATTCGGGGCAATTTTGGCATTTCACCACGGCTTTAAATAAAGGGTTCCAAACCCTATTTCCTCACATCTCCTTTGCCAAAAAAACATCCCCTTTGTGCTGTAGACCACTTTTCCCCTCCCGATCTGAGCTTCAAACGCGTTTTCGGACATCCCACAAACATCCGATTTGCGAAACCCTCTTTGCACACTCCATTTTGAACCGATTAAAAAGTGGTTTCGGTGCCCTCTTCTCGATTTCCATCACTTGGGGTTTGTTTCCCCCGAGTTTCCCTTGGTTTCAGTGCCCTCTTCCGAGCCTTGACCTTTTCTTCCATTTTTCCTCCCTTGGAGTTGACTTTTTGTTGACTTTTGGCATTCTTGCCCATTTTCCACACTTGCGATCACTCTTTCATCCTTTATTGAGATGGCGGACGACATTTCACATGACAGAGCTCCTCCGGGGATAGAGATGGATCTCGAGTTCGAGCCCTTGCCGCTCAGTATTCGACCATTCGACCCAGCGACGTACCATCCCGAGGTACATGTATTACCTCCAGATTGCATCCGCCAGTTCAGGGACTTCGCGCGAGGTGCACCGAAGGATCTCCTGCTATGAGAGCCGAAGTCACACCTATCCCACGACGCCTCCTAGGTATACATTTTCTCTTTATTTTCTGCAATGTAGATTACACTTCGTGTATAGCTCACACTGCTTTTCACCTGATCATCCCAAACATGCTTGTGCACTGTATCTCTTATACTGCCTTACATCTATTTGTTCTGCTTATAGGGAGATTCACATGCTTTCCGAGGATATGGGACCACCTCCACGAAGGAGTGGTACATGGAGCTGCCTGACACAGTATGCCACACCGTCGACAAGGCCGGCTTCGGCGCATTTTGCATGGGGCTCTCACGTCTCACTGCGAGCCGGTCTCTACTGGGTGCTTTAGTAGGTAGGTGGTGGGATACCATCGATTCCCTCCATTTCTCTATAGCTGGGGAGATGACGATGATTCCCTTTGACTTCTCTATGCTCACCGGCATAGGAGTAGGGGTTCATTCTATTCCTTATGACACCGACATGGGCGAGTGGAAGGCCGCTCAGGTCTACCTGTTTGGGATTCGCCTACCCATCTCCCGATCAGGGATGGTGCGATATACCTGGTTTGCCGACCATTTCAGAGGGACGACACCGACGACCCGCGAGGAGACCAAGTACTACGCCCGGGGTTTCCTCATGTTCCCGTTTGGCACTATTCTATTTGCTGACCGGGCGAACACTGTTGGGCTCTACCTCATGAGCGCTTTGGTGGACCTATCTCGCGTCCGATTCTACGACTGGGGTGGCGCAGGGTTGGCCACATTATACAGCTACATGAGCTCCACTTCTCACCGGAGCGGGCATCTGCTAGGAGGCTACTGGAGGGCCTAGGAGGTATGTCCTACCCTTTTGTTGTACATTTCTGCTTTACATTTTTGTATTCTGCACACTGCACACAATCTGCTTTCTGCTTTATCTGTACACTGCACACACTGTATAATGCCTTCATCTGATATATACCCACTGTTACCCTTCCATCTTCTGCAGCTATAGGTGTACGCCTATTTCCCGAGGCTTGCCCCAGAGCCAGAGGTAGAGATACCACCCATGGTGCCATACTCACACAAATATGACGGGAGGTGCTAGTGGAGGCCCCGAAAGTCATTCTCATTCTTCCACCGATTCTTCGATACCGTGACCGCGGCAGAGGTAACTCAAACCTTACAGTCATTTCAGCTTTACTTCATATTACATCTCTGATGGCATCTAATAACCTGTATATTCACTATTTTCCAGATCACCTGGCAACCATGGGCAATGATGCCTGACAGGGTCAGAGATCAGTTTGCGGGCGCTCGAGAGGCCTCTCGATTCTGAATCTTACTTGAGGGCCCAGTCTGTCGAGCGTGGTTCTTGGGGGAGCGTTTCATGCGACAGAGCCTCGGCTTGCCTGAGCCGGTGGTTCCGATATCGCCTCCTTCATACATAAGGGTCACAGAGAGGTATACCACACAGGAGATGATCGACTTCACCAAAGGTTCCATTCTGGATCTGACTTGAGGGCCTGGTCTGTCGAGCATAGTTCTTGGGAGAGCGCTTCCTGCTACAGAGCCTCGGCTTGCCTGTGCCGGTGGTTCCGATGCTGCATCCTTCATACATAAGGGTCACAGAGAGGTATACCACACAAGAGATGATCGACTTCACCAGAGGTTGGGACGCCGACTTCTTCAGGCTTAAGGGCGATTACGCTGCCATCATTCAGACATATCTCATGCCACCGCTGACTAGCACTTGTGGAGGTGAGAGACCCAGAGCTCCAGCTGCAAGAGGGAGAGCGAGTGGATCCAGGGCATCTCAGGCCCATGACAAGAGATGCTCCTAGACGAGACAGAGGGCCGAATGGCCAGAGCTGTCTACCACACTGACCTGCTAGGGATCCAGAGGGGAGACTTATCAGGTTCCCATCGAGCCTGCACCAGCTGGTCACGAGCTCGTCGGAGTTCGAGGCCCGACTCCGGTATATATTATACTTTTCTTTTGGCACAGTCAATTCATTTCAGTTATGCTTTGTAGACCACTGATCATCTCAACACATTTGCAGGCCTCCATAGAGTACACCGGGCAGGCTCTCGAGTTGGCGGCTTCTCTGATGGGGATGGTTCAGACTATCTTGAGCCTACTCAGTCTGTAAAGGATTCCGGTATGTTTCCTTCAGTTTGCACTTCATGCCATGAAATTTTCCTGCTAATACATTAGTATTTCGACTGCAATTTGCCCCATACTGATCTGCATACATTACGTTTAGAACACTGCATTGATATACTGCTCTCACACACTGCATTTCAACATTATACTCATCTTTCTATACCATAACTGATGCATTTGACAAACTGTTCTTTTCAGGTCCCTTTTCAGATGCCAGTTCCACTGGGCGCCCCAGCGGGAGTTGCAGCAGGACCTTCAGTACCTCCCCCGACAGTAGGGAGAGAGAGATGAGGGACTCCGGTGCATAGCCGAGGCTGAGCTAGACGTACTCATACCGCGAGCGGTCTAGCAGAGCCTATCTCGGAGGATGATGAGACAGACGAGGACGAGGAGCCAGTGAGTTCGCAGTCAGAGTCATCTGTGGGTGGAGGCGACGGCATCGGCTCGAGTTCTGAGGGCGGTGGCGATGTTGAGGAGGGGTCTGAGGAGGGGAGCAGAGATGGCTCTGGGTCAAGTTCCGACTCAGATTCAGATAGCGGGGCCGATGGCAACAGCTCTGAGTCCATGCCCAGGAAGAAGACGAAGAAGGCCTCTTGATCCTGAAACGGGCGGCACTGATTTAGATGCCTTTTGCTTTGTTTTCTTTTTGCTGGTTGTTTTAGCACATTGTACAGCCTTAGGCAGTTTTATTTTCTTCAAAACTTGTACTCTTTGTAAAAAGAAACCATGATTGGAATGAAAACATTTTTTTGACTAAAAAGTGTTGCATTTTATATTCTGAGCATCGCATTGCACCATTTTACACAAAAATGGGATCAATGAAAATTGAACATTTGTACATTGTCTTGACAATTGCTTAGTCAAGTAGTGAACCAGCATAATGAATAAAACAATTCAAAGAACAACTAATGCACAACTCGATAAACAAATACAACTCGATAAATGAAATAAATACAACTCGATAAGCAAATTGCAACAACTTGGTAAACAAATTGCAACAAGTCGAATTGAAACAAACTTGAAAACAACTCAACCAAACTACTAAACAAAAGAGCAGGACGCATCCGAAGTAGAACAGAACATAGGTTTTCAGCATCCTCATCACATGGAAAGACCAAAGACACTCTGCTGGGGACAAAAAGAGGTTGTCGGCCACTTATAACCATTGTCGGCCACTAAAGTGGCCAGTTGGCTACCTGAACTGGCCGGTCGGCCAGTAATTCTGAGAATCTCTAGATTGTTGCCACCTGTCTTCCACTCAGCACCTTATCTTCTACAAAAGCTCTAGCTTCGTGATTTCTTCATTCCTGCTCTATTTTTGCTCCAAATGGAACCATTCTTCACCGAAAAACTCTTCGATTGGATTACAACTTTAGATGGTACAGAAAAGCTGAATTTGTGGGATTTCAAGATAAATGCACTATTCCCGCTGAGCCGTACTCCATTGTGTTTTCCATTCATCCACGCCGCGGCTAGATGTTGGAACCCGATTACACATGTTTTTAGCTTTAGGGGATAAGAGAGATGCCCCACAATCGAAGAATTCCAAGCTTTGATGGAATCCCGGTGTGACGATGAGATCTTGCCCAAGTCCCGTTTTGGCCACATCCAAGCTTTAGGATGGATGTATGGGCTCACTTTACGCGATGCTCGATCTTTGGTTCACAATGGGGAGTTGGATATCCCCAGGTTGATTCATCGATTTTCTAATGCCGGTGACCGTGGCGATCGTCTTTGGCAAAGCTTTCGGCAATATGCCCTTTACTTGTGCATGTTGGCTCATTTCCTGCTTGCCTCTAGCTTCGGAGGGTCTAGCATTCGCTTGATTAAGTTGCACAAGGCTTGAAAGAGGGAAAAAGCTGTATTGGCTTAACACTAGCTGAGACTTTAATGGGTTTGGATGCTTTCCATCGCCAAGAGACGACCAGGTTCGCAGGAAGTCCACTACTCTTGCAGGTAATGTTTCTCACCCTTCTCACATGTATTTCTCACATCACTTGGCCCTCAGGCTCTATTTTTCTCTCAAAACCCTTTCTCATTTTTTCTCTCCACGTACACCTCTCTATTCTTTAATCTCTCTTATTTTTCATTCCTCTCCAGGTTTGGCTCATGGAGAAGTTGAAAATAGTGGACGTTTGCCCTGCATATTTAGCACACGGCTATTTCTTTCGCCCACGGCTAGTTGATTTCCCAAATGAGGGATAGTGGTGCCAATGGATGTGCACCAGGTCTGCCGTTGACATTGCTTGGCGTTGCCCCTGGTTTGATCTGTCTAAGATGAGCTACAGCATATCCCGGCAACCTAGCATTCAGTTGATTGGCTTGACACACTGTGTCTTCTACTTTCCATTCCGGTTCAGGCATTAGTTCGGCCACGACCAGACTTGCCCAGAAGAGGGGATAGAGTACCCAACTTCATTTCCAATCCGAGGCTCACAGCTAGCTCGGTATTCCACTACATGGAGGACCAGAGAACTTCTGGCTCCCGCTCCCACTTTCAGTTGCGCCCTTTATGGCGAATGCATAGCTTGGCTTGAAGATGAGGCACAAACCAGGCCTACTTTGGCATCTGAAGCTTCCATAAGCTCTAGGAGGGGGGGCAGGAACACCTGACTCAACTATGCCCCAAGTTTATTGCTTTAATCTGTACTTTCAAGTTTTCTTTTGAATGTAATAAAAAAGCAACTTCAATTTGTATCAAGAGTCGGAGAACTCTGTATTGAAATCAATGAAATTGAAGGTTGTGGGTACTGAAAATTTTTCTTTTGGTCCAAAAATGGTCTAAGTTGTAAAAAGATTAATTTGAACAAAATCAACTTTTATTAAAACTTTTCAAATCCATTTTCAATAAGGATCACAACTGGACATGCCCAGAATCTATCACTGAGATGCACAACCCCAAATCCAACAACTGGAAAGTTACCCTTTGTCTGAATAACACTGCACTGCACTATAACCAGCTCTGATAGCTAAGATCATAATCGAACTCTTGGATGCAAAAAAGACAAAGATGACCAAGACAATCACATGGACACAGTTGATTTGGAAGTGTTTATGGCTGGACTTCAGAATGAAGTTGCCTACATATCCCAAAGATGGGAATCAAGCCTTACGTAGTTCGGTTCAGGTTCACTCGGGTATTAACACTCTCCTTTTGCGCTCTAACTTTTGCCAAGGCTGCCCTTTCTGGGTTTTCAACCTTGCGAGCTCAGTTTTTCTTATTTCAAAATTTTTTGTGCTCTAACTTTTGCCTAGGTCACCCTTTCGGGTTTTCGACCTAGCAAGCCTCTCAGGGGTAGTATTTATTTAACTTGTCCATGTTGATTGGTTGGGAGAATTCAAGGCCATCTAGGTCCATAAGAACGACAGCTCTACCCGACCAAATAGCTTTGATGATGTAAGGACCAGTCCAATTGGGTCTGAACTTGCCCCTAGGGTCATGGATGGGAGCTCGGTTGTCTTTGAGCACCAAATCCCCTTCTTTCAAATTCCTAGACTTAACTTTCTTATTGAAAGCCTTGGCAATCCTGCGTTGATAACTTTGGACGTGGTACAGTGCTTTCAGCCTCCTCTCGTCGAACAACATAAGTTCTTCGAACCTGCTCTACTGCCAATCTACTTCCACTATCTGGCACTCAGCCATAACCTGCAGCGACGGAACCTCAACTTTAATCGGCAAAACATCCTCCATCATATAAACCAGAGAATACGGAGTTGCCCCAGTAGAAGTCCGAATTGATGTTCTGTAACCCTAAAGAGCAAATGGCAGCTTATTTGGCCAGTCCCTGTAGGTTTCCACCATCTTCTGTAGAATGTGCTTGATGTTCTTGTCGGCGGCCTCAACAACTCTGTTGGTTTGCGGCCGATATGTTGATGACTTATGAAAAGCCACGTTGTACTTCTTTAATAAGTCGATCACTTCCTTCTTGAAGTGGGAACCATTGTCCGAGATGATCTCATTCGGAACCCCATAGCGACAGATGATGTTATTCCTGATGAACTTGGCTACATGTGATGCTTTCAGCACTGCGTAGGATTGGGCCTCGACCCATTTTGTAAAGCAGTCTATTGCCACCAGGATGTACTCATACCCGTTTAACCCCTTCGGAGTAACTGTCCCAATAACATCAATTCTCCAAACTGAAAACGGCTATGGTGAAGTCATGTTGTACAACTTTGACGGCGGGATATTCATGCGGTTTGCATGGATCTGACATTTGTGGCATCGCCGAACAAAACCAATACAATCCTCCTCTATGGTTGACCAGTAGTAACCCTGTCTGAGAATCTTCCGAGCTAGCATCACTCCGCTCATGTGCGATCCGCACTCTCCTCCGTGTATGGCCTCCATTAAGCGTTTCAACTTTTCAGCATCAACACACAGTTTATGCATTCCCAGATGGCCCCGTTTGTACAATTTACCCCCATAGATGATAAACTGAGTAGCCATTCGCCGTATTGCCCTTTTATTTTTGGCATTTGCCCCTAGTGGATAAGCCTCATTTTCCAAGAAGTTCCAGACATCAAAATACCAGGGGTTCTGATCTTGTACTTCATCTATTGCGGCAATCAGTTCGTAGGCCGACACATATCTCTGTTCAATAATGATTGGACGCATCCGGACTCCCAAAGGGATGTCTATCATGGAAGATAGAGTTAATAAAGTGTCCACGAACCTATTGCTCTCTCTTAACAGATGCGTGAATGTTAGCTTCTCAAACCTGGGGATTAAAATGTCCAGGGTTTGGTGATAGATTTTCATCATTTCTTCTTTAACCTTCCAGTCTCCTTTTGCTTGAGACACAACCAGGTTCGAGGCCCCAATGATGTCCAACCGTTTTGCCCCTAGTTCTAGGGCGGCTTCCAAGCCAGCAATACATGCCTCGTACTCCGCTTCGTTGTTTGATACCTTAATCGGAGTTTGAAAGCTAAAGGTATGTGGGAATTGTTGGGTGCTATCAGCAACATCCCTATCCCATACGCGTACTGGTTAGACGCTCTGTCAAAGTACATAGTCCAAATCTCTTCTTCGATCTGCAGAATGGCCTCATCTGGGAACACATACTCTATTGATTCGTCTCCCCTCACTGGGTGATCAGCTAGGAACTCCGTTACTGCTCTCCCTTTCACAGACTTGCGAGTCATGTACTTTAAATCAAATTCGAAGAGAAAAAGCAACCAACGGGCTAGCCTACCTGTAAGCGCTGGTTTCTCGAAGAGATATTTGATGGGATCTAATCTCGAAACCAGAATTACAGAGTGAGCTAACAGGTAGTGCCACAACTTCCTGGTAGCCCATACCAAGGCCAAATAAGCCTTCTCGAGCGGAGTGTAACGAGTCTCATATTCCAGCATCTTCTTGCTTAGGTAATAGATAGCCTTCTTCACTTTATCCTCAGATTCCTGTGCAAGCATGCAACCCATTGTCGTGTCGGTTACTGACAGATACAAAATCAACGGCTTTCCTAGCTCTGGCGGTCACAACACAGGTGGATTCTGTAGATACTACTTGATCTGCTCAAAAGCAACCTGGTATCGGTCGTCCCATTGGAATTTCTTTCCTTTCTTTAGGAGACCAAATAGTGGTTCAGAAGTCAAGGCTAATTTTGCAATAAACCGTCTTATGAATTACACTTTACCCAGAAGGTCTCGCACCTCCTTTTCAGTCCTTGGTGGTGGCATTTCTAAGATGGCCTTGATCTTGGAATGATCGACCTCAATGCCCCTTTGTGTAATCAAGAACCCCAGCATTTTCCCTGCTGTGACACCAAAAGTACATTTCTGAGGATTCAGTCACAACCGATATTCCCTGATCCGTTGGAAAATTTTCTTCAAGGTGGTGTAGTGGCCTTCTCTTTCCTCGGACTTGACAATCATGTCGTCCACGTACACCTCAACCTCTTTGTGGATCATATCGTGCAGGATCGTGGTTGCAGCCCGTTGATAAGTAGCCCCAGCATTCTTTAAACCGAACGGCATCACCCTATAGTAGTAAGTTCCCCACGGCGTGGTGAAGGCAGTCTTCTCCCTATCCTCGGGTGCTATCAAGATCTGGTTGTACCCGAAAAATCCATCCATAAAGGAGAGCAGCGCATGCCCTGCGGTGAAGTCCACTAATTCGTCAATGTGCGGACTGGCTTTGTTCAGATCTCTAAAATCTACATACACCCGAATTCTGCCATCTTTCTTCGGCACCGGAACAATGTTGGCCAACCAAGTAGGATACTCAGATACTAACAGGAACCCTGCATCTATCTGCTTGGTGACCTCTTCCTTGATTTTCAGAGCCCAATTCGGGCGTATTCTCCGAAGCTTCTGCTTAACGGGTCGGGCCACAGGGTCAAAAGGGATTCGGTGTTATACAATCTTAGGATCAATTCCAGGCATGTCATCATAGGACCACGCGAAAACATCTTTGAAATCTTTTAATAAAACGACTAAGCGCTCGCGTTCCTCCGAAGACAACGTGGATCCGATCTGGACCAGACGCGGATCTTTCTCAGTACCAACATTAATTGAAGTGATTTCATCAACCAAAGGTTTTACAAACCTCTCTTCCTCTCGATCAATCAAATGTTTCAAAACCGAATGAATTTCTTCCTCGTCGTTTTCATCATAGTTTTGAAAATCTTGATTAATGCAATAAACGAGCGGCACAGAAAAGTACTTAAAAGCAGCAGCGGTACCATTCTCATTAACAATTTCTAGTTCATCTGATTCTTCAGTTACGAACGACTCAAAAGAAAATGAAAAAGATGACTGGACAAAACAACGGCATCGTGTTATCAACCCCAGGAATACCGGACTCTGACCCAGAAGAACTAGAATCTAATTCCGATTCCACAGACTCTGTGGAATCAGATTCTGGTCCACTACCTGACTTAGAACTACTGGACAAAAAGCCTTCCTCGTACTGCCAGACGAGGGAGGGTGCGATAGATGCATCCAGAATGCCGGAAGAAGGGCCCACAGCCGATTGATCTCCAATCATGGAAACAGAGAAGTCATCCCCCAAGCTCCCTGATGTGATCTGAGGATCCGATAGGAGACAAGCCAGCGCTGCTCCCATTTCAAGCTCTGTGCCATCGGGCGCATCCTCTTTGCACTATTCAGCCACAGCTGGTGGGTCATTCTGCTCTTTTACAACTTCATTCCCTTGCAACTGTAAGTCAAAAAAGATCTCAAAGCCGGGCAAGCGCCGCTTCTCTGAATTCAGCCATGGCTCCGGAAAGCCGCAAAATGGGAAATCTTCCCCCTCCCAGACAAAACGGCCGTTCAGGGTTCCTTGGATTGGTCTATACATTAACTCATAGTGCTTCCCAGGTTGTTTAGCCTTGGCTCTTCCAACCATCTCATTTCCTTTCCTTACCCAATCCACTTTGGTAGGCGTGTAACCTAAACCAAAAGGTATGAGGGCTGTGTGGCACTTTGGCCAATGCAACGACTCCCTTCCGGCCACTCCTTCCCAATCCTATCCCGGGTATATGTTGAAGCTTATTCATGAGGTAAATAGATTGCGCACTAACATACAGTCCCTCATCAACAGCTAGATGATCTTACACTACCCGAGCCTCGGCCAAGGTGAACCCAGACAGGAAGACATCCTCCTCGCCATGTGCAATTTCCAAGATTGGCGTAGTAACCTCCAGCGGCAGATGTATGGAAGAGTTCCCAAAAACAATTGCTACCCCTTTCCCGTGGGGGTACTTTAGCATCTGATGTAAAGTGGAAGAGACAGCTCTTACTTAGTACAGCCACGGCCGTCCAAGGAGTAAGTTGAAAGTGGTTGGAACATCCAGAACATGGAACTCGATGTCCTGTTGGGCCGGGCCAACCTGAGTTCTGATATGTACTGTCCTCATTACTTCCGACTGGTATTGTCATAAGCCCAAATCACCTGGGCTGTTGGTACGAAATCTGCGGGCTTCAACCTGATAGCATAGGTCGTACGCGATGGGCATACATTTATTGCAGATCCCGTATCAACTAAGACAATTGGTATCCACTTATCTTTACACTCCACAAAGATGTATAACGGCTTGTTGTGCTCGGAGCCCTTAGGTAGTAATTCTTTATCTATGAATGTCAAAGTCGGTGAAGCGCCACCCGAGAACACCAATCCCACCAACTACTCAGGGGTTGTATCAATAGAGAGCTTAGCCTTATCCATTGCTGATAGGACGGCTTGTCTATGCACCTGCGAGGCCATGAGAAATCCCCAGATAGAGATGTCTACTTGAATCTTTTTCAGCTGCTTCAGTACAGCTTCTTCCTCTAGCAGTTTGTGTTTCTGCTTCTTAGCTTCCTTGTCTTTTCCTGATGTCTCCGGTTGGTCCAGGTGTGGAGGCTTAAAGTACCGCCCACTCCGAGTCATGTGGTCGACTTCTTCGATATACCACGTATCATCCGGGAGATTCTATCCCCTGTCCTCATTAGTATGGGACAGACACAAATCATCGTCTTCCCACCACATTCCCTCGGCAAGCGACAAACAACTTTCTGGTTCCGCTGTAGTTGTCCCCGTGTTCACAACACATTTTGTCCCTGCGGGGGCTTTGGCTTTTCTAGCCCTTTGATCAGTCTCGATCCTCTCTTTTTCGAACCGCTTCAGCTCGGCCTCTTGTTCTGTGTCAGCTGTACAAATGCTGCTCAATTCCCTAGCAAAATTCTTCGTACCGATGCTCTCCGGCAACTTTCCTTTGTTATCAACCGTTCCGGCCACTGCAAATGTTCCTGTTTCTGACTGTCCCTGTCTCTGTTGAGACCCCTCATCAATGTCCGGCTTATCACTAAGCCATATTGCATTATCTATTGATCTATTTAGGTCAAACCAGTTGATGCGCACATCCCCCGGATCCTGTTCGTCAAAAAATTACAGATTAGCGAAGTCCTCCTCAAGCTCTGCTAAATCATCCAGCCCTTGACTTGGCCCGCCCTCCCGGACGACATTAACCTCAGTTCCCTTCGGCAATTCCACCATCGATTTGGCTTGATCGGCTGGCGCAATAAAGAGGCAAGGGTTGTATGCTTCCCCAGTTAAGTCCACAGAGCCCTCAGGTGTGTCTTCTTCTACCATAGCCATCACCACGGGTTCGGGTTGAGGTAGTGACGTGCTCATCATGCATAAGTCTGTGCATTCTGGGATGAACAGCGCCGGCTTAGGCAGGTGGGAGGGAGTGATATATATGCTGGGGTCGTATGGGACGGCCATTGTTTAGATCAGGTTTACTTGCCTGGGTGGAAGAGGGGGTTGGTTATATGGTGGGAGGGGGTTTGTAGTGACATTTGGCTTCTCAGGAGGCGCTATCACTTTGTTGTCAATGAGATCTTGAATCTCATGACGAAGTCTAAAGCACAAATCAATATCATGCCCATGCTGCTGATGGAAGGCACAATACTTGGCTGGGTTGTGTGTAGGAGGGAGGGGATTTGGCAACGGGCGTGGTTCTAGGGGCTTTAGATGCCCTTTTCTAATCAGGACCCTCAAGGCCGCAGACAGAGACATGTAAAGTGGGGTGAAAATCCTCTGGCCTCGGGGTGGGTACTTTGCAGGTTGTGAGGTGGCTCCAGATGTGCCGGTAAAAGGTGTGGCTGTTTTTGGTGTGGTGGTGACCATACCAACGTCAGAGGCCCTCGCAGCTGCATTGCTACTTGTAGCTGCATTCGAACTGTAGGTAAAGGCCCTCTTGGGCTGCTCTTTCTCTTGGTCAATCAGACCCTGTTTCATAGCATCTTCTATCTGTACCCCAATCTCATGAAGATCAACAAAGGTGGATAGAGGTAAGACAATCATCTTCTGCAGCAGCTTCGGTTGCAGATTCCGCACAACCATTCTTATTTGGTCTTTCTCAGCTGGCCTAGTGATCATCATGGAGGCCTTGGCCCTCCACCGAGTGACGAAGTCAGAGAAGCCCTCTTTCGGCTCTTGCCTAGTGGCCTCAAGATCACGAGTTGTGACCTCGATTTGAGTATTGTAAGAATATTGGGCAACAAAGGCCTCGCCCATCTCTTCCCAACTCCTCTTCACTAAATCCTCCAGTTTAGTATACCAGATGGCCGCAATACCTAACAGGGTCCGACCAAAAAGGGATAGCTTTTACAGTCTAGTCAAGCCCATCACCTGCAGAATATCTAAAAACTGCCTTAAGTGGACCATAGGATCGCCCGAGCCGTCGAAGCGGTCTATGTGAGGCATTTTAAATCTATCCGGCAATGTCACTGCCGAATCTGTGTAGCCGTCCTCTATGTCTGGGATCGAGTTAACTCTCTAAGCTCACTTGAACAGCTTCTCGAGCTTGCTCACTTTCAGAGCGATTGAATCGACCTCAAACTCGAACGGTGTGTCCGTTGGGTAGGTCGGTGCTTTGGAAGTCTGAGGTGGGACTGGCCCTGCTGAAATGTTCGTATTCTCCTGGACATTAGCTGCATCCCTGGGTATTGGAACCCTAGGTGGGGGTGGGTGCGAAGCAGATGCTGTTGCTTGTTGTGGTTGTTGTTGTTGTTGAAGCTTGGAAATCAGCTTAGCCTGCTGGGCTACAACCTCTGTTTGGCGAGCGGTAACCTCCGCTTGGCGAGCAGCGTCTCGTTGCATGGCCTCGATGGTTTGCTGGAGTTAACGCATCATATCCTCCACACTGACTGAAGGGTGCTGATTTGACAAAACCGGTATATATTCCCTCTCTGAGGTAGAAGCGAAAAATTGGACTTCACTAAGCACAGATAACTGACGAACTGGTGAATTATACCGAACTCTCCTCCATCTTGTAACCGGGGGTAGCGAAGCAAACACTGGTTGTCCTCTCACAAGATCCCCAGATCGATAAAGCCTCCTTACTTTGGTCCAAAGTGCTTGGGGGGTAACTGCCTCGTCGGAAGCAATGGTGAAAATACTACCTTGCAAAAAGAAAAATAAAGCAAAAAGGAAACAACAATTAGCAAACGTACAGCATTTTGGCTTAGATAAAGACAACATCCAGTTGAAATCATAAGCTGGACAATCTGTACTCAAACACTGATTTCTGCCCCCAAATTTTCTACCTCAAAATTGATACCCTCAAACACTGATGTCCTCAAACTGATACCCAGACTTGCAACTGATACATACATTCCTATAGAGACACACCCTAACAGCACGTATGAAGCAAGTGAGAGCCAAAACACCCCTACGGTGGGGTAGGGTTTCCCTGTCCTAGTTTCGTCAAGAAGTAGGGATTCACTACGCACGCATGCGATTTCATACAATCCTGCATTCGGGTGAGCAACCTGTCCTAGTTTAGAACAATCTCTAAGGCTTCCGATATGCAACTAGGTCAATTGGTCAAAAATGGTGCCTCAGCAAGATGACCTAATATACCTCTCGCCCCTAACATCGAGAAGTGAAAGGGGGATCAGATGGTACAGCGGTAGTCCAGTTCCAAGGTTTGTGTTCCCATCGTGGCAGAGCCCGTAACCGATCAGCCTCATGGCAAGCTTTTCCAAGTGAGCCTTCGGCAAACTGTTCAGGAATAGCAGATGGAAAACACTGTGACTTAAGCACACCTATGCAAATGCAATGCAAAGAAACACATAAATGTAAATAAAATGACATATCATGCGTTCGAGTCAAGTTCTCTAAATCCCCAGCAGAGTCGCTAGAAACTGTGGACTCGACTTTCTTCACGCGCCCCTCTTTCGGAGAGGCGCAAATTGGTCTCCTACAGTTCGGACTCCTGTCACGGTTCTGAATCTAATCTCACCAAGTGTAATGTGAGACTGATAAACACCAAAGAGTCCAATCCGGCAAATCATTTTGGAAAATCAGATTTTATATCAAATAATGCCAAAACTGGACTGGTTTGCCAGATTACAGAGTCGCCACCTAAATATTTTGTTTTAGGAAATTTAGAAAACCCTGACTCGTGCCAAAGGCCACATGTTCGTCATCACCAAAGTTACCTCGGCTCGGGAACTTAGGTACGAGAGAGGAAGGTCCTGAAATGAGCACCCCCGCTCGCCCGATCAAAGGATCAACCTCTACTAAGCATGATATGTTGTTTTATAAACTTCATGTGTTCTTATTCTGATTATTAGTTAACTTTACTATGTGACGCACGCACAAGCAAATATAGACTAAGTTGCAAGAATTGGAATGTTTCGATTCATGTTTGTTTACGAAAATGGTTTGAAAGTGCCACCCTCAAGTGAGCTAAAGCGCGGATTTGCCACCCTTAAGTGGGCTTAAAACATGATGATTTGCCCCTTCGCAAAGTGGGCTTAAAACGCACATTTATCGAATTGTTCTAATTCAAGCAACCAAGCCTTCACCCACAGACATTCATGCAGTTAATCACTTAAGCAAATAGCCTCATGGCAACACTCACACTCATACAAGTATGCTAAAGCGTAAAACTTACAGTGTACTCCGAGCCAAAACAAAAGCTAGTTAGAAATATGCATGATCCTAACTATACAAGATGCCTAATGCAACACATGCAAAATGCAACTAAATAGGCTCGACTATCTAAGATGGCATATGAATGCAACAATTTGATAACATGCTTTGAAACACGTATTCAAATAAGTACATTGAAATACAATTCAGTTTGAATGATGCGCCGAGCCCGGTGCATGCAAGACAAATGAATGATGTAAACATACAAGCATAAGGTATGCTAATCAAAACGTGCCCTAAACTAACCATCGAAAGCGGTTAAGTAAAAAGGAGAAAGACGTGGGGTTGGAAGACATGCACACACACAAGCACACTTATTACAACATTGCGCCCTCTCGAATGAGGGTCCGAATAAATAAGCTAAGCTAGCTACGCTAATTAAGCTAATTATTACAAAATGAAACTAATTAACTATTCTAAGCTAATTAATTATTACAAACCAATTGAATAACTAGCCATGCTAAGCTAATTAAAATATTACGAAACAGATTAAATTAATTAATTACAACACTTGTATAATCAACTACAATTAGCTAATAAAGCAAGAAAGTGGCCTCGCGGGCGAGGGAGACATGCATACTCGGTTGGCTTCCTCCCGAAAATCCATCGCCTTGCCATAAGCTGCCTCTGGTTGCACTCGCCTTGATTACTGAACATCAAACCAACATTCCAGACTGCTTTTGCTCCAAGACAATAACACTTTGCACAAAAATGGACTAGTGACCGGTCAGCCATAAAAGGTGGCTGTCGGCCACAAACACTGGCCGATCGGCTAGTTTAATGGCCGGTCGGCTACCTCAAGTGGCCGGTCGGCCACCCCTTTTTCCAAAACTTTGTTTTTGCTGCAATAAAGAGCGACAGAGGCAAAGCAATGTATTTGCCAGGAAATGTGTGTACTGCCACCCTCCTCATCATTTCTCAAGCTCAAAGGAGTGTGGAACTTGGCTCTCAAGCCACCAATCAAGCATTTTCATGCATGATGGCTGAGGAACCGAGCTTGTACAAGCTTAATGAATGCTCACAAAAGACTCAAATGGCCACCACCCTATCATGCATGATCAAGGGTGACGATGACCAAGAAACGTGACACGTTTCATCACTTTGAGTATGAAACGTCCCACATTTCTTGTGTTTGGATTATCGTCCAATCCAAACACATGCAATGCAACACAAATGCTTATCTTGTTCGCGTTTTACTTTGGTCGTTTTATTTACACATTTTAGCATTACCAAGCTATTCTTTAGTCAATTTGTCCAAGGTGATTGTCCTCTAATGAGAGAGGGGTCAACCGAAGGATGATTTAAGACATGAGAGAGATCATGCCTTTGACTAGTAGAAACCCTCAAAAGAGAGTTAAAGCCATTGAGCATAAGCTCTATCTCACGCTTAAACACAATCATAAGGTTAACCAATCCTCAAAACAAATGTAAAAATGAAGAAATGAGGGAGGTTGCAGATTTTTCAGTGCTGAAATGGCATGAAAAATAAAGCTAAAACATGCAAGCAACACATGCACAACATGTTAAGAGCCAAAGCATTAAAGCTAGTGAAGAGCACTACACTAGAGGAATGCAATATCAAGCTCAAATAATCAAACCAGCTCTAGACAGAGCTTAAACATGCCAAAATAGTGGCTAAAACATGCTGAGATGGTAGCACAAAAAACAAGAAAAACATGCTTATGTATTCGCTCACAAACAAGGCTCAAAGTACAACTCTCAAAATCAATGAAAGAGTGGAATATGTGAGAGTGTAACAGAGATATATGCACTGAAATCACATGCTAAATGATGCTATATCATGCAATCATCTCAAGCAAAGCATGTTAGAGGCCTTAAAACACAAAGCTAGTAAAGGCCTTTTACACTACAACCATACAAGGCAAGACTCATATGACCAAGAAGGCTCAAAAAAGAGCTAAAGCATGCTAAATTAGTAGCAAAAACATGCCGAGATCAAGTCAAAAAGAGGTAGAAAAACATGCTCACATGCTAGGCCATCTACTCATGCAAACAAGATACAAAGAGGGGAAGCCACCCCCTCCTATTTTGGACCTCAAAACAAAATTTTCACCACTGAAATTCCCCTGGAATTCAGTGGTTAAAAGGCCAAAAACAAGTTGTTTCAAAAGCTTTAAAAGATGGCTCAACACTTAGCAAACAAGCTACAAAAGAGGGTGGATCACCCCTAACTCCAAAGAGGCCTTAAACTACCATTTTAAACCATAAAAATAGAGTTTTTTAGATGTTAAAACCAGCCTCAAAATAGCATGCAAAGGTGGCTAAACAACTCACTAAAACAAAGCTTAAAAGCGACAAGTCCTTACCCTTGAAGCACAACAACAAAACAGCAAAGATTCTGAGCCAAAACCAAGCTTAAGACCTCAAACCAAGCTTTAAGGAACCTCAGCTCCAAGGTCAAGGTGTTTGGCTAAGGGTCTTAGTGCAAATTTGTAGAGAAAACTCACTTTCAAGCATAATATAGGAAGAGAGAGAGAATTTTAGAGAGAGAGGCAGAAATTTTGCTCACAAAATTTTGTAACCCTCAAAATGAGGGAGAGACCTCCCCTTATATAGAAAAACAAGCCAAAAGCTTGCTTTCATCCCTCCATACACGTGTATAGAGGAAGCTTTCAGTAATCAACAGTTGGCATAGCTGGCACATAAAATATTTGAAAAAGGAGAAAAATGGTCGTCGGCCATTATTAATGGCCGATCGACCATCAATGTAGCCGACCGGGCACCACTGATGGCCGCCAGGCACAAGCCATGGCCGATGGACATTGGGGATGGCCGACAAGCCACCCTCTCCTCCAGATTCAAAGCAACAAGCTTTTGGTCCACAACCAAGCACAAAACAGACAAGTTAAGAGGCTCCAAAGCAAGGAGCCCAGCCGAGACCTTCAGAGACTCAAAACGAACACTAGCATGAAAAATCATCAGGTGTTCAAACGATGACGTCCAAGTCTTGAGGACGGTCAAAAATGGGATGTCTACACTAGTGCTTTGGATCAAAACGTAGAGGGCGGAAAAGGCGTCGTTTGGCTCCAAAAAAATTTAATTTCTGTTGCCGAAAAATTTGAAAGCTTCTTGGCTTGAGGTAGGGATTTTTCCTACACTTATTTATGCACTTTTACTTGATTATATGGAGCTTAAAGTTGTATATAATTTAATTAGAATTTTTGAAAATTTTGTGATTTATTTGCTTAAAAGTGGAATTTTGAGAAAAATAAAAAGTTGATGCCCAAATTTCGAAAGTATAAACTTGGAATATGTTTGTAAGATTATGAAAGAGTTATGTTTTAAATTTGAACAAAGACGGACTTCGACTCGATCGGTTTTGAAATTTTTACCGATTTGCGACCAAAAAAGCATTTTTAAAGAAAACAAAGGAATTAAATTTAAATTTTGGGGCTTTTGATCAAATAGGATGTCATAGTTGAATAATCTTGTAGAATGAGTTTGGAAAGAAAATGATGTTTTCTTGGGCATTAACGGTATTATTTTGCTTAATGTATCTGTTGGAATAAAACCGACACGGTTAGAAATAGACCTTGAGAGGTTACCGGACGTGATTGTGATATGAAAACTTGTGTAGTTGTTCATATTTGATGAGATATGGATTAGATTGTATTTATCGAAATTTTTGGAATTTAATTATTTAACTATCCATTTAGAAATATATATTTTGGGCTATCGGTGGAGGATAGTTATGATTATTGTAGAAAGGCATGAGACTTGGGTAAATCGAACCACATTTCTCATTTGTTGCATTGGACATTGCATTACATTCATTTCATTGGAAATGTATCTGTTTTTGAGAAATGTTTGGAAATGTATCTGTTTGTGAAAAGATGAATACTTGCTGAATCTGGTAGGGAGTGTAGAACCGCGCAGTTAGATGTCGAGCCTTACTAGTAAAAATGACAGTGCTATTGCATTAAGGCCTACTTGCAAACACTCACCTAGAGATTTACAGAGCCTGTATTCATGTAACAGATATGGTTTTAAATGGAAATGATTTTATATCTGTTGTTGCATCTCAGCATTGCATGCTTTATAAAAAGAGAGATAAATTGTTTTATCATGAGCATGGCATGAGTATACTCCTCTTTAGTCTTGTCATAGTCCATATGTTGTGTAGTATATCTCTACTAGGCTGTGGCTCACCCTATAAGGGAAACCATTTCAGGTAGAGATGATATGCCTCCGCCAAGGCACTGACTTGGAAGGACTCAGAACTAAGGCTCCATTTTTGTTTTATTTTTATTTGTTGAATGTAAGCCCAAGGCTGTATTTGCGTTGAGTTGAAACTCCATTTTGTGTAACCAAAAATGTTCTTGGATAAAATTGTATGGTTGTAGGGCACTTATTATCTGTTTGGCTTCCATTTCATACTTGTTGTAAAATGTATGCTTGGGATTGGAACTGGGGCATTGAGATGTGAACAATATGTATTTGGCATTTGGGATTTGATGGAAATGGATGTATGGAATAGTTAGCTATATATATATGTGTGTTTGTCTATCAGGTGAGTTTTGTTGCATAAATAGATATACCCTACGCAATTTTCGGGGCGTTACTATTTGGACTGCAGTTTTGAGCTGGTGGGGATTGTCGTGGGTGGTTCTAGGGCCAGTGGCTATTTTACTAGAGTGGTGGATGAGTTGGAAATTTAGGGGAAAAAGGAAAATAGTATGGGATATTATTCCTTTTGCTATCTTTTGGTCAATTTGGAGGTTAAGAAATCAATGCATCTTTGAGAGGACCCAACCGAATTGGGTAGAGCTGATGGATTTAATTACATTTCGCATTCTATTTTGGTCCTTATTGAAACTAAAATTTAGAGGTTATTCTATAAATCAACTATTGCACTACCAATCAAATATGTTATCTGTAGGAGGGTTTCATGTTGAAGTTTGGTTTGTTGGCTGCTTGTGGTGTATTTCTAGCCTGCTTGGCATGTTTTTTTTTTGTTGCATTTTCGCTTCCTCGTTTGATGGTTACTCACCAACTTTTTGACATGACCTAGCAAATGATTGGGTGTTATTCTTAGTGTCAATTTAGTTGGACTTGGAATTTCTCCTTGAAGCTTTTTGTTCTTGTCCCCCCTTTATTCATGTTTTTCACATCAATAAAGTTTTCTTTTTGTTGATCAAAAAATAAATAAATAAATAAGACTCCACTAAATTAAATTTGTAAGCCCATTTATTAAATGAGTTAGGTTTGGAAATAGTCTTTGAGCCCAACTTCACTCTTTTTTTCTTTTTCTTTTTTTAAATCCAAACCTCACTCTATTATTAATATATTTTATATAATTTATTTAGTTTTATTTTTGTTTACAATAAAGAAATATATCAAAAATACCCACCAAACTTTAAACTTGAACAGAAATTATGTGTACCAATCACATTATGTTGTAACTCTTATATTATGTTACTTTGGATTATCGATTTCCCTGTTAGTAAATTGATGGTGATTGTGTGAAGATGGAAAAAATAAGAAAATATATATTTAAATATAAAATAGATGATAATATTATATTTTGGGGAATTTTTTTTAAGGTCCCTAATAATAATAATTTAGAGGATAAAGGACATCCAAAAAAATAGTGATGCATCACGTCCCTGAACAACTTGGCGCGCGTTTTTAATTATTTTGTGGACCAAAATACTCTTGCCAAAATCAACACAGAAACGAAACTCATTCCGACGTCTGAGTTCCATTCCAAGCATCCAGCATCTTCACGAACAGAGAAACAGCAGAATTAGGGTTTCAACATCATCTTCACCATCGACATTAGAGCTTCGTTATCTTCTGCAAAAATCATTCCCATTCCTTCCTCACAAATTTCTTGACCTTCGTTAGAGCTTCGTTTTCACTGCTCATCGTCATCTCAGTCCATCTTGTACGTGCATCTTCATCTCAGGCCATATCAGCTCGTCATTCAAGTTTCATCCTAACTCTGGTAAGTTTTTCTACAATACAACTAGATTTTCTCTGGAAACACAGTTAATAGCATTTTATATTAACCTTCCATAAATTAGGGTTTCAATTTCGTAATAAAAAGCTACCTGAATTTGAAAAGTTATTTCTGTGTGTTTTGAACTTATTCTTAAACATGTGTGTGATTTTATCGTAAATTTCTCTAGCATTTGAATTTCTCTGATTTTTGCTTGATGTATGTTTCTTCTTTCAATTTTCTCTCTGCATGTTTATTTTGAAAAAAGTAATTTTCTGTGTTTTTATTTTATTCTTGAACATGTTTCTATAATTTTGTCTATAAATTTCCCTACTCTGTAAATTTCTCTGTAATATGTATTTTTAATTGGAATGTCTATCTTTCTCTAGAATGTCTATTACTCTCTTGCCTCTGTCTACGTTTCTCTAGTATTTATAATTTTCTCTGACCACATCACATCACTTTTCTCCCTTATGTGTCTCTATCATGTTTAATTTTCTCTGGAATTTTAATATTATGGACTGGAATGAATATTTCTTCTTTGAATTTTCTCTGACATGTGTATTTTGAGAAAAAGTTATTTCTCTGTATTTTGATCTTATTCTTGATCATGTTTCTGTGATTTTGTCTATGAATTTCTCTGCTTTGTAAATTTCTCTGGAATATGTATTTTTCTCTAGAATATCTATTACTCTCTTGCCTGTCGAAGTTTCTCTGGTATTTATAATTTTCTCTGACTACATCACACCACTTTCCTCCCTTGTGTGTCTCTATCATGGAATTTTCTCTGGTTGTGTATGTAAATTTCTCTGGCATTTTAATATTATGAATTGAAATTTTCTCTGGAATGGAAATTTCCTCAAGAATGTGTAATTTTCTCCGGAATGTGTATTTTTCTCTGGTATGTTTATTTTGTTCAATTCTTGGTTTCAATGTGGTGTAATTTTCAGTGACATGTTTACATTACTTTGTTTATTTTATCTTTGCTAATTGTGAAATGGAAATTTTCTTTGGCTTGCCATGTTTACTTTTTTCTGTCATTCATTTTCTCTGGTATGTTTACTTCTATATGTAATTCTAACAATCATTGAAAATTTCTCTCCCATGTTTATGATGCTTTGTTGATTTTCTCTGACATTTAATTTTTAATGTCCAATTTTCTCTGGCATGTCCAATTTTCTATAATTTTCCCTTATCTGTAATTTTCTCTAACATCTCCAATTTTCTCTTATCTGTAATTTTCTCCCTTATTTGTAATTTTCTTGACATGTCCAATTTTCTCTGGCATGTTCAATTTTCTCTGGGATTTAATGTTGACATCTTTATGTTTTAATCATTGTCTAGAAATGGCAAAACGTAAAAGCAGCGAAACACCGAAACACCAAGCAAAAAAAGAAACTCTCTAGTCTTCTTATGCAAAACACTGAAACACCAAGCAAGAAAGAAAACTCTCTTAGTCTTCTTATGATCTAAGATCAAAAACCAGCAGCAAAACACTGGAAACACCAAGCAAGAAAGAACAACTCTCTTAGTCTTCTTATGATCTAAGATCAAAAACCAGCAGCAAAACACCACAAACTCCTCGCCAAAACACACAAGTCCAAGGTGATGAAGCAACTAGCATCCAAATGAGTACCCCAACTTCAAAAGACTCAAGCTCAAGGGGGAAAAAACCTGTTAAACTCCACAGAAAGAGAGCTCACTACAGCATTCAATTCCGATCCAACCTCTCATCTGTTGTCTCCTTTTTTCAAACACTTAAATTCAATTCAAAACAACTTGTAGAGCTTCAAAAGACCCCATTCTGGTATTTGATCCAAGCTCTAACCACTGGAAGGATGGATCCAAAGAAATCTAGGAAATCCGATGATGATGTAGTTGCCATAATCCAATGTTACAATGAAAAAACAAAAGCATTCACAGTTGGTAAGAAGAACCTGACCTTTACAACAAATGACATGACCTTGATTTTTGGTTTGGAAGGAGGTAAAGGAGCCATGTCATTAAGATACTCTAAAAAGCCAAAATCTGCATTCCTAAGGAGAAGATTCCAAAAGGACACAAGGCTCACTGGTCCTGTTCTTAAAAATGCCTTGGTCAAAGCAATGAAAGGCAAGCAACCAACTGACTTCAAAGATGTAGCAATCATTGTTACATTGTACTTGTGTCTCACCTTATTTTTTGCAACAAGTGGGAATTCAATAGGGTGGGTTTTTATAAAGTATGTGGATCCTCTTGAATCAATGAAACAGTATGTTTGGCCAGAAGCAATCACATCAACATTGATTGATTCTATCATGGCATTGCACAAAACTCCAGAAAATGTTACGGGGTGTGTCATTACATTGCTGGTAAGTGTAATATCCATTCAAATTTGCAGTTATCATACTTACAAATTTGTGCGTTTAGAAAATTTTATTTACTTTAATTTTCATCACAGTATTGGCTATGTGAACATGCAACTATCATTGACTCGGAAGACAGTAACACAACTTACTTCCCAAGATGTGCCAAGTAGAACCTGCAAACCTTGACGAAACAGCTACAGAAGACACCAGTCCACTCTCTTGCACCTTGACAGGTTAGATTCCTATCCCTACTGAAATCTCAGTGAAATTCCAAAATTTCTCTAACCACTGCTTCGTTTCCCTCCTTGTGCATTGATTGATTAAGATCAATTTTCTCTGAATTATCAATTTATGTTTTCTTCTTTGGTACCAACTGGTTTATTTCTGCCATTGTAATCAATTTTCTCTGCAATTCAATTTTCTCTGACCACAATTGTAACACATTAACTTATATGCCCTGATTGATTTTCTCTAATATTTGAATTATGTTGGTTGTTTCATAATTTTCTCTGGCCCATAAAATTGTTTCTCCTTGTGTGTAATTTTCTTTAGCCCATAACTTATGTGCCTTGCATCTTTGATAAACACTGTTTATTTCTACCATTCTAATGAATTTTCTCTAGAATCCAAATTTCTCTGACACAATTATAGCCAAACATTAACTTATATGCCTTGATTGATTTTCTCTGATATCTAAATTATGTTGCTTATTTCATAATTTTCTATGCCTCATAAAATTAACTCCTGTCTGTAATTTTCTCTGGTCCATACAATTTTCTCTGAAGTTTGTTTCCCATTAGTATCATTTAGATGAATTTTATTTTCCTTATTTGAATTTTTTCTCTCAGTGAATTTTGTAACATTTCTCTAATGAAATACAGATAGATAACAAGGAGTTAGTCAAAAACCCATCAGAAGAGTTCTGTCTTGGTAAAAAGACGAAGAAAGAATCAAAAAAGGCAATTGTCAAATTCAAGGAGACATTACAAGATTCATTTGAACATCAAGCAATTGTCAAATTCAATGAAGAAGCAGAAGGCAACATAGAAGAATACGAAGCCAGCAATGGACAAGAAGATCAAGCAAGCAGTGGAGAAGAGAAGCCAGAGAAGAAAGTGAAGAAATAGAAGCAGAAGACAAAGAACAAAATGAACAGAAAGAAGAAGACAGTGAAGAAGAAGATGAACAGCAAGAAGAAAACAAGGAGGAAAGTGACGAAGAAGAATGTAATGAGCCGATGGACCAACAACGTGATAGCATTTGTGGCTCAACAATGCATCAGCCTCAAGAATGAGGAATCAAAGGATGCCCAAATTGCTGATCTACGTCAAAGACTAAAGGCACTTTCTCAATCTAAAAAAGAAGAAGAGAGAAATTGGATTGAATTACTTGCTGAAAAGGATATTGCAATAAGAACCTTCACATCACTTAACTCAGAACTTCAAGAAAGAGAAGCACAATCCAAATGAAACTAAGGATGTTGGAGGTTCAAAAAGAAGACGATACAAAAACAATTCAACAGTTGAGGAATTCAATTCGGAGCTTGAAACTGAAAATGCTAAATTGCATGAACAAGTTCAAGAACTATCCGTCCAACTAGCAACACAACCATACCGAACACCAACACAACTTCAACCACAAGGTCAGTGAAAATCTTGAGCCACAAAAAGTTATGTCCTTGTGTCAACATAACTCAGAGAAATTTCTATTTATTATAATTTTCTATGTCATTGGTAATTTTCTCTGGAAGTTATATTTCTCTGAACACATTAGTTTTTGCCGCTTATTTCTATTGATTTCTACTGCTCATTTCATTTTCTCTGTCTATTTTCTTATTCGATTTTTGGGGCTTGTTTGATTTCACTGTGTATAGTTGGAATGCAAGTGGAACAACAACCACCAACCCAACAAGAACAAATGGCACACAAAGAACAACCGAAACAAAAGACAAAAGTCTATGGTAACTGGAAAATATTGAATCAAATAAATTTACATATTGAAATATCATCTGTTACTTCAGAGAAATTTCACTTTTACTGATATTTTCACTGTCTACAGTCAAAAAAGATCCGACATCAATGATAAAAAATTTAAAGGCAAAAGAAAGGAAGGAAAAGCAGCACGATCCAGAATTTCAATATCCCAAAGTTGCGAAAGTGACTAGAGCTTCAAAACAAGCTGCAAAGCAAACTGAGCAAACCACGAAGGACAAAGAAGTACTTGATGCTGATGCGTACGTCTTGCCTCACCTACAAACATCAGAAAATCTTGGGTCTTTCCACAAACTCTACCGATTTCAAGATTGATAAAAGATCATGTAAAAGACATCTTGCAGCACATATCAAATGTGTCTGGACTTGAGTAAGTACAACAAACAAAATAGAAGATAACAAACAACAAATTACAAACTTATATTGCATTAACAACAATTAAATCCCTTCTTTGTCATCTTGTAGGGCTTTAATTTGGACAAGTGAGTTGAATCTCATTACCTTCGAAGACATTGGAAACCTAATAAAGCAAAAAGAAATTGCCAACAATGTAAGTCTTTCATCAAAATTTCTCTGCAATGTTCCATCAGCCTTTATAAACCAATATTACAATTATAAATCATATTTTTCAGGTCATTGATGGCTATGGAGAGATCCTTTTGGCTGACCAAATGAGAGAAAGACAACAACCAACTTCATTTTTTTTCACATCCATGAGCTTAGTATGTTACTACTATTTTATTTGATTTTCTCTTTAATTTACTTACTACTTTCTCTTCTTAAGATACTTCTTGAAGCCAGTTGTGTCACTAGTCTAATTTTCTCTGGCTAGTTGTGTGTATTTAAAATTTCTGTGTGTATATTTCTTAAGTTCCAGTCATTTCAACTTTCTCATAACATAACTATTTTTTGATTTTCTCTGACCACAGAATTTCATCAAGATGACAGAAAATCAAGCTTTTCGAGTGTCTTTATTTGACTCCATTTCCCAATAAATACTAGAGGTAATGAGAAGTCCACACATGGAAATCACTGGACCTTGCTTGTCCTGGGCAAACAAGACAATTTATGGAGGTTCTACAACTCACTGAGGCCAAGGAGGGATGATGCAGAAGACAAATATGTCAAAGATGCAAAACAATTGGTAACGAGTGCAAATTTCTCTGATCCATCATAATCTTTATGTGATGATAATTTTCATAGAATCCCATTGATTTGTCTGTAAATTTCTCTGTTATTTAAAAATTATTTTTTTGCAGCAAGATTATGTGGAGAATTTTTTGAAAGCTTGCCTTGAAAGAGAGGCTCAATCACAACCCTCTTTCAAATTGATAAACTCACAAAACACAAGTTACGACTTTGAGTATGTCAACAATGCTCCACAACAAGAAAGTGATTCGTAAGTTTCATACATCTATAAATAAGATAATCTGATTTGCATGTTTCTTAAAACTAACCATACCTATAATTTGTATGCAGTCTGGATTGTGGCCTCTTTGTCTGCTATATAATGAAACAATATAGCAAGCATGAACCTATCAGCTCCAAATTGTCCACACAAGAGATAAGGTTGATGAGGGCAGAACTCATAGAGAGATTTGTGACCGAAGTTGGCCGTCATGGACTGAACCAATTGAAATACCTCCAGAAGAAGAACCAAAAATGTAATAGTGAAACTAGTGAAAGGAAGACAATGTACATATCCACACAGAGAAAATTGTCTCACATATATGTATATATCCATACAGTATTAACCATTCAGTTTTTTGTTGATACATTGAAGGAATGATGATGCTTGACATATATGTATATATCCTTTCTTGACTAATGTAAATTTCATTTTTTTTTTATTTCGACTAATGTAAATTTCATACCTATCGATGGTTAAATATATATATATTTTTTATTGTGATTGTCAACACAATCCACACAGAGAAAATTGTCTGCAGAAATTTCTCTGGTATGATATTACCAGAAATTCACAGAGAAATTTAACTTGTATCGTCCCAAGGGGATGCCTATATGATCATGTAATCTGTAATGCTTTGTGTTGGTACAAAACAATCATCAAACTCAACAAAACACAAAGCGCACAGTAATTTTATCTGCCACTGGAAAATTTCACTGGATGAATTTCAAATTTCAAAACACAATGCCCAGATAGTTTTCTCTGATAGTGGAAAATTTCTCGGATGAAATTGACGGATTCGAATGGTGACAGAAAATGGAATTTCTGAGTTGTGAATTTCTCTGGGTTGAGTGATTTGGAGAGGAGGAATTTCTCTGGGTTGGTGAGGAAAATTTCTCTGGCTTTGACAAAAATTTCTGAGTTGAAGTGAGTCCAGAGAAATTCTTCCCTGGTCCAGAGAAATTCTCAACTCAGAGAAATTTCAAAAGAGCTTAATTTTGTTTCTTGGTTGTACTCAGTGCAATAATTTTGTGTATGCTCTGTCTGGTGTGCACATTTCTTGAAATGACTGATATGAAGTTACCAGAAATTCACAGAGAAATTTAACTCATATCGTGCCAAAGAAGGTGCCTATATGATCATGCAATCTCTAATGCACTGTGTTAGTACAAAACAATTATCAAATTCAAAAAACACAATCCACACAGTACTTTTCTCTGCCATTGTCAAATTTATGTGGATGAATTTGAAGCTTCAAAACACAATACACAGAGAATTTTCTCTGCCATAGGAAAATTTCTCTGGATGAATTTGACAGGTATTACAAACCCACTGCCTATAGTATATATCAACAAACACAATGCACACTTTAACTGATATTGGAAAATTTCTCTGGATGAATTTGATTGATATTATTATATACACTGTCTAAAAAATACATTTCACAAAACAAAATACACAAAGTAATCATCAAATGTATTATTCAATCAATAAAATGTATAATCCTCAACTATTTAACAAAGGTTCCTTGCATGTCCTCTTATTATGGTGACCAATACTCTCACAACGACTACACTTAATCACCCTTTTAAACTCTCCAGTAGAAGCAATTCTGTTCTTCTTCGGCCTCCCAGCTGGTCTCTTGCTCAATGGAGGTAAAATCATAGCATCTTCAATGCTACACAGAGGTTTTTCAACAGTTGGAACTGGGCCAATCGAAAACGAGTATGCTTGACGATACATATCAGCATGAAAAAATGGTTCAACAAATGAATTCAAATTCTTTCCACTCCTAAAAATTGCAGCAACAGCATGTTGACATGGATACCCATTTATTTCCCATTTTCGACATGAACAAGTTCTCAACCCAAGATCAACCATAACCGAAGGAAAACAATGCACTTCAAAGACATTATCAGATGATAAACTCACATTCCATGTCCTCCCATCCAAAAAAGACTTCTCCAATACACTATCCATACGAGGACACAGAACTTTATTCCATTTACTAGAGAGCAGCCTCCTATCAGACCTCATATTCATGATTTGCAACCGTATCATGTCCAAATTTGTTATTGGCAAGTGCCGAGCTTCTCGTATCCATGAATTGAATGACTCAGCAACATTTGAATACATCTCACCATAACGTTTCCCCTCAAAATATGCATCACTCCAATTTTCATATGGTAAACTTCTCAAGAAAACACTCACAATGTCTCCTCCCTCACTTTTTAATTCATTTAACTTGAAATGAAATGATGCCTTTGTTGGAGCATATGCACATTCTGAAAACTTGGACACAATCGTCTCCCTAACCAAATTTGTGTTTCCACATGACAACTTATCCCTCAAATTTCTCTTTAGATGTTCAAGACAAAATCCATGAAAGCAGTTAGGGAAAAACCTAGCAATTCCCTCCACAATACCACAATGTCGATCTGATATGAAACTTATCACCCTTTCTGATCCCAATACTCCACATAAATGTTCAAGAAACCAACACCAATTGTCTTTATTCTCAGCATCAACAACAGCAAAAGCTACAGGAAAAAAACCTACAAAACAAATAGGAACAAGCATATTAGATATACACATGCAGAGAAAATTAGAACAATAAACAACCAGAGAAATTTGACACTGCCAACATCCAGAGAAAATTCACTTAGTGCCCAACTCCAGAGAAAATTCACACATTGGCAACATCCAGAGAAAATTGACTTAGTGACCAACTACAGAGAAAATTCACACAATCATAATATCCAGAGAAAATTCACTTAGTGACCACCTACAGATACAATTCACACAATGACAACATCCAGAGAAAATTCACACACTGACCAAAATCCAGTGAAAATTCTCACAGTGGCCACAACCATAGAAAATCCACACAGTGGCCAAAACCAGAGAAAATTCAAAGTGTCAGAGAAAAATCACATTCACTCAATTCCTACATGTATAGAAAATTCACATTTAGATAAAATTATATATATTTACAATTACCTTCATTCCCATCTTTCCCCGTTGCAGCAAGCATAACTCCTTTGTATCGTCCTTTCAAAAATGTTCCATCAAGAAAAAGCAATGACCGACAATATTTGAAACCAGCAATGCATGCATGAAAAGCCACAAACACTCTTTTGAAACGCTTGTTATCTTCAAAATCTAACTCAAAACGACTACCTGGATTGTTCTTCAATGCCTCATCAAAATACCACCGTAATTGATCAAATGACAAACAAGAATCCCCATATGTACTACATTTTGCTTTTTCAACACCCAACCAACCACAGTTATAACTGATTGAGACCCCATACTTGTCTTTCATTTCTTTGACAACATCCACTGGACGAGTTAAAGGTTTTGCACTTACCTCTTCAAGTATCAGCCCAGAAACTAAGCTGGAAGTCATCCTAGCATGTTTACTCGTACGAACCGCCACACCACACGTATGTTCATTGTTCAAAGTCCTTATGTAGAAGAACCCATTTGTTTTTTCAACTGAAGCATGTACACGCCACATACATCCCCTTGATTCCTTATATGCACATTCTGCCGTAACCCTCAGCTTGTCATTTTTAACATACGTAAACTGAAAACCAACCTCAATAGCATACTTGCATAAAAAAGTACGGAACTCAACCACACCACCCTCAAACTTTTGTCCAACACTCGTAATATTATTTCGCCAACCAGCTGACAATAACACTTTTCTTGGTGAGAACAAAACTTAGAGAGTGAATTCCTTTCAATATCCACCAGCCTATCACACTCACCATCCACAACATCTACCCAATTAGACCCCACTTCATCCTCTTCATCAGAAGTACTACATCTAGTAACTGAAACATCAACTATATCAACACCGCGTGCACAAACAACCCTCAACATATTCAGAAAATCATATTATTTCGAACCATACAATTCGGATGGCCCACAATAGAATATGAAATACACATAGTCTCAGGTTTCAAATTCTCCCATGTTTTACACAAAATGCCAACCAATTCCTCAAAATTCAATTCGCCTGAAACATTAATGACAATAGTATCATTCCCATATTTGCACAGCAACAACACTGCACTGTCCATTGAAACTGAAAGAAAAAAACAAGAAAAATAATTTGTTTAACATAAAAATACTTCACAAGAACAACATAAAAGTCCAGAGAAATTTCTAAAAATTATAATTTTCTCTGGACTTAAAATAAAAGTCCAAAGACATCTACAAACTTATATTCACCTTCAATATGACAAAAAACAAAATCACAGAAACTTAATGAATCCAGAGAGAATCACAGAGAAATTTACTGCTAACTATTAAACACAATCATAAAAAAAAAATCACACAGAATATCTGTTATGAAATTATAGGCTTCTCTGTGATTTTCACCTCACTACAAGCTAACAATTTTCTATGCGTCATTCTGCAATATTGCACTCATAGAAAAATCCAAGAAATTTACAAACTTATATACACCTTCAAGATAACAAAAAACACTGCATTGTCCATCTAAACTGAAAGAAAAAACACAAAAAATAACTTTTGCTTAGAGAAACAAAAACTTCTATTCATCTTCTACAAACATATAATTTTCTCTGAACTACAAACTGAAAGTGAGTAACAAACTTATAATTTTCTCTGAACTACAAATAAAAGTCCAGAGAAATTTATGAACTTACATTCACTTTCTCAGATTCTATCTGCATTAGAAACTTCTAATAATATGTCCATATGCACTTATAATTTTCTCTGTGATTTTCGTTGGATTATAATAACAAACTTACAATTTTCTCTGGACTATACCAACAAAAGTGCAAAAAATGAAATTTCTCTGGTTTGAAAAAACATAGAACAAAACTTATCATTGATCAGCATGTTGATAAAAAACAGAGCACGAAAAATGAACTCTAAACATCAAAATCAACTACACTGTCAACACTCTTTGAAATTGATCAAAAAACAAAGAATGAAAAATTAATTCCAAAAATAAAAATCAACTCTATCAAGCTGGCCTCTCTCTAAACAAAAATTCAAAACAAAAATCAAAATCCATGTGGAATCTAAATCGAAAACAAACCTGATTTAACTCCACTCAAAAACCTACGCGATCAACACACTGTCAACACTCTTTGAAATTGATGAAAAAACAGAGAATCAAAAATTAATTCAAAAAATAAAAATCAACTCTATCAAGCTGGCCTCTCTCTAAACAAAAATTCAAAACAAAAATCAAAATGCATGTGGAATCTCCATCGAAAACAAACCTGATTTAACTCCACTGAAAATCTACGCGATTAACACACTGTAACACCACTGAAATCTTCGACGAAATCTCCGACAAAATCTACACGATCGTAGCAATCTTTCTTGTCAACTCCACTGAAATCTCCGACGAAATCTCCACCGTGAACTCAACAATATAATATTCAAACAAATTTCTCGTCAACTCCACTGCAATCTCCGACAAAATCTCCACTGCGAATTCGGTTTCCAAAATCTCACCGTGAAGTCAACAATATAATATTCAAAAAATTTATGTTATAAAAGAAAGGGTAATTTAGGTACTTTATAACCTAAAATAATTTGAGGGACCTTAGCCATCAAAACATATTATTTTGGACCTCTCCTCCTATCAAAAGTAGAGGAGGGACCTTAGGCCAATTTTTCCTTATATTTTTTATTTATTTATATGACTGATAAATTATTAATAAAAATGAAGATTAAATAACATATGAATTAAAATTTTAAAGGAACTAATGTAATAATATCAAAAAATATAAAATTTATTGTAATTTTTTATTTTTTCATTTATGTAAATTCAAGAAAACTGACCGTAATTTATCGTATTCAGTTTTTATTTAAACTGTACAAGTCATTCTCCGGTCATATAGCTGACTTTGGCAAAGTACAAGGCCATCAATCATTACGTTATTCTGTTTGATTAACAGAATTAACAGTATAGGAATTAATAATTTTATAAATTAGTGTAAAATTAATCATTTAATTAAATTAGTGAGATAATAATTTATTATATCCTCTCTTTTTTTTCATACTTGAAATTTAATCTCTAGTCCCTCTGAATATTAAAAATTTAATTAATAAAATTTATAATCGAATATAGAATTATGAGTGTATAAACTAATAATCTCAATCTTATGTTATAATCCTACTAATTAAACATGCATTTAAGGGTATGATTGCTTTATGCTAAAAGGAAAGTGATTTGTAAATAAAAATTTTATAGAAAAAGTTTTACAAAAATATGGGGTAGTGACATTTTAAAAAAAATAATACTATATGTACCAATTGGTATATCAATTAGTGTATTAACGGATGATGTGACATAATTTTAGAAGTTTTGGGTCTTGATAATTTGTATAATAGATGGAGTCATAATTTTAAAGGGAATTTTTTTTAAGATCCCTAGTATTAAGATTTTATAACATAAGGTCCCTCAATATCGATCTAGAGAAAATTCGACCCAGAGAATTTCTTTGGACTTCCTAGAGATTTTCTCTTCAGAGAAATTCTCTCCAGAATTTTTTTAAACTTTCCAGAGATTTTCTCTTCAAAGAAATTCTCTCTGCACTTTCAGAGAATTTCTCTGGCCCTTTCAAAGATTTTCTCTTCAGAGAAATTCACTTCCTAGAGAATTTCTCTGGACCTCCTGGAGATTTTCTCTCCAGAGAAATTCTAATTTCTCTGTGTTTTTGACCAATTTTCTTTGTTTTTTTTATCAAACCATACTGTAAGCCATTTAGACAACAACAAACCAGAAAAAATTGAAGCAATCAAAGCGATCTTGCTTCTAGTGTACGCATCAAATTTTGCACATACAAATAGAGCAAATGAGAGTTACCTCGTCAAATAAGAGAAATGCAGACAAAATTGAATATCATAGAGAAAATTAAACAAGGCAGAGAAAATTATACATGCCAGAGAAATTACACATGGCAAAGAATTATACACACGAGAGTGTTAAGTGGCAATTCTCTCTTCTCGTCCAACTTCATTTCTCATCTTCCCAAATTCTCTGGTTTGCTTATAATTTTCTCTGTGTTTTGATCAAATCAGAAAAAATTATGTTCTGACTCAACTAGAGAAAATTGATCAAAAGGAACCTCAAAATCAATATATACCCAATCATTATCAAACCAGAGAAAATCCATTCAAAATCACATTTTTCAATTTTTTTTCCTTCCAATATTTGAGCAAGTAAACAAATTAATAGAGAAACTGAAGCAACCAAATATCAAAAAGGAACCAATACATTCCTGAGTTTTCCAGAAAAAAATTCACAGTGAATAACCAGAGAAAATTCACATAGTGGCCAAAATCCAGAGAAAATTCATACAATGGCTAAATCTAGAGAAAATTCACATAGTGGCCAAAATCCAGAGAAAATTCACACAGTAACTAAATCCAGAAAAAATTCACACAGTGGCTAAATCTAGAGAAAATTCACATAGTGGCCAAAATTCAGAGAAAATTCACACAGTAACTAAATCTAGAGAAAATTCACATATAATCTGCATAAACCCCAGAGTCTTTGAGTGAACAATCACCACTTTCATCATCTCCAAACTCTCTCTTTTCTGGAAAAATTCACAGTGAACAACCAGAGAAAATTCACACAGTGGACAAAATCCAGAGAAAATTCATATAGTGGCCAAAATCCAGAGAAAATTCACACAATAGGCAAATCCAGAAAAAATTCACACAGTAACTAAATTCAGTGAAAATTCACATATAATCTGCATAAACCCCAAAGTCTTTGAGTGAACAAACCAGAAAATTTGGCCTACTTAGAAACCAAAAACAATCACAATTTTCTCTATGTTTTAAACAAACCAAAGAAAATCGGGCTACTAAGAAACCAAAAAATAATCACAATTTTTTTCTGTGTTTTGAACAATTCAGAGAAAATTGGGCTACTTAGAAACCAAAAAACAACCACAATTTTCTCTGTGTTTTGAACAAACCAAAGAAAATTGTAATTGTTTTTCTAAGAAGCATTTTATCAAACAGGTTAGCTTCAAAGCTCACAGCTATATGTTTTACAGTTTTAAGAAGAGTTTTGTCAAATCAAATCTCACAGTTATCTATTTTGGAATTCTAAGAAGCATTTTGCCAAACAATTTAACTTCATATTATATATATAGATGTTTGTATGTGTATGAGTTGGGAGAGAGAGAGAGAGAGAGTACTTTTGTTTGCGTTCGGGGACGTGTAATGATCATGAACAAAACAAATCAACATATAGAGATAAGCGTCATGAAACTTTGCCAGAAGCTTTACCGGCGAAACAATCTTCAATTGGAGTTTTGGACTTTTCGACTGATCTTCCAAGCCCGACAAGTTTTGCTACCAAGCCTTTTGTTATTCAGATCCTTTTCCTCCAATAGCTTTTGATGTTTTCAACATATGTAGTTGGTAGCTCCTTTTCCTCCAGTAGCTCTTGATGTTTTCGACATATATTGCAGGAACAATATCCATTTTGAGAGAGAGAGTGAGAGAGTGAGTGAGAGAGAGATAGAGTTGATTTGAGGGAATCAAATTTCTCTGTGATATATGGGTGTCGGGGGTTGAGGGACCTTAGACATCATAAAATAATATTGTGGATCTCTTTCATTATTAAAAATGGGAGAGGGACCTTAGACCAATTTTTCCGTTTTAAAATTATAAATTACTGTAATGAATTTTGTTAATTTGGAATGAATAGACACAAATTTATCATGTCATTTTATATAATTTTTTTATACAAATTATTTATTTATATATTATCACTCATCTTAGAAATGACCATGGAGATTGGATTATTATGAAGGACCATCACAAGGTCCAAAACACACTGTTTGATGCTGGGCTTACAAGTAAAAACAAAGAGGAGATTGCAAATCAGTGGTAAGATTAAAAAAATTATAAAATTATGAAGAAATTTATTACTTCAATTATTATAAAGTTGATAAATTTTATCATTAATTTACAATTTATTTTGAAATCTTACACTTTATTGTAATTTTCCCAAAAACAAAGGCAAAGTGCACCAACAAACCAGAGTAGATATTGAAAAAATTATTTGATAGTTAGGTACTACTTGCTAATGCTCCTCATCAATTACTAGACATCATATCTCATGCCGTTCTTCCTTTAACTCAATACAAAATCATAAATTCCATGTGATAACCTCTCCACTAATCACAATATCCATGAATATTGGTATAATTCACTACTGAGTTTCAAGAGGTAGTAGTTGGGCATGGTTATATGATTTGTGTTCATTTATGATCCACACTACCTCCAACTAGGGTTGTTTGTGGTTTGGTTGCAGCCGGAGAACCTTTAATCCATCATTTGTCTGTCGGATTGGCGGATTGAAAAAAATCAATCCGCATCCGTCCGCCGGATTGACAGATGCGGATTAACGAATTGACGGATGGATGCGAATTGGTTTGGCAGTTTAAACTTTTACAAATTTTGAACATAATACAACTTATCAACATTTTTTTTTTATAACAATCCAACTCAACATAACCAAAAGATTATCAAGTAAATCACTACAAAAAAAAATACCTTTGGCGACCAAATTTTTAGTCGCCAAAGGTCCTATTTTAGTCGCCAAATGTCGAAATTTCACTTTTCCCGACAAAAAATTTTAGTTGCCCATCTTGTCGCCAATATATGGTCGCGGATGCCTTTGGCGACTAAAAAACTGTTAGTCGCCAATATATATGTCTTCAGCGACGAAACAATTTGTCGCCAAATGCAATTCCATTTTTGGAAACTTTACATTTAGCGACTAAACTTTTAGTCGCCAATAGTGATTTTTTTTTTATTATTTACACCTTTCCGCGACTAAACTTTTCGTCGCCAAAACGCATACCTTTCGGCGACTAAACTCTTTAGTCGCCAAAACCATTTTTCAAAAAAAAAAAAAAAAAGAATTGCCTCTGCTCCCAAGTATCGAACCCGCAACGTCCCAGTCCCAACACGCTGAACCTGTACCAACACTTCGTCCCCCACTACGCCACTACCATATCACATGATTATTATTGCAACATATATTATTTATATACTATTTTTACTGGTATTAATAGAAAATTATATATATAAAAATAATTATTTTTATTTAATATTATTTATGTAAAAAATAAATTAGTTATTAAAAAAAATATGATAGTACTTTCGGCGACTAAATCTGAATTTTAGTCGCCAATTCTTTATTTTTTTGGCTACTAATTTGTTTTCTGTCGCTAAAAGAATTCAATTCCGCCTAAGGATAGCACTTTTGGCGACTAAACTAAATTTTAGTCGCCAAACCTCTACTTTGGGCGACGAAACTAAATTTTCGTCGCCAATTCTTGATCTTTGGGCGACGAAACAGTTTTTAGTCGGCAAAACACCTGTGATCGGCGACGAAATTCAGATTTAGTCGCCAAATCCATCACATTTGGCTACTAAATCATTTTAGTCGCCAAAAACTGTGAGTTTTGGCTACTAAACAACCTTTAGTCGCTAAAAAGCCTACATTCAGCGACTAAACTGCCTTTTAGTCGCTAAAACACTTACATTTGGCGACTACACTGTTTTAGTCGGGAAAAGTTATCAATTTTGGCGACTAATTCCATTTTAGTCGCCATTTCTTCTAGTTTCAGCGACGCAAATTGAAGTTTTAGTCGCCAAAAGCGCTTTTTGTTGTAGTGAATTGTCAAATATCAATAATAAATACATATAAGAAAATCATACATTAGCAAAATTATTTCATTATTTTTTTATTCAAAAATTATTTAATTTGATTTTTTTTAAAAAGACAAAATTAAGCCTTATATTTTCACGCAAAAATACCAAATATCAACACTTGTTATCTGATAAAAAGATTTTCAAATTGAAAACATGACAAAATATCTAAACTCTTTTTCAATTGAAAATACAAACAAAATATCTAAATAAATTAAAAATACAAAGTCTTAGAAATTATTAGGGGTGCTCACGGTTTTGCGATTCGATTGTGGCTAAACGAACTTCAAATCCGCTATCTGTCCAAAACTAGGCGAATTGAAAAAAATCAATTTACAACCATTTGTTCATTATCACGCAGTCATTCAAAATGTGACAGATCGATTCAGTTCGATCAATTTAAACGGATCAAAATATCCACAGCTCATCTACCTCCAACACCTACCCGTCCTTTTTACGGATGTGACCAACCATGCTTCAAAATTGACTTTCTTTCTATATGGGACCAAAAGTAGTTATGTGTCTTGTTTTCGCAACCTGTGGTGTTGATTCATCAATAATATATACTCACAAACTTGGTGATGGTTCCAAGAGGTATCGATCTTTTGTTCTTAAGTTTTCTAGAAAATTATAAAATAACTTTAGATTTTAACTTTTGTAATAAAATAAATTCTAATCAATTTAAATTTTGAAGTTTTTATTTATTTTTAATTTAAATTATTTATCTATTTTTATTAAATAAAATTAATAATAAAAATAATATTTTAATCATTAAACTTAATGAAAACGTTATTTTAGATATTTTATATATCTATATTGAATTTAATAACTAGAATATTTTTTAAATTTTAACTAGTTTTACTTAACGTAAATAAAATAATGATTATATTAAAAACAAATCAAAATATTAAAATTTTAAGTGATAAAATTAAAATTTTAAAATTTATTTATTTACAAGGATCAAACTTTAGAGTTTTTTTTTTTTTTTTTTGTAATTTTTCCTTTTTTTAATTTTTTTTTTTTTTAATGCACTTTCAATCATAAGATTGATATCTTAGAATTTTCATATTTAGAGATTCTGACTTGACCTATTACTGGAGTGAATTTTCATATGATAGCCAATGTTTTAAAAATAGTCAATTAGGTTACGAAAAATACTTTAAAGTTCTAATTCTTGAGTTTTAAAATTAGCTCTAATGAGTTGACAGTAAGTCTCATCCACTGCTGATGTAACATATGTTCCTTGTTTTTTTTTTTTTTGTTTTTCCAGTCCCATGCTATCTCATTAGAGTTGCGGTTGGAGCAGCTCCTTTAGAGCTCCCAATCACAACTATTAGGTTAGTTCAGTTAATCACTCTTATACACTTTTAACTAAGATATTAGGAGGTTAATCATCGTCAAAGTCAAATAATCGAGTAAAGGGTAATAAACGAATCAAATAACTTGAACTCGAGTAGTATTAAGCTCATTCAAAGTTTGTTTGAGCTCAGTTTATTAAGTAAATAAATCAATCTTAAATACATTTTTAAACGTATTAAAGTTTTTAAATCAAACTTAAATAATTAATTCAGCTAAGTTCGATGAGTTTAAAACTAGATAGAAATACTAAATTACTTAAACTTGACTCGGCAAAAAATTATTTGAAATCAACTCAAAAATTTTAAAAATTAAACTTAAATAAATTTTAAAACTCGTCAATTTTTTTTTAACTAAACTTAAACACTAAGGTGCCGTTTGGTAACACTTACGTTTTCAGTTTTCAGTTTATATTTACAAAAATTTTAAAAATTCAAATAAAAACTTGTTTGGTAAATTTTGATTTATAAATCAATGGTCTCAGTTTATAAATTTGGCCAAAAAATGTAAACTCAAAAAATGTGTTTCCATTTTGAGTTTTCAGTTTTTTTTTTACCACCGAACACTAGCCACCACCGCCACCATTTTCCACCACCGTCTTCCACTGCCACCACCCACCACACACCACCCACCTGCCACCCATCCGCCACCACCACCACCACCCACCTGCCACCACCACCCACCACACCACCACCACCCACCACACACCACCCACCTGCCACCCATCCGCCACACCACCCACCACACACCACCTACCTTCCACCCACCCGCCACCACCACCCACTACCCACCACCACCACTGCCACCACTACCACCACCCACCACACACCACCCACCTGCCACCCACCTGCCACCACCGCCACCATCACCCGCCACCCACCCGTTACCACCACCCACCTGCCACCACCACCCACCACTCGTCGCCACCACCACCACCACCACCATCCACCCACCCATCATCGCTTTCCACCACTATCTTCCGCCGCCGCCACCCGCCACTTGCCACCACTTCCACCACCGTCTTCCGCCACCACAACCCACCCACCCACCCGCCACTTGCCGCCACTTGCCATCACTTTCTACCACCGTCTTCTGCCACCATCACCCACCACCTGCCACCATTTTCCCCTACCATCTTCCGCCACCACCACCGCCACCACTCTTCACCACCCGCCACCACTTTTCATTTCTCACTCTTTTTTATATTTTTAAATTTTTTTAAATATTTTGTCTAAACCAAACGCGTTTGTAATTTATGTTAAACAAAAAATAAACAAAAATCAATTTATAAAATTTTTATAAATATAAACTAAAAATATAAACATTGCCAAACAGGTCCTAAACTATTCCGCTAGTTGAACTTGTTCATCACCCTTAAATAGATGAATTGTACTGTCAGCAATATCCCGCGGGGGGGTTACATAAAGAAGATAAAAAAAAAAATATTTATAAAAAAATAATAAATATTATAAATATTAATAATTAAAATAATATTTATAAAAAAATAATAAATATTATCTTCTGACTGATGTGTTATTCCCCAAATTAGAATGGGATGGCAGGACACATTTCTTTGAACCAATTATTCAGTTGTCACCAATGTTTTAAGAACGAGAACGGTGACCGAACTGGAAAAATAATCGAGTAGGTCATCTGTTCAATTATTAAGTTGAACTAGAATTGAATCATGACTGTCATAAATATATTAAAATTATATTTAAATAAAAATATAAGTAATAAAATTATATATTATAAAAATTTTAAAATATTAAATTATCTTAAATATTTCTCCTAATATTTAAAATATTATTAATTTTAATTTTGGAAGAAGAAATCAAATATTTATTATTTCCTCCGTATGATTTTAATTCAAATAATTTGATTGAAAGAAGAGCAAAAAATTTGGAGTGATATCAAAATTTCAAATCTCCCTCCAATAAATTTGATTGAATCCCACATAGATTTTTTTAGGTTTTTTAGAAATTTTTTTTTCTTATAAATAGATAGAGACTTCCAAATAATTTCAAGCTTTCAATGGGATTCCTCACAAGAGGAAATGCTCGAAAAAAAGTTCATAATAAAAATGTTCTTATATATGTATATATATAACAAATAAGAAAGAGGGAAAAAATAAAAAAGAAGGAAAGAATTAAAAAATTCAAAATTTTTAATTTCTTCAACTCGGCCGGTTCGATTGACCCGTTCGTGGGTCACCTAGTTCGACGGTTCAACCGCCGATTTTTAACTTGGAACGATTTACAGGGTATATTCGGATCAAAATCCCGATCGATCAACGGTTCAACCGGTCGAACCAGCCTGTCCGATCCGATTTTCAAAACTATAGTTGTCACTATGACTTTAAAAATTATATTATATCTCATTATTTTTTTGTGTAAAAGACAATAAGGCTTGAAAAAAATATACTGATTTTGTTGTTAGTTGTATGAATAAAAAAACAATATTATCATCATTTTTACATTAATATATATATATATATATATATATCTTTATTTATTCTTGTGTGTACACACTATATAAATTGCTTCCAATCACTCTAGCCTTAGTAAAAAAAAACAAGTCGTTCTAATTATTTCAAACGTTTTATCATTTTTCGATTAGAGGAATTTAATAAATAATCTTTTTTCGAGTGAATGTATCTTAATTAATTCATAACATATTTTCCCTTATATCAGTAAAATTCTAATAGGTCCTAATAATTAAACTTAATTCTCATGAAATCCTATTGAAAATAAATCCTAGTAAAATCATCAAAAAGTTATTTTTTATAATAATTTTTTACATATGTCGCTAAAAATTGACAATTAGGAATTTTTTTTTACGATTTTTATAAATTGTCTCTAAAACTTACAATTAATGACATTTTTTGTGACAATTTTGAAACTGAAGCTGAAAGTTGAAAATTAGTGACATTTTTGTGACGATTTTTTTAAAATGTCACTAAAATTTATAATTATTGATATTTTTTGTGACAATTTTCAAATTATCGCTTAAAATTAACAATTAGTGACTTTTTTTTTATTATATTTGATTAAAAAAAACGTCATTAATTATTACATGACCTATTGAACAATAAGTTTATTTATTATGACCTACATGTAAGTCTCCTTTTTTATATTCTAATAAATTCTATTATTTAGACATTTGATCTACCAAATCTTAATTCTCTTATTTAAGATATTTTATAGATAATTTTACCCTTATAAATGCTCACAATGACGTGTGAATATTCACATTGATAGTGAGAATGTTCACACTGATAATGTGATATTCACATCATGGAACATTCACACTATTAATATGAATATTATTATTAGGTGTATTTTGGTAACTATATCACTCATAGAACTTATAAGAACATAAAAAAATAATTTAGATTAAGTAGAATATAAGTAGGTAAAGAGTGATTATAAATAAATACCCATTTCAATTAAATAAAATAAAATTATGTCAGACTTATGAGATTTTTTATTTTTTTTTGTAAATTTATTATTATTATTATTATTATTATTATTATTATTTGAAGCCAATTGCACCAGGAAAGTACAACTCTTTTCATTTTGAGAAAATTGCAAACACGTGGAGCAGTTGAAAAAAAAAAATTGCATTACAAATAATTTTTTATTTTATTTTTTTGTGCAACTTAACACAGAAAAAGTTGTATCAAGCACATAAATTAATTTATACCATGCACATAATAGAATTGCACAATTATTAAAATATAATTTTTTTTTCTCACTACTCCTGAAATGCAATTTCTCCTTTCTTTTTGGTATTTGGAGTTTGGTCCGTATTAATCTTCAGATAGATATTGGTATCTTATCGTGTGTATATACATATATATATATATATATTAAATAAGGAAGGTTTCTCTTCAGTCTATTTTATAAACTAGATTATGTTGTTAGGTCGTGGGGCTCATCATATACCCTATTTCGATAATCCAAACCGTTCAATGTGTAGAAATCGTTGAGTAATTCACCCTTGAACATGATTTTAAAAATAAATGGTAATAAAAATATAATCTGATCAAGGGCTATTGATATCCGATTAACGTGATTTTTTACAAAAATAAAATACTCAACAAGATCTACACATTGACGATTCGAATTATCCAAATAAGACCCGTGGTGAGGTCCACGAGCCCAACAATACTGTCTAGTCCACAAAGTGGTTGACAGAAAAGTTCTTTCCTATTAAATAATGGATTTTGCTTAAGAGTGTTTGCACAAGAAAAAGACACACACACACACACACACAAAATTTAAAGAGTGTGAGGCATTTTTCATTAAATACAATAATTTTTTTATTAAATTCAATTTTAAAAAATTATATATTTTCGAGACACTTTTCACCTTTGGAAACTTCCAAATAAGTTACCTCATTTTTTTATTTTTCTTTTTTTTTGGCTCTTTATTGACATTTTTCAAAATTTTGTTAGATTTTTTTTGCTTTTTACCAATCTAAAAAGTAAAAAAATTTAAATATTAAAAAAAAAAGTAAAGAAAAAACCCAAATTAAGACCCAAAAAAATCCACTATTTTTGACATTTTTCTCTTTTGTGAACTTTTTTTAAAACTTTTTTTTAATTATCTAGTTGGTCTTGTCAAATAGAATTTAAAAGCCCAAAGTTTTTTAATTTTTAATTTTTTCTTTTGTAATAAACACTAGAGACAAAAATAACTCAATTAAAAAGTCACAAAAAATAAAGAATTATTTATGTGAAGATACTCTAAACTATTGAAAGTTATCACTTTAATCCCCTGAATTAAAAACATACAAATAGACTCCTTAAGTTATTGAGAAGTATCACTTTATTTCTTAAATTATAAAAACATACAAATGGACACTTAAACTATTGACGTGATAATCAGTGGTTGATCTCATTTTCTAGTGGTTCACCCCAAAGAATATTTCTTGGTAATTAGTGGTTGATCTCATTTTCTAATGCTTCTTCAATTATATATATATTTTTTAATTTTTGTCTAGTTAACGAAAGATTGAATTATAGAAATTCTAAAATGATTACTAATGGGCTAGCCTGAGGTACAAACTACAGTTTGGATAGACTAGGCTGGACTTGTACGTATCAGGATTCTCTCCTTGCAGCCTCCGTCCTTGCGTCCGTCCTTGTAGGCCTTCGGGTCTACTTTTAGTCCCAATTTTGATAATCTGAACCGTTCATATTTTATGATTTATTCAGTATATCATACCTGTAAAAAATCAAGTTGATCGGATATCAAAAAGCATGTGTTTGAAAAATTGAACTAAAAACTATTTTTTAAATAATTTAATAAACAGTTTTCCGAACACATGCTTTCTGATATCCAATCAACTTGATTTTTTACAGGTATGATATACTGAATAAATCATAAAATATGAACGGTTCGGATTATCAAAATTGGGCCTAAAAGTAGACCCGAAGGCCTACAAGGACGGACGCAAGGATGGGACTGCAAGGAGAGACTCTTGACTCGGACTTGTACAACCAACTGTGGGGAATGAAACTTCATGCTTCCCTTGGGACGAGCTAAAGGAAACGAAGTTTAGGGTTTTGAGAGGTAATTTCTAAAACACTTCCCCGAGGTGTGGCTAATCACCTCGATTGGCAGAATTGTTGGACTAGCTGGGTGACCACATAGTCGTGCTCTACCATAGGACAAACAGTCATGCCCGAGCAAAGGGTGGACCGGGTCAATAGGAAGTCCATTTCATGTACTATTTTGAAAATCAGATCGGTGAGCAAATCAGAAAAGGGACTGGGTGGACGGGTCATCAGTTTAATCGTCGAGTCAAAGTGGTCGAATCGTGACGTCATAATTACATCATAAATATATTTGAAAATATAGTATATTAAAAATATAAGTATAAAAATGAAAAAAATAATTAAATTCGACAAAATAATAAAATTTTCAAAAAATTTGCAAGATGAATATACATATATTTATTTTTGCAATATGAGTGCCAGAATATATAATTAAAAATTTAATTCACCAAACCATTAACTAACAACTATGAAATCAGAAATTTATTATAAAAATTATTTATGAATTTTTTTAAATATTTAGTGGTATTACTATTGCATCATTGACTTTTCTTTGCCTCAATGCTTTTTGATTTGCTTGGACATGTTAATGACTATAAAAGTAAGCATTAAGCAGCTTAAGAAACAGAGTATCAAAAAAGGAAAGCAAAAGATAGAAACAGAGCAGCAGAGAAGGGAAGAGAATGATGAAAATTTACCAAAACGAAATAGCCTAGAAAAACAACTTGGAAGTGCAGAGAAACATAAAACCAGAGGTCGAAATCTTCACCAAAATTGTGTCCTCCGCTCGTCGGAATCTTGCTGCTAGATAGAGAGTGAAAGAGGCCAATCGATACCCAGAAGAAAGAGAGGAGCCAAAAACCTTCCTTCTATTTTGGCGCAAATCTGTGTATGTAGCCCTAAAATTTGGGATTTTTTGAGAGATTTTATATGTTCAACAAAATCAGCCGGTTCTTAAAACCCAATCCGGGTTACCAGGCTTGGCGTTGAACTGGTGGTTCTTCCGGTTCTTTCATTTTACACTAGTTTTGAGCTATGTCCGGTTTTAAAGGGTTTTCCGGACCAGAACAAGGTCCAGTCTGGGTTTCTAAACATTGACTCCATGTGGGACATGCTAATCCATTCTTCGATTGTTGGGAACGTGGGACATAATCCCATATAAATCGAAACAATAGGAAGACGTTGGTATTTTTTCATAATAATATGAGAAATATATATATATATATATAAATTAAATTAAATAAAAATGATAAAAACAATTTTTGTTATTAAAGAATGAAATGCAAAATAAATTATACGACTAAAAATACATAAATGAATTAGATTATATTACTAATAGAGCAAATTATTAGCTTGGATAACTAAAGATTAGAACTCGTTGATGTAAATTAAATTCTAAAAAATTAAAGAACAAATAGTAAGAAAAGAAGCAAATTAAAGCCTGTGTGATACTACAGCTTTCTTAAAACAGATTTACTGCCTCCCAATAGGTGCTGGAGGTACGTAGGCGTCTGTCTCCTAAGATACGACGGTCGAAACCACCTAATACAGAAGCACCTTCTGATAGTTTCAGCGAACTTGACACTAACAACACTTTCTTTTTAATAAGAACCAAAGAATGGGCTAGTAAAGAAGATATAAAAAAAATTTCTTTGGTATAAAAATCATCTCCACCTTTATTATCTCAAAACACCATCTCATTTTCCATCAATAATCTCTCCAAAAATTATTCTTGTCAAGTTGGAGAGAAAAGACCTCTATTTATACAAGTATGGGAGTCCCTAGCCATGAAGGCTATCATTATGAGGTCCATCAAATGCCATTGGCCATCAACTCTAGCCATTATGGCTAGAGTTACAAAGGTTCAAAACCTATGATCACTAATATAGTCATCAACTCCATCATCGAAAGATGAGAGTTACAAAAAGCCTAAAAATCCAATGTGCTTAATATATACAAATAAATATGTATATAATGATGTTTGAATAATTTAAATAGATGCGTCATAAAATGGATACTGATGTTGGGTCACAACTCGATCCAAACCCAATTTCAAACACATGCACAAGTTAAACCCAACACATCACAGCTCAACCCAAGCTTAAGATTAAAGCCAAGTCTAAGAACAAGACCAAGACCAAGACCAAACTCAGCACATGCATAAGCACAAGCCTAGGTCCAGTCCAAATTAAGACTAAGTCCAAATCTAAATTCAACTTTTATTGATGCCCACTTTATGAAACAATTTTCATTCACAACCTAATGGTTTTGACTCATTATTTTTATATTGTAAGCTTCTCACTTAGGAGAATACAACCCCACTCGGACCTACCTCAACCAACAGTTGGCTCCCACTTTAATTTCGAATTAAAGTTGCTGAAAAACCATTATTTTAACAATCCCCCACATGAAATAAAATTGGCCAAATAAAGAAAAATGAACAACACTTAACAACAAAGACTCAGAGAGAGAGTACACAAAATAATCCTGCATTAGAAAAGGTAATTGTTGGTCTTGAACCTTTTGTAGTGAAAGTCTATTAGATTTACTAGCTAACCAGTGAACGTGATGTCTTGAACTATTCTGCCTTTTGTGTAAACCGAGACAATAGACCTCACACAAGAGTTACTCCAACCATTGTTCTGTTCTCACAGTTGTTTCATGTTTGGCCTTGGAACAATTGCTTGGTTCAGTAAGTGTTTTTATAAACTCAAATTCCATCGTTGATCTTGATATATATGTCTACTTAGAAGAATTCCAAGACATGATTGCACTTCCAAAAGCGAGAACTAGTCCATTAATGGAAAAAATATCCAATAGTTGTGCCTCCTAGTACAACTAGATATCAAGTGTAATGCCACTTGAAATCCTGATTACACCATAAGTACCTTAGTCCCTTATAATTACCTTCTAAAGATAGGCATTGGGATTACTCATGTATCTACTTAGCCTGCTAACTGAGTAAGCTATACCTAGCCTTGTATAACTCATTAGATACTTTAAACTTCCAATAACTTGAGAATATTCTAGTTGAAATACACTTTCACCATTATTCTCGGTCAAATATAGACTCAAGTCTACCGGTGTCCTTGACACACTTGTATCTGATTTACTAAATTTCTCAAGTATGTTATCAACATAATAAGACTGAGAAAATACAATACTACCAGATGTTATGGTAATCTTCATACCCAGAATCACATCTGCCAGGCCCATCCTTCTTTTATAAACTTAGGTGTAACAACCTCTTGGTAATTTTGAACATCTTCTCATAATTACCAATCGTATGAACACAAAATGACATATTTGTTTGTCAGTGTTTTTGACATCCACACATTTGTCACACTCGTTGATTCTAAACCCACTTGACAACATAGCATTGTCAAACCTTTCATGTCATTATTCAGGTGCTTGTTTCAAATCATATAATGATTTCTCAAGCTTACAGACTTTTTTCGTCCTGGAACCAACAAACCCTTCAGGTTATCCTATGTAGATTTATTCAACTAAATCTTCATATAGGAAAGCTATCTAAACAACTATCTTGATGTATCTCCAGACTTCGCACAATTGTGACCATAACTGGTGATCACATATCAAAGTAATCCAAGTCTTCTCTTTGTCAGTATCCTTGGATAACAAGCTTGTCTCATCGACTTTCATTCACTTGCATCCCAAGGCTTACTACATATGCAAGATAAAGTTAAATTAATAACTTCTTTCTAGAGAAACCATAGCTTCAAAGAAGCTTTTAGCCTTACTAGCCATCATATAAGTTTAAGAAGATTAGATAGAATAATTTTAAACTCGTAGCCTGTTAACATCTTCTAAGGTCATCTCTTTTCTTATGAAAAACTACTTCCTCAATTCCATGATGGTATTCTTATGTAAATCTGAATATCAAATTCGTCCACAAGGAAATTGATATTCATTATTGTATTGTGCATAACCATTGAAAACAAAGTCAATGGATTTTTAGGTCTATCCTAACTCTCTTGGATTTATGTATTGCCACATTTTGCATGATACCCTCACATTTGTAGAATTTATAAAAAGGCTTTTGGCCTTTGCAAAACTTCATAGAGGGTTTTTATACAATACCTTGTGTCAGAACGTTTACGAGACTCTCAAAATCATATCACAGAATACACATTCCCAGACTGTCATAAACCAAATTAGATATTTTCCAAATTCAAGGCACCAAAACATATTTGGTCCAACCTATCACTTTGAAGCCAATAGCCTTATTATTAGGAAACACAAATCCAGTGTTCAATAGTTTACTATTCGGAACTTCATACCATGGCTAATGGTCTTATCACCAAGAATCACTAATTTCTCAACATGTGGTCAATAGACTTTCTACTATTAGGAATCACAATGTTTTGACTTGTGATCAGTAGTCGCTTCACTACTAGGAATTACAACGTCCTGACATAGGATCAGTAAACTCTTTCGTTACTAAAAATCATCATGTCTTGACATATGATCAGTTGCCTCTCCATTATTAGGAACCATCGTGCCTTAACATGTGATCAATAATTAGTTTACTACTAGGTACCATAATCTCATAACTGTGTAACTAGTGGTCAAACACCTCTTAGGAACCACCAGTTTCCTATCTCTGTGATCAGTGATCTTGTACTTACTAGGAGCCACCAATTTAAGAATATATTTAAAATTATAAAAATTAAAAAAATACATTCAATCACCCTAACGGGTTGTCTCATCTTTGCTTTCAAGCAAAATTACACAGCAATCACACATGTCATAATTGACACAAGGATAACATACTAATTGCCTCTGATTAATTCAGAGATATTATCATACAATCTTATGATTTTCCCTAATCACACTTGATTTCTTTTGATCTTCCTTTAAGAACTCTGCAAGGTTTAAGGTCGTCAAGTGGAACAACATTTCCCATTGTCACCTTTGAAACCATTTCTGAAAACTGCAACAGAATTTCAACTATTTTGTTTTTCCAGAAACCAAATTAACATCAGGAAATCCCAAGACTTGAAATTTAATTCAAAACTAATCTCACCACTAACTTCATAATCGAACAAGGTCATGAAAGTTTTTAGAAAGACTGGAGGGGTCACAATGGCCTCACTTAAAACCCAATTAACCTTAGACAAAAATTTCGATAGCTTGTTGACTCATTGTCAATGGGAAACAAATTTAAAAATAAGTTTCCAGGGGATAAGTAGGTTAAAAACGAATTTCCAAGCAAATAAAAATTGCTACTAGAATTACACCATTCATGAAAACTAACAGGTACTCTCGAAATTGAGGCCATTATTTCTGATTAAAAGTCAGAAATATTTTAGCTAATGCTAAAATTTTGGTTTCTTTTCCCAAAACCAAAACACTTTGGAAATAATCAATTATAACCAAAGGCTTTGTCAAAACTTGGTTTTCTAACACTTTGAGAATAAAAGGATTAAACCCAAAGACTTTATCAAACCTCAAAGGTTTGAAACCAAATCCATCTTAGTTGTCATTTCTAAACATAAATCAGAAATACTCTTTAACTAAGGCTAAACTTTGATTTCTATTACAGAAAATCAAAACACTTTGGAATAATAAAATTAGTCCCAAAGATTTTCTTTAAACCTGAAAGTTGATAATTTCTCTTTTCCTTCCCATTTCCTTTCACTATGGTGAAACTATTATAAATTAGAAATAAAAACTACTACAAATGGAAATGCAACCGTTACAATTAAAAATCGTCAAAATTTGCAAAAATGGAGTTCACAGTTGCAATCGGAATAGTATGCTTAGCCAAGAACATACTTCTCCATCTGTAATGCTTATTTTTGTATAAAACACATTACAAAACTCTATACATATTATCGCTAAATCTCCATGCTCATTGTTTACATACACACTTAGATACAAGATGAGTTAATGAACTAATAAAATGAATATTACACAAGTAATTTTAGTTACAACTCACAATGTGTAATTAAAATGGCTATAAGTTTTTCCATCGTATGGCAAATGCTCACCGGCGGGTTAATCAGATTGGTCGGATTCGAGTAAATGGGGTGGAGTTTTTGTCTTCAGACGAGGTCAAGGCAAGTATTGTGGGTTTTTATGAGCATTTATTTCGGTGCGTAGGGAAGGAGTGGCGTCCGGGTTTGGATGGGGTAAGTTTTGATGTTATTTCTGATGAAGAATGTACCTCTCTTGAAAGGCCATTTACAGAAGAGGAAGTTTTTAAGGCTTTGCAAAGTATGCCTGGGGATAAGGCGCCTGGTCCGGATGGGTTCACCATCTCATTTTTTCAACACTGTTGGGGGGTGGTAAAGCTAGAAGTGATGGCTATGTTTGAGCAGTTTCATCAGTCAGGCGAATTTGAAAAAAGTCTTAATGCTACATTTCTTGCCTTGATTCCCAAGAAGGGGGGGGGGGGGCGGAGGACATTAGAGACTTCCGGCCTATTAGTCTTCTAGGGAGTGTGTATAAGGTGTTGGCTAAAGTTTTGGCGAATCGTTTGTGCGAGGTGTTGGTAGGGGTTGTATCGGAATCTCAGAATGCTTTTGTGGGGGGGGAGGCAAATTTTAGATGCGGTTTTGGTGGCCAATGAATGTGTGGATTCGCAGTTGCGTCAAGGGAAGGAGGGGATTATTTGTAAATTAGATATTAAGAAGGCCTACGACAATGTGGATTGGGATTTTTTGATGTATTTGTTGGAGAGGATGCAATTTGGGCCGAAGTGGCGACGTTGGATTTTGTTTTGCATTTCTACTGTGCGAATGTCAGTGTTGGTTAATGGCTCCCCGGCAAGATTTTTCCCAACTCATCGTGGGCTGCGGCAGGGTGATCCTTTATCTCCTTTGTTGTTTATCTTGGTTATGGAAGCTTTGGGGCGTTTGTTGGCGAGGGCGGTACAGACAGGTTTGCTGAATGGATTTGAGGTAGGAGTGGCTCTGAGGAATGTGACGGTGTCTCATTTGTTTTATGCAGATGACGCGCTTATTTTTTGTGATGCAGATTAGGCACAGATTGGACATTTGAGATGTGTGTTGTTGTGTTTTGAGGCAGTGTCTGGGCTTCGGGTTAATTTAGCAAAATCAGAATTGATTCCAGTGGGGGAAGTGGCGAGGTCGTCGGTTTTGGCAGCCATGTTGGGGTGCAAAGTGGTATCGTTACCGTGTCACTTATTTGGGCTTGCCTTTGGGGGCTTCTTTTAAAGCGACAGGGATTTGGGATGGAGTGGTGGATCGAGTGCGTCGTTGGTTGGCAGGGTGGCAACGGCAGTATTTGTCGAAGGGAGGGCGACTTACATTGATTAAAAGTGTTCTGTCGAGTATTCCGACCTATTTTATGTCTGTTCATGTGATTCCAGTTTCTGTGGCAAGGCGGATTGAGAAATTGCAAAGGGACTTTTTGTGGGGTGCTGGGGGTGAGGGTGGTCATTATCATTTGGTGTCTTGGGATCGGATTTGTCTGTCTAAGGAGCAGGGGGGATTGGGGGTTCAGAGGTTGGTCTTGTTTAATTTGGCCTTGTTAGGGAAGTGGTTGTGACGTTTCGTGGAGGAGAGGGCGCGGCTTTGGAGGCGGGTGGTGGTTGCTAAGTTTGGTGTGGTTAGGAGGGAGTGGTGCTCGGGACGGGTGGGTCATTCTCATGGTTCCGGGTTATGGAAAGGGATTTGGTTGGGTCGGGAAGCGTTTTGGCGCATGTGAGGTTCAAAATTGGTGTGGGGATAGAGTTCGATTTTGGCGGGATAGGTGGTGTGGTGACTTGTCGTTAGAGCTTCGCTTTCCTTTGATATTTGCTATTGCTGCGAATTCTGAGGTGTTGGTGAATGCTGTGCGGGTTGGGGAGGGGCAGTTCAGGGTGTGGAATGTGCAGTTGCGGCGTTCTGTCCAAGACTGGGAGCTAGATCAATTAGTCGATCTCCTGGGTTTTTTTATATGGTCTACATCTTGGACAGGCAGATAATGATGCCTTGGTTTGGGATTGTCCTAGGGCCAAAGGTATTTTCACGGTGTCTTCATTCTATGGGGCACTTGTTGAGGATAAGTGTGGTGTTGATGGTACCTTCGTCTATCCGTGGAAGACCGTTTGGGTGTCAGGTACGCCATCCAAGGTTGCCTTCTTTGTGTGGACGGCAAGTCTGGGTCGTATTTTGACTATTGATAATTTAATTCGTCGTGGGCATATTTTGGTGAATTGGTGTTGCTTGTGCGGTTAGGCTGCGGAAACGGTGGACCATTTGCTTATTCATTGTTCGGTCTCTTCTTGTCTTTGGATGCTTGTGGTGGCAATGTTTGGCCTAGTTTGGGTTCAACCGGGTTCTTTGTTTGCAGTTTTGCAGAGTTGGGTTGGGGGGAGGGTGGGGAAGAGGCGTCGAAAGGCTTGGATTCTTGCTTTGCACTGTTTACTTTGGCTGATTTGGTTGGAGCGAAACAGGCGGGTGTTTAATGGGGTGGCTCATTCCATTTCTTGGTTAGAGAGGCGCCTTCTTATTGTTTTGTATAGTTGGGTGTCAGGTTTAGTGGATCCAGATGTATTAGCTTTTACAGATTTTGTGGAAAATTTGACTTGCTAGTTTTGATGGCCTCTTGAGGCCATTGGTTGTATTCTTTGCATCTTCTTGATGCTTTTTAATAAAGTTTGGTTATTTATCAAAAAAAGAAAAAGAAAAAAGAATGTCATGAGTTGCATGGCTATAAATCAATTGTATATATAGGAATATCATGTTCATAATGTTGGCATTCCAATATTAACAATAAAGTTAAACTTTCACTTATTATTCCATGAATATAAAAATATTTTGGAGTAATTTCCTTGATTACGCATCAAGACATGAAAGAACTCACAATTGATACAACCAAAAATAAATAGAATGAATAAAAGTTAATATCTTTACAATGCCAAGCTATATCCCCATGCAATAATGCAACATAATCATAAGCAAGTACAGAAATAAGACCATTATATAGAAAAACCGAAACTGTTTTACTAATTTTTCTCCTAAAACAAACTTTTATGGAGATATTTAATACCGTTGAAAACTTTTGACTAGACGAATCTCTTGAAATTCTTAAAACACAAATTCCAGCACTTTGATTTTCCCATAATTTAATTAATCGAATTAAATCAAAATTATTTAACAAACTTTTGAAACAATACGAAATAAATCCAAAATAATTCTCCACATTAAATTGAATGATTAAATTCACAAATATATTCAAAAATCTGAAGATCCAAAATTCTCATCCATACTTAGGTTATCCTATTCAAAACAAAAATTAGTAGTCCCATTTACGAATTCCAATTTATTTTATTTATTCGTATTATATATCCTCCTTTCACATTTAGGTAAACCTATAGAGAAAGTTAGCTACAAAATAAAACAAATCAAATAAATTAGTAAAAACCTTAAATAATAAAATTCTTATTTTATTTTATAAACTCCTAACAACTTAAGAACTAACAATCAAATAACTCATGCAATAACAACTAATTAATATAAAATAAATTGCATGAGTAAATTATTAAAAATAAATAACTCAAAAAATTTCAATAACTCTAGGCAATTAAATTAATTTTAATTCCAAGAGTTACTAAAATAACTTAAATTAAAAACTAAATTGTTTCATCAAAAACTAGTTATAAAAATATGTTTTAAAATTGTTGGTATTTTTTCATAATAATACGAGAAAAATATATAAAATAAATTAAATAGAAATGACAAAATAATTTTTTTATTAAATAATGAAATACAAAATAAACTACACAACTAAAAATATAGAAATAAATTAGATTACATTACTAATGGAACAAATTATTAATATGGATAACTAAAGATTAGAACTTGTCCAGGTAAACTAAGTTTTGAAAAATTAAAGAACAAATGATAAGAAAAGAAACAATTCGAAATCTTTGTGATGCCATAACTTCCTTAAAACAAATTCATTGACTCCCGATGGGTGTTGGAGATATGCCGGCGTCTGTTTCCTAAGATACGATGGTCGAAATCAGCTAATGCAGAAACACCTTCTGAATAGTTTCGGCGAACTTGACAATGGTAGCACTTTCTCTCTAATAAGAACCAAAGAAGGGGCTAGTAAAGAAGATATGAAAAATTTTCTTTGGTATAAAAATCATCTCCAACTTTATTATCTCAAAATACTATCTCATTTTCTATCAAAAGTCTCTCCAAAAATTATTCTTATGAAATTGGAGGGGAAAAGCCTCTATTTATACAAGTAGGAGAGTCTTCAGCCATGAAGGCGATCATCATGAGAGCCATCAAATACCATTAACCAAGGCCATCAACTCTAGTCATTAGGGCTGGAGTTACGAAGGTTCAAAACCTATGGCCACTAATTGTTGGAATTTATAGTTTTATAAACTTATTTTGGGTCAACTTTGAGCCCAAATTTGAGTGGATCCCACACGTCTTTTGAGGTGGGTCCAAAGAGGTGATGTGTTCATTACCGCATGGCAAGTCACACGGTGAAGACGGTTCGTCAAAATCATTTATGAGTGAATGGGAAGTTGACATCGTTTCTGGATTCGTGGAATGGACAATTCAAGAAGTAAAATGCGGGTTTTCTTGAAATGGTTATCCCATATTGAAAACTTAAGAGAACTTATGTGTGTATATAAGTTCTACGTGGCAACACTTGGGTTGGGCCCCAAGGGGCATCCCAAGTTTTTAGAAGGGAGGAGTTATGGACAAAGTGAACCTTGGCTCAAACCACCACACGAGCGCGCACCGCTGCCCGTCTGACCGGCTGGTATGGGTCGGGTCGGTCCTAACATTAATTTTTTGGACAAAAATTATTTAAATTTTTCCAAAAAAATCTTGTAGGAAAAATCTGAATTCAAATTTTTTGCTCCCAACCAGTGTGTCTTTTCCAAACCAATCCAAGCAAATTCAAACAGATTTTCAACCTATTTGCACCGAACAGATTCGGTGTCTTGCCAGACAGTTTTAAAATTGTCCAACAGTTTCCAATAGATCAAACAGGTTTTCAAACAGATTTTTGCACTTGTTCAGTTTGAAGTTGCACCTGTTCGGATCCGTCCAAGGGTCACTATTTATGCCTATAAATAGAAGTCTTATTCCAGCAAATTTTTACAATCACAAACATTTAGAAAATTCATTCATTTCCCCTTTTTGCACTCTTGCATTTTTTATTCTTCATCCTAATTTTTTAGAGAAGTATTTGAGAGTATAGAACATAGGTTCTAGTTCGTCGTACAAATTGTTTGGAGTGCTACTACAATTTGTGTAGATCATTGTATTCTGATAGATAGATGTCATTTATTTGTAAGAACCAGAGTGGGGCTAATCTGTCTTAAGGACAGAGTATCACACACTCGACTTGATCGTTTTATTGTTAAGTTGTTTTGGTAAATAAATTCTGTAAGTAATTTATATTTATTTGTTTGATTTGGTTTCACATTATTTATTTTATATAAAAGATTGTTTTAACACTAATGTAGTCATCAACACATCATCAAAATATGAGAGTTACAAAAAGCCTAAAAATCCCATGTGCTTAATATATAACAATAAATATATATATATATACATATATAATGTTGTTTGAATAATTCAAACGGATGGGTCGCAAAATGGATATTGATGATGGGTCACAACTCGATCCAAGCCCAATTTCAAACACATGCACAAGTTAAATCCAAGATAGCACAGTTCAACCCAAACTCAAAATTAAGTTTAAGTCCAAGACCAAGGCCAAGACTAAGACCAAACTCAGTACATGCACAAGCACAAGTCTAAGCCCAGTCCAAAATAAGACCAAGTCTAAATCTAAGTCTAACTTTTATTGATAGCCACTTTATGAGATAATTCTCATTTACAATCTAATATTTTTGGTTCATTATTTTTATATTGTAATTTTCTTACTTAGGAGAATAGAACTCCATTCAGACCTACCTCAACCGACAATTAGATCCCATTTTAATTTCGACTTAAAATTGTCAACAAACCATTATTTTTGAACAGAAGTGCCAAGAATCCCACAACTACATGTATTGGTTAGAAGCTTAACTACAAGTACACTCATACAACAGTCTAGGTACACAATCCAACTATATACCCCATACACTATTTTATTGAGTTTCCTGGAGCTCTTACGGACATAACGCATCAAAGAGGGAAAATTATATCGTGGTCTAAAGATATCACGCGGCTTTACTCTTGACCAATGACAATTTATCATGCCTTATTTTGTTCTGTAATCACTTAACATAAAATTATAAATCTCATTTCTTCACTAATCATAACTCACTTGAGACATCACGGAATCATATCCAGAACCACCAAATAACTTCTCGTCAAAGAGTCTCCCTAATTGTCCACCCTAGCCGGAGCAATTCCATCTTATGCGTTCATATTTTTTGACGACAACTGAGTGTGATCCACATGACAACTGAGTGTGATCCACATGCTAAGCAACTTCAACAACCCAATTGGTTAAAATAATACTTAGAATAGTACTACTTGACCCAATCAGTTGATATTACTTGATTGACTCCATATAATTCATTTTCCGAAACAAGCCGTGCAATAAAAAGCATATAAGTTAACATTGATGTTTTTTCAATCTTAAATACAAAATAATAGAGTCCACATTAATAATGCATAAAACTCACTTACTTGTATCTAATAACAAAAAAAAAAAAAAAAAAAGAATTAAAATTATATATAATATTTTTTGTTCATGAATCATACCGCTCAAGAATATTTCTAATCTTTGTCCTCCTACCTAATCACAAAGAATATTTCTTAATAATTGGTTGTTGATCTCATTTTCTAATGCTTCTGCAATTATATTGTAATTATTATTATAATTATTATTATTATTATTATTATTATTATTATTATTATTATTACTACCACTACTGAGGAAATATTGAATTATAGGAATACTAAAAATGATTAATAATGTTATTATTATTATTATTATTATTATTATTATGTCATTTTCTAATGCTTCATGTACATTTCTTTCCTTCGCGATAAACATAGTTAATCTTGTTGATTTGGAGCTGATTTGAAAGATATTTAGTCACAAACAAGGCCAATAGAGGTGGGCTACCAGTTGTTCCAAACAAATTTTTTTAAAATTTTCATAAACATACTACAAAATTTTATAATATTGTCCAGACTAATTTCTATAAAATGTGTAAAAAGCAACAATTTTTTTAATGTTATACACTAATTATTACAATAAGAATGCGATTTTCAATATTAGAAGAGTGTACACATTATATACATAGTGAAAAATATTATACATGTATTTTTTTTTTTCAAAGAAAACTTATTTGTAAATAAGATGAATGAAAATTTTATCCACGCTGAAATGAGATTGAGGTTTGAAGGAGGTCAATGATAAGAAGAGTAAGTATCTTGTAAATCCCTCTATACTAATTAAAAAGACTACTCAACTTGTTTGGTTTGGATTTTTAAGATTCACTTTTTAGAAAATTGAAATTTTTTGTTTTTCATATTTTTTGAATGTTTTTAATATTCTAAGCAATTTTTTTTAATTTTTAGATACACAAACATAAATAAACTTAAAAAGTTTTGTGAAAAAAATCTATAGAAAATTCACTAAATACCAAGAAAATATATATATATATATAATACAAGAATTCAGTATATTTTTCATATTCTTGTGTATTTATTGATTTTTAAAATATTTTTTTACAAATATTTTACTTTTTAGATATATCTAGGTAAGGTGTATCTAAAAAAGTTTAAAAAATTACTTAAAATTTAAAAAATTCACTAAAAATAAAAAAATACGAAAATAAAAAACCTAATTTTCAAAAAATTGAAACCAAACCCACAGAATGATTTAGTTTAGTATTCTAATCCTTTTAAGCCTTAATGCGTGAATCAAATCGTAATGGACAGCTCTTAATTTTTTGAAATTGAAACTGAATTATTCCTTAAAAAAAGAACAGTGCTAGGGAGCTCGAAAATGAGCTCCCCCTAATCCCCCTAATTTTTTTTTTTTTTTTTTTTTCAGAAGCAGGGGAAGGGGAAGGGGAAGGGGAAGGAGGAGGAGGAGGAGGAGGAGGAGGAGGAACTGGAGGGGTCCATCAAAATGGAAGGAGGCGAAGGCGGGACGGGGCAGAGGCGGAGGCAGGGCGACGACAGGCTGGGCAGACGACCGGTGCCCGGCAGATGACAGACAGCGGCAACGGGCTGGGCGACGACGGCGACGGGCTGGGCTCTCTTCTCTCTCTCTCTTTCTCTCTTCCCCTCTTCTCTCTCCCTCTCCCTCTCCCTCTCCCTCTCCCTCTCCTTCCTTCTGCGTTTCAGAGTCGAAATGGAAGAAGAAGAAAAAAAAAGAAAAAAAAGAAAATGGCCAAAACGACATCGTTTTGGCCATTAGGGGGATTCGGGGGGAAGAATTTCGGGGGACAAATCATTTTCCTTAAAAAAATTGGACCGAAACATACAATTTGGACCAATTATACTGAATATATGGTTTGAGCAACATTTTTTTAGGGTAAATTAGACCAGTGTCCTTCCATTTTATCTTTTTGTTTTTATTTTGGTTTTTATATTTTTAATTTGCTCAATTTTGATCTTTAATTTTAAATTTTATACCAATTTGATCTAATTGATAATATCGCGAATGTTTTTTATGGAAATTTGTTACTAAACTGATTGAAGTTAACTTACTTAGTTGAGTAAATTTATAATTTTATTCTTGAAAATATGACATATGATATTTATATGCGTATTTTTTTAAAACATACTAAAAATTATAATCAATTCGATCAAATTAAAACAAAATAATTAATAACTAAAAATTAAAATCAAATTAATTAAAATTATAAAAATTAAAATAACACAAAAATTAAAATATAGAGATTAACGTCGTAATTTGTCTTTTCCGTTAACTTACTTAGTCAAGTCATTGAAGAATTAAAACCAACTCCTTTCGACAAAACTGGAATCAAAGAAAAAAATAGTATAAAATTGGGACAGAATTTTCTGAGTGAGTTCCCAAAAATGTTTTAGACCCCAAAGTTGGGGATTCCTATGACTCCCAAAATGATATGAATCAATTATGTATTTTTGTTTTATTATTTTTTTTTTAAATATTTTTTTCTTAGACCAATTACAAGTGAGTGAGGATTGTGGGATTATGTTTTTTTAGAGTTCTGTAACATTGTTGGTGACTTCTCTCAGTAAGACCATTCCAAAGATGGTCCACCATTCTGCGTCCGTCAGCTTTTGTCTGTCTATGTGAATGTACCAAATTTTAGGTCTGGTGATACTGTTGTGAGGGACTCATTGCAGTAACTGTTGCGAGTCAAGCCCAATTTCAAACACATGAACAAGTTAAGTCCAAGATAGCATAGTTCAGCCCAAACTTAAAATTAAGTCCAAGTCCAAGACCAAGGCCAAGATTAAGACCAAACTCAATATATGCACAAGCACAAGCACAAGCACAAGCCTAGTCCAAAGTAAGACCGAGTCTAAATCTATATCCAACTTTTATTGACATTTATCTTATTAGACAATTCTCATTCACAATTTAATAGTTTCAGCTCATTATTTTTATATTGTAATTTTCTCACTTAGGAAAATACAACTTCATTCAAACCTACCTCAATCGACGATTAAATCTCATTTTAATTTCGAATTAAAATTGTCAACAAACCATTATTTTCCAACAGAAGGGCCAAGAATCCCACAACTATATGTATTGGTTAGAAGCTCAACTATAAGTACACTCATGTAACAGTATAGGTACACAATCAACTATATACCCATGCACTATTTTATTGAGGTTCTTACTGACATAACGCATCAAAGAGGTAAAATTATATTGTGATTTAAAGATATTACGTGACTTTATTTTTGACCAATGACAATTTATTATGTCTTATTATGTTCAGTAATTACTTAATACAAAATTATAGATCTCACCTTTTCACTAATCATAACTCACTTGAGACACCACATAACCGTATCCAGAACCACCAAATATCTTCTGGTCAAGGAGTCTCCTTAATTGTCTACAATAGCCGGAGCAATTCCATCTTAGTGCTTTTTAGGCGTTCAGAAAATGCGTTCATATTTTTCGACGGCAACTGAGTGTGATCCACATGCTAACCAACTTCAACAACCCACTTGGTTAAAATAATACATAGAATAGTACTACTTGACCCAATCAGTTGATATTACTTGATTGACTCTATAATTCATTTTACGAAACAAGCCGTGCAATAAAAAAGCATATAAGTTTGCATTGAGAAATATTATACATAATCCTATTTTTTACTTTGTTTTTTCAATCTTAAATACAAAATAATAGAGTCCACATTAATAAATGCATAAAACTCACTTACTTGTATCTAATGACCAAAAAAAAAAAAAAAAAAGAGAATAAAAATTATTTATAATATATTTTGTTCATGAATCATATCGCTCAAGAATATTTCTAATCTTGATCCTCCTACCTAATCACAAAGAATATTTCTTAATAATTTGTTGTTGATCTCATTTTCTAATGCTTCTGCAATTATATTGTAATTATTATTATTATTTGAGGAAATATTGAATTATAGGAATACTAAAAATGATTAATAATTTTAATATGTTTGCCTTAAACCAAGCCTATAGAGTTTGCATGCCATCTTTGACAATTGGAAGTGTGTGCAATTAATGTTAGAGAAAAGGTCAAAATTTTAGAATTGATCATCATGCAAACAATTTTGAAGAATAGGTAAAAAAAAAAAAAATTATAATATTTTGAGAATAAATCTTGGAGGACTATTGAGGTATGGTTTACACATTTCTTGAATTAAATAATAAAATAACCAAAAATTAGAAGTTTTATGTTTGTTGTGACAACAGCATTAAGTCTACATTAAAAGCAATTCATGTATATTTCTTTCCTTCACAAACAAGGCTTATAGAGGTGGGCTACCAGTTGTTCCAAACAATTTTTTTTTTTAAATTTTCATAAACATACTTCAAAATTTTATAATATTGTCAAGACTAATTTCTATAAAATGTGTAAAAGGCAACAAATTTTTTTAATATTATATAGTAATTATTACAATAAAAATGCAATTTTCAATATTATAAGAGTTTTCACATTATATAAATAGTGAAAAATATCATACATGTATTTTTTTTTTTCAAGGAAAACTTATTTGTAAATAAGATGATTGAAAATTTTATCCACGTTGAAATGAGATTGAGGTTTGAAGGAGGTCAATGATAAGAAAAGTATCTTGTAAATCCCCCTATACTAATTAAAAGGACCAATCAGCTTGTTTGGTTTGGATTTTTAAGATTTATTTTTTTGAAAATTTAAACTTTTTTATTTTCATATTTTTGTTTTTATTTTTGTTGAATGTTTTTAATATTCTAAGCAATTTTTTTTAATTTTTAGATACACTTAACATAAATAAACTTAAAAAGTTTTGTGAAAAAAAATCTTTAGAAAATTCACTAAATACCAATGTATATATATATAATACAAGAATTCAGTATATTTTTCATATTCTTGTATATTTATTGATTTTTTAAAATATTTTTTTACAAATATTTTACATTTTAAATATATCTAAGTAAGGTGTATCTAAAAAAGTTAAAAAATTACTTAAAATTTAAAAAATATTCACTAAAAATAAAAAATACGAAAAATAAAAAACCTAATTTTCAAAAAATTAAATTTTAAAAATTAAAACCAAACCCACATAATGATTTAGTTTAGTATTCTAATCCTTTTGAGCCTTAATGCGTGAATCAAATTGTAATGGACAGCTCTTGATTTTTTGAAATTGGAACTGAATTATTCCTTAAAAAAATTGGACCAAAACATACAATTTGGACCAATTATACTGAATATATGGTTTGAGCATCATTTTTTTACGGCAAATTAGACCAATGGTCCTTACATTTTATCTATTTTTTTTTATTTTGGTTCTTATATTTTTAACTTGCTCAATTTTGATATTTAATTTTAAATTTTGTACCAATTTGGTCTAATTGATAATATCACGAATGTTTTTTGTGGAAATTTGTCACTAAATTGATTAAAGTTAACTTACTTAATTGAGTAAATTTATAATTTTATTCTTAAAAATATGACATATGATATTTATATGCGTATTTTTCATAAAACATACTAAAAATTATAATCAATTGGATCAAATTAAAATAAAATAATTAATTAAAAATTAAAATCAAATTAATTAAAATTATAAAAACTAAAATAACAGAAAAATTAAAAATATAGCGATTAACGTCGTAATTTGCCTTTTCCGTTTAACACTCCAAGTCAAGTCATGAAGAATTAAAGCCAACTCCTATTGACAAAACTGGAATCAAAGAAAAAAATAGTATAAAATTGGGACAGAATTTTCTAAGTGAGTACCCAAAAATGTTTTAGACCCCAAAAGTTGGAGACTCCTAAACCTCCCAAAATGATATGAATTAATTATGTAATTTTGTTTTTTTGTTTTTTGTTTTTTTATTTATTTTATATTTCCTTCTTAGACCAATTACAAGTGAGTGAGGATTGTCGGGTTGTGTTTTTTTAGTGTTCTGTAACATTGTTGGTGACTTCTCTTAGTAAGACCATCCCAAAGATGGTCCCCCATTCTGCGTCCGTCAGCTTTTGTCTGTCTATGTGAATGTACCAAATTTCGGGTCCGGTGATACTGTTGTGAGGGACTCACCACAGTAACTGTTGCGAGTCAAGCCCTATTTCAAACACGTGAACAAGTTAAGTTCAAGATAGCACAGTTCAACCCAAACTCAAAATTAAATACAAGGCCAAAAGTAAGACCAAACTCAATATATGCACAAGCACAAGCCTAAGCCTAGTCCAAAGTAAGAAAGTCTAAATCTATGTCCAACTTTTATTGATACCTACTTTATGAAATAATTCTCATTCACAATCTAATAGTTTTAGCTCATTATTTTTATATTGTAATTTTCTCACTTAAGAGAATACAATTTCATTCAGACCTACCTCGACCGACGATTAGATCTCATTTTAATTTCGAATTAAAATTGTCAACAAACTATTATTTTCCAACAGAAGTGCCAAGAATCCCACAACTACATGTACTATTTAGAAGCTCAACTATAAGCAGTGGTAGAGCCAAGAAATTAAATCAGAGGGGACACTCATTGACTACAACATTGAAAATATTTACAAAAATATTTCACATAAATTTTTATGATTGACTTCAACAAAGATAAAAATAAATAAATAAATAAATAATCAATATGTTTAGTTTGAATTTTTTGAATTAATTTTTTGGTTTATTTTTCATATTTTTTTGTTTTTAGTTAATATTTTTAAAATTTTAAGCATTTTTTTACTTTTTTAGATGCATCTTACTTAGATGTATTTGAAAAAAATAAAATATTTGTAAAAAAATATTTTAAAAAATTAATAAATATATAAAAATACGAAAAATGTACTATTTTTTAAATTTTTTTTGTATTTTTGGTATTAATATTTTTTTAAAGATTTTTTTCGCAAAAATTATACTTTTTAAGTGTATTTATGTTAGGTGTGTCTAAAAATTTTAAAAATTCAGTAAAAATAAAAAAAAATACGGAAAAAAAAAGTAGAATTTTTGAAAAAGTGTTTTTAGAAAACTCAAACTAAACAAAGTGAATGTTATTTATAATTAGTGTATCATGAACAATATTAAAAAAAGTCATGGATATAAAGTTTTAAAATAAATTATATAATGATAAAGTAATTTTTTATACAAAATATATGTAAAAATTCAATATAATAGTCATACCACGTCATTATTGACATGTGATATCACCAACCAATAGTAAAGAAATATGTGGATAATGAACCTTACATGTCAAAGGTAACTAATAAATTAATAAATTTTATATTTTTATTGAGATTAATTATGTTTGTATGTCAATAATAATAGATATCACCATTATATTAGAATTTTCATAGCTAATAATATCATGGTCTCTTTATTTTCAATCAAAACACTCATTATTATTCTTATAATTTTAAAAATGTCATTGACATTTTATTTTAAATAATATTTTTTAAAAAAAAATTATTTAAAATATTTTCTGTATGTTTTCCCAAAAAAAAAAAAAATTCAAAACCCAGTGAGGCACGTGAACCCCCTGGACTCTTCTTCTCTCCGCCTCTGATGCAACAGTGTAGGTACACAATTAACTATATACCCATACACTATTTTATTGAGGTTCGTACTGACATAACGCATCAAAGAGAAAAAATTATATCGTACGTGAATTTATTTTTGATCAATGACAATTTATTATGTCTTATTCTGTCTTGTAACCACTTAACACATAATTATAGATCTTACCTCTTCATTAATCATAACTCACTTGAGACACCAAGTAACTGTATCCAGAACCACCGAATAACTTCTGGTTAAAGAATCTCCTTATTGTCTACCGTAGCCGGAGCAATTCCATCTTAGTGCTTTTTAGGTGTTCAGAAAATACGTTCATATTTTTCGACGGCAACCGAATGTGATCCACATGCTAACCAACTTCAACAACCCACTTTGTCAAAATAATACTTAGAATAGTACTACCTTACCCAATCAGTTGATATTACTTGATTGACTATATATAATTCATTTTCCGAAACAAGCCGTGCAATAAAAAAGCATGTAAGTTTACATTTAGAAATATCATACAGAATCCTATTTTTTACTTTGCTTTTTCAAGGCCTCGTTTGGGAACCTTCACTTTTAGCTAAAAAGTCAAAAAATTATTAAATTAGTCAAAAAGCCAACAATCCATACCAAAAGTCAAAGATTCTCTTTTCTCTTTACTTTTTGCACATCTTTTCGTAAAAAGCCAAAAAGTCATCCCAAACACACTAGTTTTTTTTAGCTCATATTTTAGCCAAATAGCCAAAAAGTTACTAAATTAACCTATTCCCAAACGAGGCCTAAATACAAAATAATTGAGTCTATATTAATAAATGCATAAAACTCACTTGTATCTAATGAAAATAAAAATTATATATAATATATTTTGTTCATAAATCATACCGCTCAAGAATATTTCTAATCTTGGTCCTCCTACCTAATGACAAAGAATATTTCTTAATAATTGGTTGTTGATCTCATTTTCTAATGCTTCTGCAATTATATTGTAATTATTATTATTATTGAGGAAATATTGAATTATAGAAATACTAAAAATGATTAATAATTTTATTATGTTTGCCTTAAACCAAGCGTATAGAGTTTGCATGCCATCTTTGACAATTGGAAGTATGTGCAATTAAGGTTAGAGGAAAAGGTCAATTTTTGAATTGATCATCATGCAAACAATTTTGAAGAATCGGTAAAAAAAAAAAAAAAAAAATTATAATATTTTGAGAACAAATCTTGGAGGACTATTGAGGTATGGTTTACACAATTCTTGAATTAAATAATAAAATAACCAAAAATTAGAAGCAATTCATGTAGATTTCTTTCCTTCACAATAAACATAATCAATCTTGTTGATTTGGAACTGATTTCAAAGATATTTAGTTACAAACAAGGCTTATAGAGGTGGGCTAGCAGTTGTTCTAAACAAAATTTTTTAAAATTTTCATAAACATACTTCAAAATTTTATAATATTGTCCAGACTAATTTCTATAAAATGTGTAAAAGGCAACAAATTTTTTTAATATTATGTAGTAATTATTACAATAAAAATGCAATTTTCAATATTATAAGAGTGTACACATTATATAAATAGTGAAAAATATTATACATGTATTTTTTTTTTTTCCAAAGAAAACTTATTTGTAAATAAGATGAATGAAAATTTTATCGACGTTGAAATGAGATTGAGGTCTGAAGGACGTCAATGATAAAGAGTATCTTGTAAATCCCCCTATACTAATTAAAAGGACCAATCAGCTTGTTTGGTTTAGATTTTTAAGATTCGCCTTTTAGAAAATTGAATTTTTTGTTTTTGCATATATTTTTATATTTGTTGATTTTTTTTAATATTTTAAGCAATTTTTTTAATTTTTAGATACACTTAAAATAAATATACTTAAAAAGTTTTGTGAAAATATTTTTTAGAAAATTCACTAAGTACCCAAAATATATATATATATATATATATATAAAATACAAAAATTCAGTATATTTTTCATATTCTTATGTATTTATTAATTTTTTTAAATATTTTTTTACAAATATTTTACTTTTTAGATATATCTAAGTAAGGCCTATCTAAAAAAGTTTAAAAAATTACTTAAAATTTAAAATATATCCACTAAAAATAAAAAAATACGAAAAATAAAAAAAAATTAATTTAAAAAAATTGAATTTTAAAAATTGAAACCAAACCCACAGAATGATTTGGTTTAGTTTTTTAATCCTTTTGAGCCTTAATGCGTGAATCAAATTGTAATGGACAGTTCTTAATTTTCTGAAATTGGAACTAAATTATTCCTTAAAAAAATTGGACCAAAACATACAATTTGGACCAATTATAATGAGAATATGGTTTGAGGAACATTTTTTTAGGGTAAATTAGACGAGTGGTCTCTATATTTTATCTATTTTTCATTTTGGTTCCTATATTTTAATTTGTTTGTGTCAATTTGGTTTAATTTATAATATCGTTAAATTTTTTACGGAAATTTATAACTAAATTGATTGAAGTTAACTCACTTAATTGAGTAAATTTATAATTTTATTTTTAAAAATATGACATATGATATTTATGTATGTATTTTTCATAAAATATACAAAAAATTATAATCAATTGGACCAAATTAAAAAAAAAATCATTAATTAAAAATTAAAATCAAATTAATTAAAATTATAAAAACTAAAATAACACAAAAATTAAAATATAGAGATTAGCCTTGTAATTTGTCTTTTCCGTTTAACACTCCAAGTCAAGTCATTGAAGAAATAAAGCCAACTCCTATCGACTAATTGGAATCAAAGAAAAAAATAGTATAAAATTGGGACAGAATTTTTTGTGTGAGTTCCCAAAAATGTTTGGGACTTCCAAAGTTTAGAACTCTTATGACCTTCAAAATGATATGATTCAGCTATATATTTTTGTATTTTTGTTTTTTTTTTTTTTGTCTTTTCTTCTTATACCAATCACAAGTGAGTAAAGATTGTGAGGTTATGTTTTTTTAGAGTTTTGTAACATTGTTGGTGAGTTCTCTCAGTAAGACCATCCCAAAGATGGTCCCTCATTCTGCCTCCGTCAACTTTTATTTGTCTATGTGAATGTACCAAATTTCAGCTCCGAGGATATTGCTGTGAGTGACTCAACGCAGTAACAGTTGCGAGTCAAGCCTAATTTCAAACATATGCACAAGTTAAGTCTAAGATAGCATAGTTCAGCCCAAACTCAAAATTAAATCCAAGTCCAAGACCAAGGCCGAGACTTAGACTAAACTTAGTACAAGCACAAGCACAAGGCTAGGACTAGTTCAAAGTAAGACTAAGTCCAAATCTAAGTCCAATTTTTATTGATACCTACTTTATGAAATAATTCTCATTCACAATCTAATAGTTTCGGCTCATTATTTTTATATTGTAATTTTCTCACTTAGAAGAATACAACTCCATTCAAACCTACCTCAACCAACAATTAGATCCCATTTTAATTTTGAATTAAAATTGTCAACAAACCATTATTTTCCAACAGAAGTGCCAAGAATCCCACAACTACATGTATTGGTTAGAAGCTCAACTATAAGCACATTCATGCAACAGTCTAGCTACACAATCAACTATATACCCATACACTATTTTATTGAGGTTCTTGGAGCTCTTGCTGACATAACGCATCACAGAGGAAAAATTATATCTTGTTCTAAAGATATCATCACGTGGCTTTATTCTTGAACAATGGCAATTTAACATGTCTTATTTTATTCTGTAATCACTTAATACAAAATTATAGATCTCAACTCTTCACTAATCATAACTCATTTGGAACACGACGTAACCGTATCCAGAACAACCAAATAATTTCTCATCAAAGAGTCTCCTATATTGTGCACCCTAGCCGGAGCAATTCCATCTCAATGCTTTTTAGGTGTTTAGACAATGCGTTCACATTTTTCAACGGCAATTGAGTGTGATCCACATGCTCACCAACTTCAACAACCCAATTGGTTAAAATAATACGTAAGGGTTATTTGGGAAGTGTTAAATTAATATATTTTTTGACTTTTTATGAAAAAAAAAAAGAAATATGAGTTGAGTTTTAAGTGATCTTGTAAAGAGGTGATGTAACTTAAATAATATGGTTGTGACCTAAATAGGATAATGTACTAAAATAACATGTACTATTTTAACACATGCCAAATACCCACTTCGAATAGTACTACTTGACCCAATCAGTTGATATTACCTGATTGACTCTATATAATTCATTTTTCGAAACAAGCCGTGCAATAAAAAAACATGTAAGTTGAGATTGAGAAATAGTATACAAAATCCTATTTTTTACTTTGTTTTTTCAATCTTAAATACAAAATAATAGAGTCCACACAAAACTCACTTACTTGTATCTAATGACAAAAAAAAAAAAAAAAATTTAAATTATTTTTAATATTTTTTGTTCATGAATCATACCGCTCAAGAATATTTCTAATCTTCCTCCTCCTACCTAATCTCAAAGAATATTTCTTAATAATTGGTTGTTGATCTCATTTTCTAATACTTCTGCAATTACATTGTAATTATTATTATTAATATTATTGAGGAAATTTGAATTATAGGAATACTAAAAATGATTAATAATGCTATTATGTTAGCCTTAAACAAGCCCAGCCCTGAGGGCAGGTAAGAGAGGCCTGTGACTTGGACCTCTAAATTTGGACTGAAAATAGAGGCCCCTAAATATAATTTTGTGATTAGATATAAAAAAGAAAAGAAAAAGAAAAAAGGCCCAACCGAACCTGGGGCCCACAAAAAAAAAAAAAAAAGAAGCACAATCCACAGATTGAATGGATTAACTTTTTTATCCATTGAAAATGATATGGTGGATAAATTTGATTATGCAAGCTTCATTAGTGATTTTGCAACTAAAAATGTGAGAATAGTAATGTTTATGTGATAGTTGGTTCAATTGTATCTAGATATTACTAAAATATAAAGCAACAAGACCAGATTTTTATTTTTTTTGAGTATTTGTAATGATTGCTTCCTATCTTAATATATAAAAGTAATTTTTTATTTATAATTTTAATGATTATATATGCAAGTAAATTTTTTTTATGGCTATGAGTGGGAAAATAATGGTCTGGTACCGTGCTGGACAGATTTGGCCGGATAGAGTTACGCCGGGCAAGATTTTGGCTGAGCAAGTACTGGGCTGAGAAGGTGCTCGGTTAAGGCACCGATTGTGTGAACCGAGCTGCATGCTTCGCAGGAAGGCCGACCAGCCAAGCAGATGACCGGCGCCAGGAAGGGCGTAGTCGACCGAGCTATGAGTTTGTTCGGCAGGAAGGCCGACAAAGGTGAATGCAGATATCTCGGACACGGTCCAGCCGGGATGCTGCGTAGCCCGGTTCCCTCAAGCTTAGCCAGCGGCGTGCTTGGGCACGAAGCACAGCCCGGCTATGGATTGGGCAGCTCGGCTGCCGGGCTCCAGTAGAGAAGGCTGGCATTTGGGATTAGGTAATGTCCAGCATGGTGTGACCTGATAGAGGCATGGTTTATGTGCTGACAGATGGGATAGCAGAGCCACGTGTTGAGAGATCATTGGGAGTAGATATGAAGCGCAGAGAGGTATATAAACAAGTCGGCGCCACCCCTTAGTGGGATGGACAATTTTTGTAAGTAAGACTTACACTCAAACTCTCTCCCTTCTCTCTAGTCATTTTTCCAGGTTGTGGTTCTAACTTGAGCGTCGGAGGTGTTTTCCGGCCACACACCGCCGGGTAGCTCACCGCTTTTGCACTTTCAGGTGATCGGACAGCTGAGGGACTTGGAAGAAAGGAAGTGCGGGTAGCCGGAATATTTTCCCCCCGCACAATTGGCGCCGTCTGTGGGAAACTTGCAGATAAAACCTTGTCTTCCAGGCTCGTCTGATCGCCGTTTATGGCGAACAACGACGAGATTCCGTTGTCCGCCATCAACGGAGTTATCCCGGAGTCGGGCAGACGAAGAGAAAAAACATCCCGACATTCTTCCGATGGCAAACCTGGAGACACTCCCAGGAGGACAGTCGGGAGACGCGCGGGATAAGCGCGAGAGAAGCTATGGTCATTCACGGAGTCCAGACGGACACCGGCGGCTGAGAGAATCGCACGCCAGGCGTCTGGAACACAAGCTAAGGGACTAAGACGCCGCCATCCGGAGAATGGCGGCGGAGATGGAGGACCTCAAGCGGCATGTCAAGGGTAAGGGTGTAGCTGGAGTAGGAGACCACAGTAAATACACCCAACCCCGCCGTTCAGGCAGCCAGAGCCAGCGGCATACTCCAACCCTCTCCATCACCAGAAGTTAGAAGGTTGGAGATTCCGACGCGCACGAAGAGAAGTCTAGCGCGTAAGACAGTACTTATCAACCCTCACGTCCGACGACGACGTCGAGGTATTCTTATTCCACTCGTTCAGAGGATTTGAGGGTAGTCCTGAAGGAGCGGGCTCGCCGCGGGAAGCTCAGAGGGTGCCGGCGTTCCAGTGACGAGGTCGTAATGCCTCCACCCCGCCTAGCTGTGCTTCTTCCTCTAGACAAAGACATGGTGAGGGCAAGCTAGGGGCAAACTAGGAAGGGCAATACAAGATAACCGATCAGGCGGGCTAGGGGGCATACCGCTTAGAAGATTTGGATGGCGAAGGCGTACCCCGGCCACGAAGTGAATTACTTTTGCCGAAGAACTTTAATGTGTCCGAAATAATATAGAGAATAAGGGACCTTGCTCGCCTTCCTTGGAGTTCCTTGGCCGAGCTTCTTGTCCGCCAAGTAGGAAGTCGCGGAGCGGACCTAGCTCGCCTTCCTTGGAGTTCCTTGGCCGAGCTTCTTGTCCGCCAAGAAGGAAGTCGCGGAGCGGACCTTGCTCGCCTTCCTTGGAGTTCCTTGGCCGAGCTTCTTGTCCGCCAAGTAGGAAGTCGCGGAGCGGACCTAGCTCGCCTTCCTTGGAGTTCCTTGGCCGAGCATCTTGTCCGCCAAGTAGGAAGTCGCGGAGCGGACCTTGCTCGCCTTCCTTGGAGTTCCTTGGCCGAGCTTCTTGTCCGCCAAGAAGGAAGTCGCGGAGCGGACCTTGCTCGCCTTCCTTGGAGTTCCTTGGCCGAGCTTCTTGTCCGCCAAGAAGGAAGTCGCGGAGCGGACCTTGCTCGCCTTCCTTGGAGTTCCTTGGCCGAGCTTCTTGTCCGCCAAGTAGGAAGTCGCGGAGCGGACCTTGCTCGCCTTCCTTGGAGTTTCTTGGCCGAGCTTCTTGTCCGCCAAGTAGGAAGTCGCGGAGCGGACCTTGCTGGCCTTCCTTGGAGTTCCTTGGCCGAGCTTCTTGTCCGCCAAGTAGTCGCGGAGCGGACCTTGCTCGCCTTCCTTAGAGTTCCTTGGCCGAGCATCTTGTCCGCCAAGTAGGAAGTCGCGGAGCGGACCTAGCTCGCCTTCCTTGGAGTTCCTTGGCCGAGCTTCTTGTCCGCCAAGTAGGAAGTCGCGGAGCGGACCTTGCTCGCCTTCCTTGGAGTTCCTTGGCCGAGCATCTTGTCCGCCAAGTAGGAAGTCGCGGAGCGGACCTTGCTCGCCTTCCTTGGAGTTCCTTGGCCGAGCATCTTGTCCGCCAAGTAGGAAGTCGCGGAGCGGACCTAGCTCGCCTTCCTTGGAGTTCCTTGGGCGAGCTTCTGTCCGCCAAGAAGGAAGTCGCGGAGCGGACCTGCTCGCCTTCCTTGGAGTTCCTTGGCCGAGCTTCTTGTCCGCCAAGTAGGAAGTCGCGGAGCGGACCTTGCTCGCCTTCCTTGGAGTTCCTTGGCCGAGCTTCTTGTCCGCCAAGTAGGAAGTCGCGGAGCGGACCTAGCTCGCCTTCCTTGGAGTTCCTTGGCCGAGCTTCTTGTCCGCCAAGTAGGAAGTCGCGGAGCGGACCTTGCTCGCCTTCCTTGGAGTTCCTTGGCCGAGCATCTTGTCCGCCAAGTAGGAAGTCGCGGAGCGGACCTTGCTCGCCTTCCTTGGAGTTCCTTGGCCGAGCTTCTTGTCCGCCAAGTAGGAAGTCGCGGAGCGGACCTAGCTCGCCTTCCTTGGAGTTCCTTGGCCGAGCTTCTTGTCCGCCAAGTAGGAAGTCGCGGAGCGGACCTTGCTCGCCTTCCTTGGAGTTCCTTGGCCGAGCTTCTTCCGCCAAGTAGGAAGTCGCGGAGCGGACCTAGCTCGCCTTCCTTGGAGTTCCTTGGCCGAGCTTCTTGTCCGCCAAGTAGGAAGTCGCGGAGCGGACCTTGCTCGCCTTCCTTGGAGTTCCTTGGCCGAGCTTCTTGTCCGCCAAGTAGGAAGTCGCGGAGCGGACCTTGCTCGCCTTCCTTGGAGTTCCTTGGCCGAGCATCTTGTCCGCCAAGTAGGAAGTCGCGGAGCGGACCTTGCTCGCCTTCCTTGGAGTTCCTTGGCCGAGCATCTTGTCCGCCAAGTAGGAAGTCGCGGAGCGGACCTAGCTCGCCTTCCTTGGAGTTCCTTGGCCGAGCTTCTTGTCCGCCAAGAAGGAAGTCGCGGAGCGGACCTTGCTCGCCTTCCTTGGAGTTCCTTGGCCGAGCTTCTTGTCCGCCAAGTAGGAAGTCGCGGAGCGGACCTTGCTCGCCTTCCTTGGAGTTCCTTGGCCGAGCTTCTTGTCCGCCAAGTAGGAAGTCGCGGAGCGGACCTTGCTCGCCTTCCTTGGAGTTCCTTGGCCGAGCTTCTTGTCCGCCAAAAGGAAGTCGCGGAGCGGACCTTGCTCGCCTTCTTTGGCCAAAGAAAGTGGATCAACTACGGAATTCCAGCCGAGATGATTTGCTCCGGCTGAAGAGTTGATGGTTAGCTCAACTAAGGAATTCCAGCCGAGATGACTTACTCCGGCTGAAGAGTTGATGGTATGCTCAACTCCGCGGTTCCAGCCGAGATGATTTACTCCGGCTGAAGAGTTGATGGTTGCTCAACTTTGCGGTTCCAGCCGAGATGATTTACTCCGGCTGAAGAGTTGATGATTTGCTCAACTGCGCGGTTCCAGTCGAGATGACTTACTCCGGCTGAAGAGTTGATGGTTTGCTCAACTCCGCGGTTACAGCCGAGATGACTTACCCCGGCTGAAGAGTTGATGGTTTGCTCAACTCCGCGGTTCCAGCTGAGATGATTTACTCCGGCTGAAGAGTTGATGGTTTGCTCACTTTGCGGTTCCAGCCGAGATGATTTACTCCGGCTGAAGAGTTGATGATTTGCTCAACTGCGCGGTTCCAGCCGAGATGACTTACTCCGGCTGAAGAGTTGATGGTTTGCTCAACTCCGCGGTTCCAGCCGAGATGATTTACTCCGGCTGAAGAGTTGATGGTTTGCTCAACTTTGCGGTTCCAGCCGAGATGATTTACTCCGGCTGAAGAGTTGATGGTTTGCTCAACTCCGCGGTTATAGCCGAGATGACTTACTCCGGCTGAAGAGTTGATGGTTTGCTCAACTCCGCGGTTCCAGCCGAGATGTTTACTCGGGTTGAAGAGTTGATGATTGCTCAACTACAAGGCTCCAGCCGAGATGATTTACTCCAGCTGAAGAGTTGATGATTCACTCAACTGTGAGGTTCCAGCCGAGATGTTTTACTCCGGCTGAAGAGTTGACTTATTGCTGACTGAGGCCGAGGAAGAGTTTATCCCGGTCGGAACAGGTAATCCCTGTCACGCTAGAGCGGACGGAATTAAGGGGCAATTGAGTGGGAAAATAATGGTCTGGTACCGTGCTGGATAGATTTGGCCGGATAGAGTTACGCCGGGCAAGATTTTGGCCGAGCAAGTACTGGGCTGAGAAGGTGCTCGGTTAAGGCACCGATTGTGTGAACCGAGCTGCATGCTTCGCAGGAAGGCCGACCAGCCAAGCAGATGACCGGCGCCAGGAAGGGCGTAGTCGACCGAGCTATGAGTTTGTTCGGCAGGAAGGCCGACAAAGGTGATGCAGATATCTCGGACACGGTCCAGCCGGGATGCTGCGTAGCCCGGTTCCCTCAAGCTTAGCCAGCGGCGTGCTTGGGCACGAAGCACAGCCCGACTATGGATTGGGCAGCTCAGCTGCCGGGCTCCAGTAGAGAAGGCTGGCATTTGGGATTAGGTAATGTCCAGCATGGTGTGACCTGATAGAGGCATGGTTTATGTGCTGACAGATGGGATAGCAGAGCCACGTGTTGAGAGATCATTGGGAGTAGATATGAAGCGCAGAGAGGTATATAAACAAGTCGGCGCCACCCCTTAGTGGGATGGACAATTTTTGTAAGTAAGACTTACACTCAAACTCTCTCCCTTCTCTCTAGTCATTTTTCCAGGTGTGTGGTTCTAACTTGAGCGTCGGAGGTGTTTTCCGGCCACACACCGCCGGGTAGCTCACCGCTTTTGTACTTTCAGGTGATCGGACAGCTGAGGGACTTGGAAGAAAGGAAGTGCGGGTAGCCGGAATATTTTCCCCTCGCACAGGCTACAACTAAATAAAAAAATTATTATAACTTATCATTTTATTCATAATTTTTTTTTTTCAATATAAGAGGAGTCTCATTTTCAAAATTCGCCTTGGCCTCCAAATCACAGGCCAGCCCTGGCCTTAAACCAAGCCTATAGAGTTTGCATGCCATCTTTGACAATTGGAAGTATGTGCAATTAATGTTGGAGAAAAGGTCAAAATTTTTGAATTGATCATCATGCAAACAATTTTGAAGAATAGGTAAGGAAAAAAAATATTTTGAGAATAAATCTTGGAGGACTATTGAGGCATGGTTTACACAATTCTTGAATCAAATAATAAAATAACCAAAAATTAGAAGTTTTATGTTTGTTGTGACAACTGCACCAAGTCCACATTAAAAGCAATTCATGTACATTTCTTTCCTTCACGATAAACATAGTCAATCTTGTTGATTTGGAGCTGATTTGAAAGATATTTACAGTCACAAACAAGGCTTATAGAGGTGGGCTACCAGTTGTTCCAACAAATTTTTTAAAATTTTTGTAAACATACTTCAAAATTTTATAATATTGTCCAGACTAATTTCTATAAAATGTGTAAAGGGAACAAATTTTTTTAATATTATATAGTAATTATTACAATAAAAATGCAATTTTCAATATTATAAGAGTGTACACATTATATAAATAGTGAAAAATATTATACATGTACTCTTTTTTTTCAAAGAAAACTTATTTGTAAATAAGATGAATAAAATTTTTACCAACGTTGAAATGAGATTGAGGTGGGAAGGAGGTCAATGATAAGAATATCTTGTAAATCCCCCTATACTAATTAAAAGGAACAACCAACTTGTTTGGTTTGAATTTTTAAGATTCATCATTTAAAAAATTCAATTTTTTTGTTTTTTGCATTTTTTTTTATTTTTGTTGAATTTTTTTAATATGCTAAGCATTTTTTTTAATTTTTAGATATACTTAACATAAATACACTTAAAAAGTTTTGTGAAAAAAATCTTTAGAAAATTCACTAAATACCAAAAATATATATATATATATATATATATAATACAAGAATTCAGTATATTTTTCATATTCTTGTGTATTTTTTAATTTTTCAAAATATTTTGTTACAAATATTTTACTTTTATATATATCTAAGTAAAGTGTATCTAAAAAAATAAAAATAAAAATTACTTAAAACTTAAAAAATATTCACTAAAAATACGAAAAATAAAAAACCTAATTTTTAAAAAATTAAAATTTAAAAATTGAAACCGAACCGACAGAATGATTTGGTTTAGTTTTTTAATCCTTTTGAGCCTTAATGCGTGAATCAAATTGTAATGGACAGTTCTTAATTTTTTGAAATTGGAACTGAATTATTCCTGAAAAAAATTGGACCAAAACATACAATTTGGACCAATTATAATGAATATATGGTCTGACCAACATTTTTTAGGGTAAGTTGGAACAGTGGTCCCTAAATTTTATCTATTTTTTCATTTTGGTTTTTATATTTTTAATTTGTTCAATTTTAATATTTAATTTTAAATTTTGTGTCAATTTGATCTAATTGATAATATCGTTAATGTTTTTTTATGCAAATTTGTCACTAAATTGATTGAAATTAACTCACTGAGTTGAGTAAATTTATAATTTTAATCTTAAAAATATGACTTATGATATTTATGTGCATATTTTTTATAAAACATACTAAAAATGATAATCAATTGAATCAAATTAAAACAAAATTATAAAATAAAAAATTAAAATCAAATTAATTAAAATTATAAAAACTAAAATAACACCAAAATTAAAATAAAGAGATTAGAGTCGTAATTTGTCTTTTCCGTTTGAGAAAAGCTTGGGATCATGAAAAAACTTTCATGAAAATGATCATGAAAGATTTATGATCCTTGGACTATCTTGATTAGTGTGTGGTGCTTTATTTTAAGTGTAATCCAAGAGTCATAAATCTTTCATGATCATTTTCATGAAATTTTTTTTATGATACCTAGCATTGCTTTTTCCATTTTAACACTCCAAGTCAAGTCATTGAAGAATTAATGAAAACTCCTACTGACAAAATTGGAATCAAAGAAAAAAATAGTATAAAATTGGGACAGAATTTTCTGAGTGAATTCCCAAATATGTTTGGCACCCTCAAAGTTAGGAATTCTTATGATCTTCAAAATGATATGAATTAATTATGACAAAGAATATTTCTTAATAATTAGTTGTTGATCTCATTTTCTAATGCTTCTGCAATTATATTGTAATTATTATTATTATTATTGAGGAAATATTGAATTATAGGAATACTAAAAATGATTAATAATTTTATTATGTTTGCCTTAAACCAAGCGTATAGAGTTTGCATGCCATCTTTGACAATTGAAAGTATGTGCAATTAAAGTTAGAGAAAAGGTCAATTTTTGAATTGATCATCATGCAAACAATTTTGAAGAATCGGTAAAAAAAAAAGAAAAAAATTATAATATTTTGAGAACAAATCTTGGAGGACTATTGAGGTATGGTTTACACAATTCTTGAATTAAATAATAAAATAACCAAAAATTAGAAGCAATTCATGCACATTTCTTTTCTTCACGATAAACATAGTTAATCTTATTGATTTGGAACTGATTTGAAAGATATTTAGTTACAAACAAGGCGTATAGAGGTGGGCTGGCAGTTGTTCTAAACAAAATTTTTTAAAATTTTCATAAACATACTTCAAAATTTTATAATATTGTCCAGACTAATTTCTATAAAATGTGTAAAAGGCAACAAATTTTTTTAATATTATATAGTAATTATTACAATAAAAATGCAATTTTCAATATTAAGAGTGTACATATTATATAAATAGTGAAAAATATTATACATGCATTTGTAAATAAGATGAATGAAAATTTTATCGACGTTGAAATGAGATTGAGGTCTGAAGGACGTCAATGATAAAAAGAGTATCTTGTCCAACTATACTAATTAAAAGGACTAATCAGTTTGTTTGGTTTAGATTTTTAAGATTCACTTTTTAAAAATTTGAATTTTTTGTTTTTGCGTATATTTTTATATTTGTTGAATTTTTTAATATTCTAAGCAATTTTTTAATTTTTAGATACACTTAACATAAATACACTTAAAAAGTTTTGTGAAAACTTTTTTAGAAAATTCACTAAGTACCAAAAAATATATATATATATATATATATATAATACAAGAATTCAGTATATTTTTCATATTCTTGTGTATTTATTAAATTTTTAAAATATTTTTTTACAAATATTTTACTTTTTAGATATATCTAAGTAAGGTCTATCTAAAAAAGTAAAAAAATTACTTAAAATTTAAAATATATTCACTAAAAATAAAAAAATACGAAATATAAAAAAATTAATTTTTAAAAATTTGAATTTTAAAAATTGAAACCAATCCTACGGAATGATTTGGTTTAGTTTTTAATCCTTTTGAGCCTTAATGCGTGAATCAAATTGTAATGGACAGTTCTTAATTTTCTGAAATTGGAACTAAATTATTCCTTAAAAAAATTGGACCAAAACATACAGTTTGGACCAATTATAATGAATATATGGTTTGAGGAACATTTTTTTAGGGTAAATTAGACAAGTGGTCTCTATATTTTATCTATTTTTTATTTTGGTTCCTATATGTTAATTTGTTTGTGCCAATTTGGTTTAATTTATAATATCGTTAATTTTTTTATGGAAATTTATCACTAAATTGATTGAAGTTAACTCACTTAATTGAGTAAATTTATAATTTTATTTTTAAAAATATGACATATGATATTTATGTGCGTATTTTTCATAAAATATATAAAAAAATTATAATCAATTGGACCAAATTAAAAAAAAAAATCATGAATTAAAAATTAAAATCAAATTAATTAAAATTATAAAAACTAAAATAACACAAAAAATAAAATATAGAGATTAGCCTTGTAATTTGTCTTTTCCGTTTAACACTCCAAGTCAAGTCACTGAAGAATTAAAGCCAACTCCTATTGACAAAATTGGAATCAAAGAAAAAAATAGTACAAAATTGGGATAGAATATTTTGAGTGAGTTCCCAAAAATGTTTGGGACTCCCAAAGTTGAGAACTCCTATGACCTTCAAAATGATATGATTCAGCTATATATCTTTCTATTTTTGTTTTTTTAATCTTTCCTTCTTATACCAATCACAAGTGAGCAAGGATTGTGAGGTTGTGTTTTTTAGAGTTCTGTAACATTGTTGGTGAGTTCTCTCAGGAAGACCATCCCAAAGATGGTCCCTCATTTTGCCACCGTCAACTTTTGTTTGTTTATGTGAATGTACCAAATTTCAGGTTCGAGGATATTGCTGTGAGTGACTCATCGCAGTAACAGTTGCGAGTCAAGCCTAATTTCAAACACATGCACCAGTTAAGTCTAAGATAGCATAGTTCAACCCAAACTCAAAATTAAGTCCAAGTCCAAGACCAAGGGCGAGACTTTAGACTAAACTCAGTACATGTACAAGCACAAGGCTAGGCCTAAGCTAAAGTAAGACTAAGTCCAAATCTAAGTCTAATTTTTATTGATACCTACTTTATGAGGTAATTCTCATTCACAATCTAATAGTTTTGACTCATTATTTTTATATTGTAATTTTCTCACTTAGAAGAATACAACTCCATTCAGACCTACCTCAATCGACGATTAGATTTCATTTTAATTTTGAATTAAAATTGTCAACAAACCATTATTTTCCAACAGAAGTGCCAATAATCCCACAACTACATGTATTGGTTAGAAGCTCAACTATATGTACACTCATGCAACAGTCTAGGTACACAGTCAACTATATACCCATACACTATTTTATCGAGGTTCTTGGAGCTCTTACTGACATAACGCATCAAAGAGGAAAAATTATAGCTTGGTCTAAAGATATCACGTGGCTTTATTCTTGACCAATGACAATTTATCATGTCTTATTTTATTCTGTAATCTCTTAATACAAAATTATAGATCTCACATTTTCACTAATCATAACTCACTTGAAACACTACGTAACCGTATACAGAACAACCAAATAATTTCTCATCAAAGAGTCTCCTTAATTGTCCACCCTAACCGGAGCGATTCCATCTCAATGCTTTTTAGGTGTTTAGACAATGCGTTCACATTTTTCGACAGCAATTGAGTGTGATCCACATGCTAACCAACTTCAACAACCCAATTGGGTAAAATAATACTTAATTTTGTGCTTGGTTGGGAGATTTGGGAAGGAATTTAGAAAGAGAAAGGGAAAAGGTGTGTGAAACTATGTGAAATGTAGGTATATTTTATTCATATTTCACCTTCCTTTTCTATTTCCCTTTTTAAGTCCCTCCTCAAATCCCCCAACCAAACACAGCATAAGTGTTATTTGGAAAGTGCAAAATTAATATACTTTCTAATTTTTTATGAAAAAAAAAATGAAATATGAGTTGACTTTTAAGTAATGTTGTAGAGAGGTGATCTGACTTAAATAAGATGGTTGTAACCTAAATAGGATAATGTACTAAAATAACATGTACTATTTAACACATGCCAAATACCCGCTTAGAATAGTACTACTTGAGCCAATCAATTGATATTACTTGATTTGACTCTATGTAATTCATTTTTCGAAACAAGCCGTGCAATAAAAAACATGTAAGTTAAGATTGAGAAATAGTATACAGAATCCTATTTTTTACTTTGTTTTTTCAATCTTAAATACAAAATAATAGAGTCCACATTAATAAATGCACAAAACTCACTTACTTGTATCTAATGACAAAAAATAAATAAATAAATAAAATTATATTTAATATCTTTTGTTCATAATCATACCGCTCAAGAATATTTCTAATCTTCGTCCACCCACCTAATCACAAAGAATATTTCTTAATAATTGGTTGTTGATCTCATTTTCTAATGCTTCTGCAATTATATTGTAATTATTATTATTATTATTATTGAGAAAATATTGAATTATAGGAATACTAAAAATGATTAATAATGTTATTATGTTAGCCTTAAACAAGCCCAGCCCTGAGGACAGCTAAGAGAGGCATGCGTCTTGGGCCTCTAAATTTGGGCTGAAAATAGAGGCCCTTAAATATAATTTTGTGATTTAGATATAAAAAAGAAAAAAAGAAAAAAAGAGGCCCAACCGAACATGGGGCCCCAAAAAAAAAATAAAAAAAATAAAAGCACAATTCACAGATTGAATGGATTAACTTTGTTATCCATTGAAAAGGATATGGTGGATAAATTTGATTATGCAAGCTTTATTAGTGATTTTGCAACTAAAAATGTGAGAATAGTAATGCTTATGTGATAGTTGGTTCAATTGTAAACTGGATATTACTAAAATATAAAACAACAAGACCAGATTTTTATTTTTTTTGAGTATTTGTAATGATTGTTTCCTATCTTAATATATGAAAGTAATTTTTTATTTATAATTTTAATAATTATATATGCAAATAAATTATTTTGTGATTACAACTAAATAAAAAAATTATTATAACTTATCGTTTTATCTATATATATATATTTTTTTCAATATGAAAGGATCCATTTTTAAAATTCGCCTTAGCCTCTAAATCATAGGCCGGCCCTGGCCTTAAACCAAGCCTATAGAGTTTGCATGCCATCTTTGACAATTGGAAGTACGTGCAATTAATGTTGGAGAAAAGGTCAAAATTTTTGAATTGATCATCATGCAAACAACTTTGAAGAATAGGCAAAAAAAAAAAAAAAAAATTATAATATTTTGAGAATAAATCTTGGAGGACTATTGAGGTATGGTTTACACAATTCTTGAATCAAATAATAAAATAACCAAAAATTAGAAGTTTTATGTTTGTTGTGACAACTGCACCAAGTCCGCATTAAAAGCAATTCATGTTCATTTCTTTCCTTCGCAATAAACATAGTCAATCTTATTGATTTGGAGCTGATTTGAAAGATATTTACAGTCACAAACCAGGCTTATAGAGGTGGGCTACCAGTTGTTCCAACAAATTTTTTAAAATTTTTGTAAACATACTTCAAAATTTTATAATATTGTCCGGACTAATTTCTATAAAATGTGTAAAGGGAACAAATTTTTTTAATATTATATAGTAATTATTACAATAAAAATGTAATTTTCAATATTATAAGAGTGTACACATTATATAAATAGTGAAAAATATTATACATGTACTCTTTTTTTTCAAAGAAAACTTATTTGTAAATAAGATGAATAAAATTTTTACCGATGTTGAAATGAGATTGAGGTGGGAAGGAGGTCAATGATAAGAAGTGTAAGTATCTTGTAAATCCCCCTATATTAAAAGGAACAAGCAACTTGTTTGGTTTGAATTTTTAAGATTCACCGTTTAAAAAATTGAATTTTTTTGTTTTTTGTATTTTTTTATTTTTGTTGAATTTTTTTAATATTCTAAACAATTTTTTTAATTTTTAAATACACTTAACATAAATACACTTAAAAAGTTTTGTGAAAAAAATCTTTAGAAAATTCACTAAATACCATATATATATATATATATATATATAATATAAGAATTCAGTATACTTTTCATATTCTTGTGTATTTTTAATTTTGTTACAAATATTTTACTTTTTAGATATATCTAAGTAAGGTGTATCTAAAAAAATAAAAAATAAAATTTACTTAAAATTTAAAAAATATTCACTAAAAATAAAAAAATATGAAAAATAAAAAATTAAATTTTAAAAATTGAAACCAAACCGATGGAATGATTTGGTTTAGTTTTTTAATCCTTTTGAGCCTTAATGGGTGAATCAAATTGTAATGGACAGTTCTTATTTTTTTGAGATTGGAACTGAATTATTCCTGAAAAAAATTGGACCAAAACATACAATTTGGACCAATTATAATGAATATATGGTCTGACCAACATTTTTTTAGGGTAAGTTGGAACAGTGGCCCCTACATTTTATCTATTTTTTCATTTTGTTTTTTATATTTTTAATTTGTTTAATTTTAATATTTAATTTTAAATTTTGTGTCAATTTGATCTAATTGATAATATCGTTAATGTTTTTTATGCAAATTTGTAACTAAATTGATTGAAGTTAACTCACTTAGTTGAGTAAATTTATAATTTTAATCTTAAAAATATGACATATGATATTTATGTGCGTATTTTTTATAAAACATACTAAAAATTATAATCAATTGAATGAAATTGAAACAAAATTATAAAATAAAAAATTAAAATCAAATTAATTAAAACTATAAAAACTAAAATAACACCAAAATTAAAATATGGAGATTAGAGTCGTAATTTGTCTTTTCCGTTTTAACACTCCAAGTCAAGTCATTGAAGAATTAATGCCAACTCCAACTGACAAAATTGGAATCAAAGAAAAAAATAGTATTAAATTGGGAAAGAATTTTCTGAGTGAATTCCCAAATATGTTTGGACCCTCAAAGTTAGGGATTCTTGTGACTTCCAAAATAATATGAATTAATTATGCATTTTTTTTGTTTTTATTTTTGTTTTTGTTTTTGTTTTTGTATTTTTTTTTTCTTTCCTTCTTAGACCAATCACAAGTGACTAAGGATTATAGGGTTGTGTTTTTTTAGAGTTCTGTAACATTGTTGGTGAGTTCTTTAATAAGACCATCCCCACGATGGTCCCCTATTCTGCATCCGTCAGCTTTTGTTCGTCTATGTGAATATACCTAATTTCAGGTCTGGAAATACTATTGTAAGGGACTCACAACAAGAACTGCTGCGAGTAAAAAAGACGTCGTTTTGACTCCTAGATGTATATTCAAGTAAAAAAAAAAAAGGAAAGAAGGGGAAAAAAAAAAGGGGGTTATTAAGAGGGTTTGGACCGACCACTTAAAGAGAATAAATATCTTGAACCACTATGCTACTTAATCTACTCTTTAATATTTTGGACATATATTTTATTCTCAATTGTTTTTATGTAAAAAATTATTCATATATATATATGTTTATTTACCTAACTTAAGAATAAATATTACGTATGTCAATTATTTTGAATGGTGTCATTAATCAAAAAATTATATGTACGTAAATCAAATTAGGTGGATGTCATTTAATATCATTTTACCATCCAGTTCTTAATTTTATAGTGAGAAAGAAAATAGTGTCCGCCAAAAAATTATTTATATATATATATATGTTTATGTACCTAAGCTAAGAATAAATATTACGTATACCAATTATTTTAAATGGTGTCATTAATTAAAAAAAAAATTATATGTACATAAATCAAACTAGGTGGATGTCGTTTAATATCATTTTATCATGTAATTCTTAATTTTATAGTGAGAAAGAAAATAGTGTCCACTTAGTTAAAATTACGAGCTGCATGGTAAAATGATATTAAATGGCATCCACCTAATTTGATTTATGTACATATAATATTTTGATTAATGACACCATTTAAAATAATTGCAATATGTAATATTTATTCTTAAGTTATGTACATAAACATATATATAAATAATTTTTTGCATAAAAAAAATTTTGAAAGATATTTTCATAAAGTAATAAATAAAATATATGTAAGGCCAAGTTTGGCAAGTTGAAAAAAAGTCAAAAAGTCAAAAAGTTACTCAAAAAGTTAAAAGTTATCACTATTCACCAAAAGTTAAAAATTACGGCTGCACAACTCTCAATCCTAATTTTTCCCTACACACTAATTTATACAATTTTTTAATACACATTTTTCCATAAAAAGTCAAAAAGTTAACCCAAACATCCATATTTTTTTCCTCAATTTTTTAATCCAAAAAGATAAAAAGTGCACTTATTTAGGACACCTCAAATAACCCCTAAGTAGCACAGTGGTTTAAGATACTTTTTCTCCCCAGGTGGTTTGGGTTCAAGCCCTCTTAACAACCATTTTTTTTAAATACTTGAATATGCATCTAGGAGTCGCAGCAGTTATCGCTTTGAGTCCGTCACAGCAGTATCCTCGAACCCCTTAATTTCCAACAACTCTTTGAAAGAGAAAATATTTAGGGTCGGTTTGGGATTTAAGTTGGTTTTTTAGTTTTTTGTTGTTTTAGTATGAGGTTAAAAATTTCGTTTGGAATGAATTTCTTAATTTTTTTGATTTGTGAGAGAAAAAATAAAATAATTATGGTTTGGATGTAATATTTTATTTTATTGACTTTTTAGCCTGTTTGGAATCGATTATTTATTATTATTTTTTTTTGACTTTTGTGAGACAAAAAATAAAATGATTATGATTTGGATGTGATAGTTTATTTTCTTAAATTTTAGCCTATTCTTTTTTTTGTAACTATTTTAGTTTCGTAACCTTATGCCAAACGAGTGCTTATCCTTGTAGAGAGGGGTTCGGTTTGAGTAGTGATTAGAGAGAAAACTATGCTAATGGTCCAATAATGGTGGAATGGTTGGAGAATGAGTAGCTAGATGAGGGTGAAGCAAGTAACTCAAGAAGAAATATATGGCAGTGCACAAATGAGTAGCATCTCCTCCAAATCCCCAATTATTCTCTCTTGGGCTAGGAAATGAGTCCTATTTATAGGCTTTTCCTTGGTACCAAGAGGATACCAAGTGGCCAAGTAGAGAGAAGACATGTGTTCCAGAGGATCACATGAAATATTCTACCGTAAGCTACCAGGCTGGAAGTGACACGCGTCCCTCTGCATGTACTGTGTACTATCTGTTTAGCACAACTGCCTCAGCGAGTGCACTTGCGGCGAGAGTATTTGCTGCAACTTGCCTTCTTAGCATGAACCTTACAGACGCCTCAGCGAGTGCACTTGCGGTGGGAGTGTTTGCCGCTGCAACTCGCCTTCTCAGCGTGAACCTTGGCAAGTGCACTTGCGGTGGTAAAACATTGCCGCTGCACTAGTAAAACCTTGCCATTGCACTTACCCTCTCAGCTTAGTTTGGCCAATACATGCATTCTTAAGACTTCATAGCCTGCTATTGGCCATGTTTCGTGTTCTCCTCAGCGAAATCTCCACCCTTAGCCACCTAACCACAAACTCTCTAGCTTCCCAGGGTAAAGGCCACAGCCAAACCTGCTATTAGCCATGTTGTGCCTTAGTACCAATCCTAAAGGGCTTTTTTAAGTCCTGCTTGTGCGACTAAGGCAAGTCCATGACCTATGTAATGGAAATGGAGTCCCTTACACTTGGGCTACCCTGCTCCCATCTTCGCAGGATTGCCGCGGTATACTGGTTTACCTTTGGGCCTGCTATCAGCTCCAACCAGTGAGATATGGGACTGCTATCAATCCTAGGCCTGCTATCAGTCCTAGGCTTACTATCAACCTTTACTTGTGGAGGAGAAATTTCTCCCAAAGGCTACTATCACCTTGGTGGGGTGCCTCCCTTCGCAAGTTAGTTGCGGTGGTTGTCGTAGTTGCTATGGCCATTTCCCGCGACAAGTTCAGATGGTAGTCTCGATAATATTAGAGATGGCGGCGTCGACAAAATGCCTCCGCAACTTGGTCGCTGCAAGTGTTGCCTCTACAACTTAGTTGCTCTGGTTTTCTCTTTTCCTTAGCAATTTTAGATGGCGGCGCTGAGGCAAAATGTCTTAGTAACTTGACCGTTGCAAGTGTTTCCTCTGTAACTTCACTTAGACATTTTCCTTCGTGGAGTCTGTTTGGATCTTTGGCAGGTCGGACCTGCTTCGGCCCATTTGTTAGCCCATTTCCCTTAGGCTTTAGCCTATGCTCCTTTAGTCATTCTTGGTCTCCTTAAAGGGGCAACCTCAGCACTTAAGCCCATACTTAATTTGGACCTTAATTTCTAACCCTCTACATTTGCCCACTGCGAGTGTGGGGACACACCCCTTGTTTCCCACACATGCATTACGTCAGCAAGTAACCCAGGGGTTGTATCGGTTGGGTCAGAAGTTGCGTCGGTTGAGCTAGAAGTTGCATCAATTTTCTACAAGGTCATAATGGTCCTAGGAAGGCGTGTGGGCACCTCTTCGTTGCTTTCTTTATAAATAGGCCCCTTGGGTCCACCGGTCCCCTACTTCCAGTCAAAGCCTATCTTCTTGTCTTCTTCTATCTCTAGTCTCCATTTTCCAAAGTTTTCTTCTCATTTCTTTATTCTTCTTCATGGCTACCTCCAGATTCTTAGTCGGCAAGACTGTCCAACTCCATTCTGAATGGAGGAGGGCTTCTTACTTCGGGGGGCTCGCTGACCCATTTTGGAAGATGGTTGAGTCTTTTACCCAAGATGCTCCTCCTTTAGAGGAACCCTTGCTTCCTTTCAGCGAAGCCTTTTTGGACGTCGTTGACATGGTCAACCCCACGTCGGTTTGTTCTGAGTTGAACGCGGTGACTTTCTACACTTTTACATTTATTATCGCACTCATTCGGGCCCTTTGGTCGACTGGCCCCTTTGGGTCGATGACATTTTGGCAGATGATGACTTCTCGTGGCGTTTGAAGGATGTCTGCCTTTGCAATGCTGTTTTGGTTTCGAAGGAGTTGTCCATTCGGAAAGTTCAGATCAACACTAATGTTGCCGTCTCTCGTTAGAGTCGTGACATACACACGTTCGTTCTTGCTTAAGGAGAGGTAACCCCGACTTTGGAAGATATTCTTGTACTGTTGTGCCTCAACGCTCGTAGGGACTTCATTTTTGACCCTACATCTCTCACTGCTGCAGAGAAGATCGCAGTTATTGCCCTTCAAGGCGCCTTCTGAGAGGCACGAAAGTTTGGTTCTTAGTATAACCCCAGGACTAGAGAGTTATTGCAGGAGAGGCCAAAGAGAGATAAGGCAACATATCTCTCTTAGCTAAAACACTTATTCAAGGATATGCAGCCGCTAGTGGGTGATATCACCGAAGGTAATCGCTAATCTATAGTTAGTCCGGGTTACTGCGGCAACTTGTATCTTGTCGCTTTTGTAAGATGCTTCATCTCTTTCTTCATTCTCCCCAGTAATCCCGCTGAAAGTATCAATCCACTAGTGTTTCTCCTTGCTGTCAAGCTTTGCAGCGACCACCAGATCCCTTTGGCTCCCCTCTTCTTGGAGAATCTATACTTCCGTCTTGATCTCATTTATGAGGACATGGAGAGGTCCATGGGTCGTTATGATGTGTGGAGTTTTGTGCACACTCAATTTCTAACTGCCTTCTTCTATGAACGGTTCCCTACCATGGGTCCCGTTCCCAAGAAGCACGAACCCTTTTATACTGAGAAGGTCCTAAATGTAGAGGGTCATCTCATCCTAGATACAGAGGGACGGGTCATCACTGGACAAGCACACAACTCTTTTCCCCGCATCTCCAGATGGTCTGGCATCGGTACAAATAGGCCTTTCATGGATTACATTGATCGCCTGGAGGATTGTGTGTTCCGCCCTTATACTCAGACTTTCCTAGGAATTTCAATTGTTCTTTTCTACTCTTCAGAGGTTCGGCACATTGACCTTTCTGTTGAGGATATCCCAGCAACTCTTCTAGTGGTCGCCATGAGGCGGCCTGGATATTTGCTGGTATGGAACGAGGAGGGCATGCCTAGTGTCGTCTACTGACCAGACAGAGTCTTCAGGCAATTTGGCATAGATCAAGGCATTCCACACATGCACCCTCCTCAGACAGACTTTTATTTGAGCTTCTGTCGGTTCACCAGCAATCATACTCTTCTTCTTGTAGAGGGCTTTGGTGTTATGGAATTTCCTTCGCTTAGGAGAGAATGTGCTTCTCCCCAAGCCACAAGTTGTGTTGGCACCGCAACCTCAACTCCTTATTCAATTTCTATAACAGTGATCCAGTGGTCCCCGCTGTGGAACCTATCTCACAACTTGACTTATCTCTTCGTTTTTTTTCTGGTCGTGGAAAACAGACCAGTTTATTTTGCCGCTTCAAACTACTATTTTTACCTATTGCAAAGGAACCCCCTTCGGTTGAAGCAATGCATGTCCAGCCTTTGCAAGTTTCTCTTCCCCCTATTAGTGCATTAGTGAGAATGACGCGCGCTCAGCTAAAAGCAGCCTAAGATGCGGTGGCATCAATTGCTGAGGCCCGTGCCTCGCCATCTAGGAAGAGACCTCGAGATGTACCAACACTTGTCATGTTCTACTTTCTTTTATCTAAACCTTTTGTCCCCATTCTAATGGTTACATTGTCTTCTTCTTTTCAGGGCTTGTTGGCTTCGGAGCATGGCATTGCTTTAGCCACCTCATCTTTAGGCCTCGGAGGCCCTTCGATCATTATTGGGCTTTCTTCTGACTCAGATGATAATGACAACCTTCTTATTGCTTTGAGGGTTACCAGACTCAAAACCTGCAGACTCGTACTTTTAGAGGCTGAGGAAGAATCGGTTGTTGGGGTTAAACCACCTACTGAGGTTGAACAAGTTATCGAGGCAAAGCCAATCGTAGAGGCTGAGCCAATTGCAGAGGGTAAGGATATAGAAGAAGACCATAATATTCTCCCTATCAAAAGTGAACAAGTCCTCCATGTCGTGGGAATTGCAGAGGGCGACATGCCCATTGAGGGTGTTAATGCTCCAAGCATCGCTGATCTTGTATATTCCAACCACTCATCTGTGGGTGGTGAGGACTTTGTCCTTGAGACTCCAAGAGAGGAGCGTGGAGTAAGGGAGCCATTAGAAGTTGAGCCACCCCGAACAGAGGCTGGGTCAGGGAACTCTTCTCACTCTACTCAGTCCCTTTAGTTCAGCACAGTACAACCTCAAATGTCCTAGTTGCTGAGGAAAATGAAAATGTAGCGGCCGCTCCCACGTGGGCCCTCCAAGTTTGGCTCAACTTGCAGAGGCAACCGCTAATGTGATTGCTCCTCCTGCTACTGTTCCCATTGGTACTTCTTCTCTAGTTGCTTTAGCAACTTCGGAGCAACTTGCTGATCTGTACCCCACTCATTTTCTTGAAGTACCAGCTAACCTTGGGGTATCTGTAGACACCCCATTTTTGACTGCCCTTACGACTTGGACGTCACCACTTGCACACCCAATGATGAATGTATATGTTTGTCAAGTGCTCAAAGTCCTCAACGGAATGTCACAGCTCTGAGCCTCAAAACCTTGCAAACCTTGTGCCTTCTTTTTGCACCAAAACCCCATATTTTCAAACTTGAAAAACCTGGGACCTGCAGGCCCATTTTTGTGGGCTGCCGGCCATTCCTTTTGGCTGCCGGCCATCATTGTGCCTTGCCATCCAAGTGTGTGGCCTGCCGGCCACAAGTGTGTTTTGCAGATATTTTCTGCCAGCTGTGCCTGTTATTTGCACAGATGTTTGCATCTACCTACACGTGTATGGATGGATGTTTTTGAGGGGGTGTGATGTTTTTCTATAAATAGAGGACCTCTCCTCCATTTTTAAAGGTTAGAAAAATTAGAACAAAATTAATTTTCTCTCTCTACAATTCTCTCTCTCTCTCTCTTGAAATTTCTTGAGCTTTTGCCTATACACTCTTAACCAAACCTTTCAATCTTTGAGCTAAGGACTTTTGAGCCTACTTTGAGCTCTTGAGGGTGTGTATATGTTGAAATGTTTCTTAAAAGTGTTCTTGTCTTCAAGAGGTATAAGGCTTAGCTTGTTTCATTGCTTTAGTTGCTTCTTTTCCTACTATTTTTCTACTGTTTTTGGGCTGTATAAACTCTGTATTTTTAGGCTGAAACTTGCGATGTAAGGCCTTAAAGGGTGAAGGGGTGGTTCACATTTCTTTCCACCTTGCGTCTCTAGCCTTTACCCTTGTGTTTCCCACTTTTACAATATCTTTTTTTGAGCTTTTAAATGCTGAATTTCAGAGTTTTTCAGAGGCTAAAAATCATATTTTGAAGTCTCAAAAATGGAGGGGTTAGCCACCCCTCCTTTGGCTTGTTTACTAGCTTAAATTTCCTATTATTTTAGCTTACTCTTTTAGCTATTTTTACTTCAATTCCAATACTGTTTTTATGTGTTAGTTTCATTTATGCTTTGTATAGCATGCTTGTAGTGTAATGGTCCTCATAGGCTTGATGGTTTAGGCCTTAGCCACCAACCTATTTGAGTTGATAGTATTTATTTCAAGCTTTCCATACTTGTGATTACCTCTAATCACCTTTGTAACTTCCCTCTTTTCTTGACTTTTATTTTGTTTTGAAAGTTGTTTCAAGCCACTTGTTTGTTTAAACATGAGATTGAGGTATTGTGCTTAATGGTTTAATCCCTTTGGGGGTTCATTACCAACGACATGAAGCTTCTCTCTTGCCTAAAACAACTCTTGGTTTGATGCTTCTTTCCATTAGAGGACTTAAAGCTCACCTTGTGGACTTAATTGATTAAAGAATTAAAAGATAACTAAAATGAAGTAATAAAATTGGTGAAGAAAAATGTGCAAGATAATAATTTGGTTAGGGTTCAATCGGACGTTAATTGAACCCTTAAGTCTTGAGTCATTTAATATTCATTAGTGATGAAAACAGTTCAAGATTCATTGTCAACTACTTCCCTTGATCTTTCATGACAGGGAGGCGGTTTTGAGAGTCTTATTTTGTTGCATTCATTGAACTTGCACACTTGATTCATAAGCTATCATGCAATGAAATTGCATCCATTGGTGGTTTGTGAATTAAACTTACTACTCTTTTGAGCTATTTGATGATAAGGATGGGTGAGTTGTGCAAGCAACCCTTGAGAATACCCTATGCATGCTCTGTTTGTTCTTTGTTGCAGGAGGAAGAACCATGCAACGATGGCTGGTAGGCCACTTTTTATGGCCAGCAGGCCACCATTAGTGGACGGCAGACCATCACTCCTGGCGGAATGCCCGGGGGGTACCCGCGCGCGTTAAACAGTTCGGACTCCCGAGATCTCTTTGATCTCAAGTTTCACGAGTGCAATGTGAAACATAGATGAGAGTCCAGATTTGGCAACTTTTATTGAAAATCTATTTTATTGCAATTTTGTCAAAAATGGACTGCGTCATCAGATCTCAGAGTCGCCACCTAATATTTTGGGAAATTAGGAAACCCATGACTCGGTACCAAGGCCACTGTTCGTCGTAACCAAGGATGCTTGGCTCGGAACCTTAGGTATGAGAGGGGAAGGTCAATAATGAGCACCCCCACTCACCCGATCAAAAGATCGGCCTCTACTAAACCATGATATGACTTTTATTTTATTTATATGTTTATGTTCTGATTATTTTAGTAAATCCTAAAATTTACTATGTGAAGCATACAAATATAGACTAGTTTGCTCGAATTGGAACAATTCAACTTCATGTTTGTTTTTCGAAAAGGGTTTGAATTTGCCACTTGACAAAGTGGGCTTAAAGTTTGTGAATTTGCCACTACAAAGTGGGCTTAAAACGTACAGTCGTTGAATCATTCCAATTCATGCAACTAGCCTTCATCCACAGGCAGTCAAACAGTTTATCATTTAATCAATTAGCCTCATGGCAGGATGCTAAACATAATAAGAAAAACACACACAAATGAGATGCTAAAGCGTAAAAACTCACAGATTTACCGACGACCCTCGAACAGCTACAAAACAAAGTTAGTAAAATATGCATGATCTTATATACAGAATCCTAATGCAATTCACTCATGAGATGCACTAAAGATTTGGCTTCTAGAATATGGCATGTGAAACATTGCAAAACATGTGATAGGGCACAAAATCATGGGATAATCAATTGAAGAATAAAGATGCAAATTTAGCCAAATCTTAATGCATGGAACATGGATGTAAAGCATGGATATGCATGGCATGTCAGATATATACATACACACAGTTAGGGAAAGCGATAAAAGAATGGGATAGAAAGAAGCGGGGTGGGGGGAATTATTACAATACTTGAATTATTACAGATCCGAATAAAGGAGGGAGAGAAATAATAAAACAAAATAAAAACCTCACCAAAACACTCAAAATCAAAATTAAAAAAAAATAAAAGTTTGAAATCCCCGGCCATTTATCAAGTCCTCATGCCTCAGCCTATGTATTCATCTTCAATGGAGGGTCCCACCAATTTATGTTAACTTTAGAAGAGCAGCAAGGCAACCTGCCATCCCTTGGATTTGAGAAGTAGCACAACAAGCACAAAAGGGAGCCCTCCGAAGTAGATGACAAGCGAAGCAAAGCAATCGCCAATTAGACCAAACAATGCTATGAGCTTTTCTTGTGAACCCCAATTTCGAGTCTTCAAGGGTGGTGTTGCGAATCAAGGACAGGAGTGGAGGCTAAGGGTTTCTTCAAAGAAAATGAGAGAGATAGAGAGTGCAGGGAAAGATTTCTTCGAAAAAGAGAGAGAGAGAGAGATGGGTATCTCTCTAGAGAGAGAAAAGGTGGTGGGTCTCTAGAGAGAGAGAGGTGCCATGTGAGGGTGTGTGGGTTTGCTCGGTTAGAGAGAGAGAGAGAGAGGTGCCGTGTGAGGGTGTGTGGGTGTGTGCTACCGGCGGTGGTGTGTTGTGTTGGGTTGGTCGGGTGTGAGTGTGTGCATGGTTGAGGTGAGGTGAGTTGTGGTGTTTAGAGAGAGCGGTGATGGGTCTTCCTCCCGTGGGTGTGTGCATGGCCAACCGTGAGCTGTGTGTGTGTGATCAAGGGTGATGGGTCTCTCCCTCCTTGCTGCCGTGTGTGAGGGCCATGGTGTATGGGTGTGTTAGAGGGAGAACTGGCCGTGTATGGACTGCTATGGCAGTGGATGTTGGTGTGTTGGGTGGCTGGGTTGTGTTGTGGCCATGTGGTGTGTTGGGTGGCTGGGTTGGTGAAGAGAGAGAGACCCAGCCGTGAAGGCATGGCTGTGATGGTTTGTGCCGTGTGATCATGGTGGTGTGAGAGTGAGGAGTGTGTGGTGCCGTGCATGCCGTGTGATCATGGTAGTGAGTGTTAGTGAGAGAAGAGAGAGAGAGAGCCGTGGGTGTCTTGTGATGTGGGTTTGGTGTGTTGGTGAGCTTGCATGGCTGAGTGTGTGTGTGGGGGTGCTACTGTGAGTGTGCCGTGAGGGAGAGTGAGTGAGGGATCCGGTGGTGGTGGATCATGGTGAGTTGGGTGATGGCTGGTGAAGCTCCGGTGGTGGTGATTGTGTGTGTTCATGGTGGAGCCGTGTGTGGCTGGTGAAGCTCCGATGGTGTGTGCATGGTGTCTTCCCCCGTGAGAGATGGTGATGTGTGTGTGTTGGTGTATCTATGGCTGCTGCCGTGAGGTGAGAGAGAAGAGAGAGAGAGAGAGTGTTTATGCTGGGGTGGTGTGTGTAAGGGAGGGAGAGAGACCCCGAGCTCCCCTTCTTCTCCTCTACCCGTGTATTATCTAGCCCATTTCTCCTCTCTCAACCGTGTCTGAGTGTGTATTGTGTCCCCCTTCCCTCCATGTGTGCTGGGTCTGTGTGTTGTATCTCTCAAAGCTTTTGTGGTGAAGCCCCCCCTCAAAACAAATCAAGTTTAGTTCCTCCTCCCTTTTTTTCTTACCCGTGTGTTCCTCTCTTTCTTGATCAGTGCCTTCTCCTTCCCTTTTATCATTTTTTTTATTGATCTTCACTTTTCTTTTTCTTCTTTTTTAAAAGAGAGAACCCATCCTGGCCCCAGAGAGCACATGTATGTGTGTTGTTTTTCTCTCGTCCACCCACTCTCACCTGCTCTCCTCTTTTTTTGTCAATCTTTACATCTCTTCTCCTTTTTCAATCTTCTTTACCTGCTCCCCTCTTATCTTCCACCGAAAGCAAATACCGACCCCATTTTTTTTTTTATTTTTTTTATTTTCTATTTATATTGTTTTTTTTCTTTTTATCATTTTCTTTTGTTTATAAAATATTTATCAATTTATATAAAACACACCTAAAACAAATATACACACACATAAATAAAATTATAAAATACTACAAATTACCAAAATATTAGTGATGCCTTTTTCTGGTGATGATGGTCAAAATAAAATGCCCAATTCTTAGGACCGGTCAAAATGGGGTGTCTACAGGTGGCCACCAATGCAAAACCCAGCAGTGTATTTTTTAAACAGAACAGAGTTGGTCTGGAGATGGAAAACAGTGTAAGTGTTTTACTGTGCAACAGAGGCTTCATAGAAGCAGAACAGTGGCCTTTTCGGGTGGAAACCGCGTTCATGTATGAGTCTTCCATCGATCCTCGAGATCCGTGTTGTAATAATATTAGTGTTGTGCTTAAAGTAGTGGCTTTGTAATTAATTAGTTAGAATAGCTAATTGTCTCATATTGTAATTATTTTAATTAGCTAGAATATTTAATTAATTCTATTTGTAAAATTAGTTACGTAGCTTAGCTAAATTATTTATTTGGGTTTGTAATAGTTAATTAATTAGCTTAGCTTTAATTACTTTAGCTAGTTAGTTTATTCGGACCCTCCTTCGCGAGGGTGAAATGTTGTAATAATGTGTATGTCTTCCAACCCCACACCCTTCTCCCTTTTATTTACTAGCTTATAATGGTTAGTTTAGGGTATCATGTTTCGATTAGCTTTCTCTATGTTTTCATCCACTTGTTTTGCATGCATCGAGGTTTGGTTCATCATTCTAACTTGCATTGTTATTGCTCACACTTCTTTGAATACGTGCTTAGACCGCATGATATCGAATTGATTCACATGTCATTTTAAGTAACCGAGCCTAGTAAATTGCATATCGCATGCGTTGCATTAGTCATATTGCCTAGTTAGGATCATGCATCTTTCTAACTTTATCATCTTTTTGGCATGGAGTACTAGGTGAGTCTTTACTTGCTTTAGCATAATTACATGAGTGTGATTGTTGCCATGTTTAGCATGTTTGCCATAAGGCTAATTGCTTAATTGATAAACTGTTTGAATACCTATAGATGAAGGCTAGTTGCTTGAATTGGGATAGTTTGATTCATGTACATTTAAGCCCACTTTTTTCAAGTGGCACATTCATAAACTCTTTTCAAAATAAACATGAGCCAAATGTTCTAATTATTGCAAATTAGTCTATACTTGTGTATGTGCGCATCACATAGTAATGCTAGCCTAATAACCGGAACGAGAGTATATAATGTAGATAAGATTCATATCATGATTAGTGGAGGCGATCTTTGATCGGGTGAGCAGGGCTGCTCAATTCATAACCTTCCCCTCTCGTACCTAAGTTCCCGAGCCGAGACAATCTTGGTGATGACGGACACGTGGCCTTTGGCACGAGTCATGGGTTTCCTAAATTTATTAAAATATTTAGGTGGCGACTCTGTATCTAACAAAGTAGTCCATTTTTGAGATTTTTTATTCAAAATTGATTTTCCAAAAATATTTGCCGGATTAGGACTCTTTGGTATTTATCTATTTCACATTGCACTTTTGGAATCAAATTCAGAACTGCGGGAGTCCGATACTATAGGGCTTATTCGATTTCCAAAAGGGGGCACGAAAAAGTCGAGCTATAGTATCACAAGACTTTTATACTAGGATTGACACTACTATTGTGCCAGATTTGACTGTTGGGGATTACCACATGGACGACCTTTTCTTGAAGCGGCGAGGAGATGCAAGCAGTTTCGGCTTATCTCGCGAGATCAGCTCGCCTGGCTACCTCCCAGTATCCACTCACTCCAACACTGTTGGGCAGTCATCTCCGGGAGAGGTTCGTCGTCCCTAAAACTTTGGCCGCTCTGCAAGTCTTCCTCCCGTAGTTCAAGTTAGTAATGGTATGAGAGAGTCCTCATAGTTTTCAGTGGGAGTTTCTTTTCTGAGCTATTAGGTCTCCGCTGAAGTTGCTCCTATCCATGTCTGTATTTAGGCATTGCACCCTAGCACCTTCACTGCTTTCAATGTACCAGGCCCGATGGTGTAGATAGCATTGTCAGAGTCCTTTACCAGTTTCATTCGCGGCCTTGCCACAAAGTAGGTTCTGACAACTTCTGACAAGTTTGTAGAGAGTGCTGAGGAAAATCATAGTGGCTTCGAAAGAAATGGCTTAGACTTGTCATGGATGAGAGCTAGGCTCCAAGCAGTTGACGGCTTTCTTGAGCACATAGAAATGTGGTCATGATTGCCTCATTGGAAGAGACCATTAGAGACTGTGAGGGTGCTTTAGAGTAGCACCACCAGAACCTGGCTCGGTTCAAGGAGAAGGACTTTGCTCTTGTTGCCCAACTGCCCCAAGATGTGACTTTGATGGACTCACTGATGAAGGGTTTAATTTGATGCATTTGTGATTTTGCTATAATTTCTTCCTCCTCTTTTCTTTTGTTATGCTTGCGACACCTTTTCATTTCCTCTTCTTTGTCACAACTTCTTTTCAAACATTGTGATTATGTTCTGGAAGTTTGAATTTTATGAAAGTATGGATGTTTTGTAGCTTTTTTGAGTTTCATCTCATCGCTCTCTGTACATTGCTTTTACATATTTTCTAAAGATAAGCAGAACTCTTGCCATGACCAAAACTTCATCATGACTAAGTTTTTACATGGATAAAACTTCACCAAGTATGGAAAACTTTCTTCACACTAAGTGTTTACAAGAGTAATAGGTTTACTAAGTGTATGACACTTTCTTTACACTTTGTTTTGGAAATATTAACAAGAGAAACTTATAAATTTTCTAGAAAAAAGAAATCAAAGGAAGTATTCCTTTACATGCTTAGCGTTGATAGGGTCGGTTCTGAACCAGTCATATACTCTTGTCAACTTGTAATACCCCTACTGCTTGCCTCAGCAATTTTGTAAGGGCCTTCCTACCTTGGTGAGAACTTGGGGCTTGGTTGTCCTCGCATAATCGCGTCCACCGTCTTCCATACCAAGTCCCCCTCTTTAAACTCCCTGCATTGAACAGACTGATTGTAGGCGCAAGCTATGGATTGATGGTACTTTTCCATCGCCCGCGAGGCCCAATCTCTTCTTTCTTCGGTTGCCTCTATGTCGTTCCTCCTAGTATCTGGTACTAAGTGTGCAGACATAGCCATTCTTGCCGAGGGTACTGCTAGCTTAATTGGTAACACAACCTTAGATCCATACACTAGGGAAAATGGGGTTGCCTGGGTCGGCTTGCTCTTTGATGTTCTGTATGCCTAAAGTGCTATGGAGAGTTGTTCAGACCATGTGCCCCCTGCTTCATCCATCATTTTACTCAATATTCGGATGAGAGTTTTGTTGGTTGCCTCAGCTTGTCTATTCCCTTGAGGATAATATGGAGTAGACTTGTGATGCTTGATTTGGTAGGTGTCTAGCAACCTTCCTACATGACGATTTACGAAAGGAGTTCCATTATTAGACAACATCACTTTGGATATGCCAAACCTACAAATGATGTTTTCCTTGATGAAGTTGGCCACTCTTGCTCCGTTTGCTTTCCTCATTGGTATAGCCTGTAACCATTTGGTGCTAACTTCAGTCATTGCAAATATCCATATGTGGCCTTTGGATTGCTGCGCTATAGGACTTACCAAGTCAAATGCCCAAGTATAACATAGGTAGGGGGTCTTGATGTTGTGTAGCTTAATCACCGATGTATGTATCAAGTTCCTGAACTTTTGATAGGACTGGTATCTTTTTACAAAGTTTTTATCATCTTCTTCCATTGTCGGCCAATAGTAGCCGAGGTGGATAAGGTGTCCATATGGTCGCTACCCTCCTTGATGCTCTACTTTGTGGGCTTTCCTTACCACTTCGTTTGCCTCATTTTTTGATAAACACGCCAAATGCGCCCCTTCAAAGCTTTTTCGGTATAGCTTGCCTTGGTCAAGGAAGAAGTGGAGGTCCCGCCTCTTGACTCTGATTGCATCAGCTTTGTTCTCAGGCAGTGTGCCACTTCTAAGATAGTCAATATATGGCTATCTCCATTCTTCACTCCTTAAGAAATTGGCTTCCTCTTCTTTAGGATGGGATTGACATTTTGCACATTGCCTCTGCAAGTACTTTCCTTCTCCATCTCTAGCTTGTAATATCCTTGCCTCTGCATCCGTCGATATAGACTGATATCTCCATCTCCGCAGGACTTAGCATGGATCTACTTAAGCTTGTAAGTTGCTTCTTGTCTACTGATGCACCTTGCTAATAGGTTGTTGGGACCACGAAAATACAACTCTCCTCTAAGGAGCAAGAATGATGCAAGTTTTGCTGGCCTAATTGTTCATTGGCCTATTTTCAACTGTCAGATTATGTCTACTTTCCATCCCTCAGCATTTTACTCTGTATGTCATTCGGCTAACACTGCTGGTGTTGCTCTTTTCTCGATGACAATGGCTATACTATCATCTGGTATGTCCACCATTGCCGCTAGTGTAGCCAAGACATCAGGAAACGGTTGTGTGTTCGAGGGGTGTGCTGGATTTGGACATCATCAAACTGAGTGAGCAACTTTTGAATGGTGGTGCGATATGGGGCCAAAAGAGGTTCCTTCAAGGCAAAATCACCCAGTGTTTGCTTGACGACTAACTTGGAGTCACCCTAAATTTTCAACTTGCAGAGGCCTTTCTTTTGGGCAGCAATCAAACCCAGTATTAATGCCTTATATTCAGCCTCGCTGTTTGAACATTCAAAGTCAAGCTTGTATGACAAATGGTTTCTCTCTCTCTTGACTAGTGAGTGTTATGCCAGCTTCATCTTTCCCAGCTTCGAAGGCTCCATCAAATTTTAAGTCCCAATAATTCTCAACTGCAGTTGTTAAGACATGGACCTCACTAGGTAAAGGTACCTCTACAGGTTCATGGTCACCAGATGGGAATTGTGCTAGCAAGTCTATAAATGCTTGGCTCTTAATAGCCTTGAGGGTAATGTAAGTGATGTTATATTCTGCTAGAGCCAAGAGCCATCATGCCATTCTTCCAGTTAGAGCGAGTTTGCTTAGTAAGTAGCTGATCGGATCACTCTTGGTCACAACCTGGATTAGGTGTGCCAAAAAATAGTGGTGCAACTTCTGCACTGTGAAGATTAAGGCCAAACAATGCCTTAGGCACCATTGACTTTGCGATTGATGTAATAGACTGGTGTAGCTAGTTTCTCATGCTTCTTGGAGGGGTTTAGTCTCCTCGGATATGATAGCCCTACAGTTCGGACTCCCGCGGTTCTGAATTTGATTTCACAAGTGCAATGTGAAATAGTGAAAACATAAAAGAGTCTAAATCCGGTAAATCATTGGAAAATCAATTTTTAATAAAAAAATGTCAAAAATGGACCGCATTGCCAGATTTTAGAGTCGCTACTTAAATATTTTTGAAAAATTTAGGAAACCCATGACTTGTGCCAAAGGCCACTTATCCGTCATCACCAAAGTGTCTTGGCTCGAGATCTTAGGTATGAGAATGGAAGGCCATGAATTGAGCACCCCACTCACCGATCAAAAATTGGCCTCTACTAATCATGATGTGATTCTTATGTACAGTATATGCTCTTGTTCCGATTATTATGTTATCTTTACTATGTGATGCACACAAGTATAGACTAATTCGCCTACTTTGGAATGTTTTGATTTCATGTTTGTTTGAAAAGAGTTTTGGATATGTGCTACTTGAAAAAGTAAGCTCACATTTACATTAATCAAATCATCCCAACTTAAGCGAAAAAGCCTTCATCCACAGCATCCAATAGATATAACAAATATGCACTTAGCCTCATGGTAAACTTGCTTGATATGGCTACACAAACACACACATGCAATATGCTAAAGCAAGAAATGCTCACCTAGTACTCAGCCAAGGCAAGCCAAAAGAAATAAAACCGTTAAAAAAATGCATGCTCTACCATGCAACTAACTAATGCAACATATACAAAATGCAACTACGAGGTTCAGTTTTTAATGTGTCATGTGAATCACCTTAACATGCTGTAGCACACGTATTCAAGCGAGTAAGGAAATGACAATATGGTTAGAATGATGAACCGAACCCAATGCATGCAAAAATATGTATTTACACAAGGGAATGATATGAAACCAAATATGGATGCAACCATCGTAAGCGGATAAATAAAAGGAAGAAAGAAATAGGGGTTGGAAGACATACATAATATTACAATTTTGCCCTCATGCAAGAGGGTCTGCATAAATATCCTAAATAACTAATTATTACAACATCAAATTAATGAATAAGCTAAATTTAACTAATTATAAAAATTCAAAGGAATTTAATTAACTATTTACAACACACTAATTAATCTAAGAGCTACAAGCTAATGAATTCGAATGGGTAGTCGAAGAACCACATATGCAACCGAGAAGATCCTCCCGGAAACTCCCTTGTTCTACTGCCAAATTCTGTTCTGTTTGCAGTTAGAAAATAATTATGTTTTTGCCCCAGCTTCTACTCTATTCTGTCATGAAAATGACATTGCCTGCCTAAAATGGAGTGGCTGGCCGACCTTGAAAAATGGTCGGCCGAATGAAAGGATGGCTAGCCGGCTATTGTTTTGAGGTTTTGCTGTGCTGCAACAGATTGGAAACAGAACAAAAATAGAGCGTTTCCAGGGGATATTTATCCTCTCTGCCTCTCTCTATCATGAAACTGATCGAGGGAAGAGTAAAATCGGTCCACAAATCATCAATTGTCGCAAAATTATTGCATGATGATCTATGAACCAATAGGATAAAAAGATCAATGAAATGAAATGAAAGACCAACAACGCCTCTTTCTTTTCATAGAGTTACCTCAAAGAAAGGAGTGGACATCGCTTTTTGAACCACTGAACGTCACTAGAGTACGCAATGAGTCAAGATGCAATAGGTTCAATTAACGTCTGATTGAACCCGACTTGATTTTATTACATCTTTCACCACTTTTACGCCAATTTTATTAGCCTCTTTTAGCATTACCTTTCCATTACTTAATCGTTTTTGTCCAAAAGTGAGAGTTATGTCCACTAAATAAAAAGAAATGTCAAACAAGAAGTTGTTCTTAGCATGAGAGAGATGTAATGCCTATGGAATAAAAAGCTAAAATCACAAGTGTGAGTACATGTATGAAAACTATGGAATAAAAAACTATCAACTCAAATAGATTGGTGTCTAAAGCCTAAACTGCCAAATCTATGAGGACTTACAATAATACAAACATGATACACAAAGCATAACTAAATAAACACACTAAAACAACCCCAAAAACAGCAAAAATAGTGTTGGAATTAGTTTGAAAAAGTTAAAAAAGTAAGCAAAAGAATAGAGAATTAGAGCTAGTAAGTAAGCCAATGGAAGGGTGGCTAACCCCTTCACTTTTTGAGCCTTAAAATCACATGTTTTAGCCTCATAAAACTCTGAAAAACAGTGGCCAAAAGTTGAGAAACAAATGGGAAACATAAGAATAAAAAGCTTATTGAATAAGGTTCAAAGAAGGGTGGTTAACCCCTCCACCTTTACTAGCTTTTAACTTACAAGTTTCAGCCCACAAAAACAGTCCAAAATAGAGTAAAAACAATAAGAAAAAGATGAGAGAAGAGTAAGCAAAATGTGGCAAGAATTATACCTTTTGAAGAGAAGTCACTCTTTTGTTCACAAACCACAAGATGCTCACTCTCAAGGGCTAAAATTTCAGCTCAATAACCTCTGCAAGGAGCCTCAAAACATTGGTTTAGGAAGTGTATGTATAGTGTATGTATATTGCAAGATAGAGAGGGAGAGTGTTTGGCAAGCTTTGGGCACTTTGATAATTTTTCTAACCTAAAACCAGGAGGGATGGTCTCTATTTATAGAAAAATAGGTTTCCCAATCGGAAATATCTGTATTGAGCTAGCTAGTGCAGTGCATGCACATGGGGGAACAATTGGTAGCAAAATATCTGCCAGCCTAGAAACATAACCGGCCAGCCATGTAGGGGACGACCGGCCACTAAAAAATGGCCAGCCGGCAATTTGTTGGCCAGCAGGCCTCTGAGTGGTCAGGCTAGAAAAAAAAAAAGATGTTTTAGGCTATGAAACTCAAAATCAAAGCTTCTTGCTGAAGAAATCGAACGTTTGTATAGCATAGTATTTCATTATCGAGTGCTCAACCTAAGATGTCCAAGTCTTAAGGGCGGTAAAAAATGGGGTGTCTACAGTTGCCCCTCTTTGATAGAGCTCAAAGTCATGAAATGACGTGAGTGAATGTCAAAGTCCAAAGACGACCCATTTTGACAAGACCATAAGACTTGGGCAAGCAATTAAAATGCAAAATGCAGTTGGTTGAACTTGAATGTTTCCTACGTATCCTTTTGCAAGGAATCAAACCAGCGTAGTTCAAGGGCAGAATGCAAAATGATATATAATGGGATGTAACAGTTGAGAACACAGACGAGCATATCGCCTGAAAAATATGAAGATGAGATTCAATGCAATGCAACAATTAAAACCATAAACGAGCATACCGCCTGAAAATTAAGAAAAAATGGGCACAAGCCACATTACGTAAGAAAGTTTGTAGAGAAACAATCTTAACTACGCTTCCACGTAGAAAGGTTAACAAGAAACAATCCTAACTACACTTCTGCATAGAAAGTTTAACAAGAAACAATCCTAACTACACTTCCACATAAAGAGGTTGACCAGAAACAAACCTAACTACACTTCCGCGTAGAGAGGTGAAGAAGAAACAATCCTAACTACACTTTCGCGTAAAGAGGTTGACCAGAAACAAACCTAATTACACTTCCGCATAGAGAGGTTAAGAAGAAACAATCCTAACTACACTTCCGCTTAGAGAGGTTGACTAGAAACAAACCTAACTACACTTCCACGTAGAGAGGTTGACCAGAAACAATCCTAACTACACTTCTGTGTAGAGAGGTTGACCAGAAACAACCCTATCTACACTTCCGCGTAGAGAGGTTGACAAGAAACAAAAGGTATAAGCCAAACAACGCTTCGCACAAAAGGGAAAAGGATACAAGCTGAATCACACTCGTACGACAAGGGTGAACACAATAAATGAAAAGCACGACGCTTATGAATACAACATATGCGATATAATTGATGCAAAATACAATACAATGCATGTTCTATGCAATAATAGGCAACAAAATTGAAAAGATAAACAAAAAATAGTATTTTGAAAACACCTCATAAAGATCTCCGGCTTACCGCTCGAAGGTCCTTAAATGCTCAAAAAAAGGATATAACTTGCCCAAGCTTGAGATTTGGGGCATTTTCCACTTAAGAGAAATGACGGGACTTGAAATAGTATATCCTGAATCATACATCGAAATTTTCTATACTCGAAACAAACCTGAGTATTCAATTCTTCATGTTAGGATGCATACAGGACTCTCCATGCATAGAATAGGCAAGGCTTTAGCAAAAACTAGTTTTGGAAGAGCTTAGGAGCCGGCTGGCCATAAGACTTGGATTGTCGGCCACCTATCTAGCCAGCCGGCCACTCAATTGGGTTTCGAAGTAGTTTGGGCATTTAACGTCCGTGGCTTCTTTAAAACATAACCAAAGCTCATTTCCTCACTCCTACACGTCCAAAAACACTCAAGCTCTTTCTTTAGGCTCTCTCCCTCTCTCTAGATTTTCACCCTACGCGCATTACCCAACGTCTCACGCAAACTTTTTTCACAAAAAACACTTGGCCCTCTTCACTTTGAATCGATTGGATTTTGTTTTGGTTGATTTTTTGGGTTTTTCATTGCTTTGGATATATTTCCCTCGTGTTTTCTTGGGTTTCGCATTTTTTCTCGGGTTTTGACTTTTTCTCTCTCTCCTAGGGTTTGACTTTTTGGATTTTCCCTTTTTTTTCTCATTTTCTCCTATTTTCACTCACCATTTTCCACATGGCGGATGACTTTCCATATGATGGTGACCCTCTCGAGGGACCTATACTTCCACCTGTTGCAGAGGTCGAGGAGTTTATGGCTAACAAGGCTGGTGGGGTAGTGGAGGATATCGCCACTGACATTGAAGCGGAGGAGATATACCCTTCCGATCAGAAGCCGGAGTTGCCATTACTGAGGGTAAGACCCTTTGACCCGACCACTTACCATCCTTGAACCTATGCGATGGCCCCTAAGGAGATGCTGCGGTTCGAGGAATTTGCCATGGGCGTGCCCGAGGATGTCCTGTTGAGGGAGCGGGCCTCCCATCTTTCTCATGACGCTATTGAGGTAAAAACTTAACTTTCTTGCACTTTGCTCGCTTTGCCATTTCATAATTGTTTCATTCTGTTATGCATTTGACATACTCTTCGTGCCTTTTCAACACAGGGTGTCGCTTTTTTATGGAGGGGATATGGGGCCGTGACAGTAAGGAACTGGTACCTGGAGCTCCCTGTTTAGGTCCGCAAGCTAGTTGACGAGGCAGGCTTCAGCCTATTCTGCTCTGGACTCTCACGACTGTTGGCCAGCCGAGGCTTACTCAAAGCTTTGGTAGAGATGTGGTGGGACACCACCAACTCCTTCCACTTTTCCTCCACCAAGGAGATAACGATAACTCCCTACAACTTCTCGATGATTACTAGTCTGAGAGTAGGGATGATCTGATCCCTTTCGACCTCGACATGGGCCAGTGGGAAGCCGCTTGGTTCTACTTGCTTAGTGCGTGTCTTCATCTGGACAGGCCAGCTATGGTCAGATACAGCTGGTTCTACGATCGTTTCCACGAGAGTTAGCCAGAGACGTAGGAGGAGATTGAGCAGTACACCCGGGGCTTCTTGATCTATCTCCTTGGTACCACCTTGTTTGCGAATAGGTGGAATACCGTGAGTTTATACTTGTTGAGTGCTCTTGTAGTGTTACCCCGGGTCCGACTCTATGATTGGGGTGGTGCTGGCCTTGCCACCCTTTATAACTACATGAGCTCTGGTTCCTGCAAGAAGGGGAACATGGTCAGAGGCTACTGGAGAGACTGGGAGGTACACACTGCACTTTTAATCTCAGTTTCTATTTGTTCCTTATGCTTTATGCTTTGCACTTTTTGTTTTTATCTGTGTTCATGCTTTGTACTTTCTGCTTTGCACTTTCTGTCTTTATCTCTGTTCCTAACTCACACAAATTGAACTCTTCTTGCAGTTATAGGTATATGCCTATCTCCATGGTTACCAGGTATTTTACCTTTTCTCATGTTCTAACTTGCACTGATTCATATCCATACAAATTCTGCATTATACTGTTTTGATACTCTGTACTGATTCTGCACTGTTTTGTACTGATTTCCTATTTTTTGTTTTTTTTTTTTCTTTTCAACCTCCATTTATACTAGTGGCACCAGCGGTACCTTCTCAGGTAGTGGGGAAGAGAGGCAAACAGGCCCCAGCATGCGGCAGGGGTAAAGGTGCCCGGGCCGGAGCAGAGAGTCTGAAGGAGATCAGACTTCCTCTTCTTTGGAGCCAATTCTGAGCGAAGACGTCGCCGAGACCAGTAGTATTGAGGAGGCAGCGAGCAGGCGCTCATAGTCTGAGAGCGAGGATGACAACATCGGCTCAGGGTCAGAGAGTAGAGAAAACAGTGACAGCTCCAAGTTAGGAAGTGAAGAGGACGATGACAACTCTACGTCTCGCTCTTTTGATGACAATGGCGCTGACAGTGATAGTGCCCCTAAGCCTCCCCCCCAGAAGAGGACGAAGAGGGCCTCTCAAGCTTGATGTGATCGATGCTGACTTTTGTAGTTGCTTTGCTTATTTTCTTTTGTTTTGGTAATTTAGCACTTGTATAGCTTCAGATAGGACCGCTACTTTTGTTTTCAAATACTTGTATTTTCTTTTTTGTAAAAAACTATGATTGGGGTAAAACCTTGTAGTTTTATAAAAGCAGTTTTATTTTGTATAGCATCTCAAGCATGGCACCACACTTGCATAAAATTAGAACTAATGCTTATATTGGAATGATGTTCGTAATTGGATATTGAGCCGACAACTGACCAAAATGTAAAATACGACTCGATAAATGAAAATCAAAGTAAAAACAACCTAAACACAACTATTTATACTTGCTAGAAACAAAAGACTCAAAACAAGACCTCAAAAGCCAAAAGAACTAAACAAACCAATTGCTTGGCCAGCTTGAAGGTTAGCCAGCCAACAAAGGTGAACGACTAGCCAGGAGAGGTGGTCGGCCGGCCAAGTGCTATGGCTAAACAGCTGGCGACAGCTATCAGCCACTAACACAACCTTATTCTTTATAAAAGGTCTTCTTTCGCTATTTCTTTGACATAATTTCATTTTTGATGTTGTTTTCTCTAAAAATTGAGATATTTCTTACTGAGAAGCTCAAGGATTGGATAGCCACTTTGGACGGCATGGAAAAGGTAAATTTCTGCGATTTTGGCATAAACGTGCTTTTTCTGTTGAGCCGTACTTTGCTTTGTTTTCTGTTCCTTCACGTCACGGTCCAATGTTGGAATCCGGTTACACATGTATTTTTCTTCGGAGTACAAGAAATGTGCCCTACACTCGAAGAATTTTAAGCTTTAATGGAATCCTGGCATGATGAGGAGATTATGCCCCAGTCCCGTTTTGGCCATGCACGAGCTTTAGAATGGATGTGTGGCTTACATGAGGCTCGGTCCTTGGCTCACGACGGGGAGTTGGACATTCCTGGTTTGATTCATCGATTTTCTGGAATTGGAGACAGAGGTGACCTTCTCTGGTGAAGTTATCATCAACATGCCCTCTACTTATGTTTGCTTGCACACTTCCTTCTTGCCCCTAGTTACGGCGGACCTATCATTGGGTTAATCGAAGTGGCCTAACATTTGAAAGAGGGTAAGAGTTACATTAGTTTGGCACTGGTCGAGACCCTGATGGGTTTAGATGCTTTTCATCGGCGAGAGACTACTCGGTTTATAGGGAGTCCACTGCTTCTCCAAGTATTGTTTCCCACCCTTTCTTATTTCTGATTTCTCACATCATTCGGCACTCACTCTCTATTTTTTCTTGAAGCCATTTCCTTACTTTTCCCTCAATATACATCTCTCTATTCTTTAATCTCCCTTATTTTTTATCTCTTCCTAGGTGTAGACACCCCATTTTGACCGGCCCTAAGACTTGGGCATTTTAGTTTGACCACCCTCACAAAAAAAAAAAAAAAAAATCAAATTGAAATATTAAATTCCAAACTCACCCATTTTGGCCATCACTAGTATTTTTGGGTAATTTGTAGCATTTTATAATTTTATATGTGTGTATTAACTTAGGTGTGTGCATATCTTTTAAGTGTTTTATTTAAGTTGATAACTATTTTTAAAACAAAAGAAAATAAAATAAAAAAATAAATAAATAAAAGAAAATTGAAAACAAAATATATATATATATATGATAAAAAAAAATAAAAAAAAAGAGAAGACAATGGAGGGTGGATTTTCGGTGGGGAGGGCCTTACAAATAAAAACAAAAAAAAAAGGGAAGTGCATTTTCGGTGGGTTGGTTGTTTTAAAAAAGAATGATATCTTTCTCACAAAGAGAGGTGGTGAATGCACCTGATCTTTTTGATGAATATAAAAAAAGAGGAGACTCACGCACTGATAAAGGGACACACCCACCTTTCACTAAAGGGAGAGGCACACATGAAGGATACAGAGCAGAAGGAGGAGTGAGGCACTAACTCTCTCTCTCTCTCGGCTTGGAGAGAGAGAGAGTACAACATACACTACAACACATATGCATGATAGCTTCACAGCACCACCTTTCATCTTCACACACTCCACACACCTACAAAACCCAGCTGCCATACACGACCACAGCTCACCACCACCGTGGCCAATCCATCTCCCATGCACGACACACCCAACTCTCTCTCCCTCACCTCTCTCTCTAACATCCCTCAACAAACCCACACCATGCATGCTTCACCACACCCACGGAACACACCACAACGGGCACACCCACAAACCCAGCCATGCACACACTCACCTCCCTTTCGGCCACCCATCCCACAACACTCAGCAAACCCACGGGGCTCTCTCTCTCTCTCTAACCCACCTATCTCTCTCACTCTAGAAACCACACCCATAAGACCCACACCTTTTCTCTCTCGGCTAACATACCCAGCACACACATGCATATCACCACCATCCATCCATGCATATCACCATACTAACCTCTCCCTCACTCGGCACCACTCTCTCTTCTCCCTCTCCCGATCACATAGCTCCCATATCACCCACGGCCTGCACACACGCACGGCAGCAGCCCATCCACGGCCACACACCCAGCACACACTCGAACTCTCTCTCTACTCACACACCCATCACACACCACCTTGCATGACCCACGGCAACCCACGGCAGTAGCCCACCCAAACCCAGCATCCACAGACCAGCCACCCCACCACCGCTGCCACACACCCAAACCCACGGGTTGCTCTCCCTCACCTACCTCTCTCTCTCTCTCTCTCTCTCTCTCTCTAGAGACCCACATGGCACTCACTCTCTCTCTCTTTATGTATATATATATATATTTATATGTATAATATTGGTGTCATGCCATTTTTTTTGTATATTATTTATATGTATAATATGTGAGTCAAGGGTGTTATCTGTCATTTTCCTCAATTATACATAGGTTATGTGTATAAATCTGAATCATGGGTGTATATTTGAGTGGATATATTCCCACTGGAAATTTCTCGATTATAATATTTGAGTGAATATATCCCCACTTGAAGTTCCTGATCAATTTCAAATTTTGAGTGGCTTAAGTGGCAGGACCTCCATTGAAGATGACTTGACATGGGCTGAGGTGTGCAGGTCTAAGAGATCGAAGACATATGGATCTTTGTGCTAGCGATGAATTTTTTTTTATTTTATTTTATTTTTTTGAGTGTTGTGAGGTTTTATTTATTTTATTTTTCTCTCCTCTCTCCCTCATTCGGATCTGTAATATTTAAGGTGTTGTAATAATTCCCCCACCCCGCTTCTTTCTATCCCGTTCTTTATCGCTTTCCCTAATTGTGTGTATGTATATATCTTGACATACCATGCATATCCATGCTTTACATCCATGTTCCATGCATTAAGATTTGGCTAAATTTGCATGTTTATGCTTCAATTGATTATCCCATGATTTTGTGCGCTATCACATGTTTTGCAATGTTTCACATGCCATATTCTAGAAGCCAAATCTTTAGTGCATCTCATGAGTGAATTGCATTAGGATTCTGTATATAAGATCATGCATATTTTACTAACCTTTTTTGTAGTTGTTCGAGGGACGTCGGTCAATCTGTGAGTTTTTATGCTTTAGCATCCCATTTGTGTGTGATTTTCTTATTATGTTTAGCATCCTACCATGTGGCTATTTGCTTAAGTGATATAACTGTTTGAATGCCTGTGGATGAAGGCTTGTTGCTTAAATTGGAATGATTCAATAATGTACGTCTTAAGCCCACTTTGTCAAGTGGCAAAATCAAACCCTTTTCGAAAAACAAACATGAAGTTGAATTGTTCCAATTTGAGCAAACTAGTCTATACTTGTATGCTTCACATAGTAAATTTTAGGATTTACTAAAATAATCAGAACATAAACATATAAAGAAAATAAAAAGTCATATCATGGTTTAGTAGAGGCCGATCTTTTGATCGGGTGAGCGGGGTGCTCATTTATTCCTTCCCCTCTCATACCTAAGGTTCCGAGCCAAGCATCCTTGGTTACGACGAACAGTGGCCTTGGCACCGAGTCATGGGTTTCCTAATTTCCCAAAATATTAGGTGGCGACTCTGAGTTCTGATAACGCAGTCCATTTTTGACAAAATTGCAATAAAATGGATTTTCAATAAAAGTTGCCAAATCTGGACTCTCATCTATGTTTCACATTGCACTCGTGAAACTTGAGATCAAAGAGATCTCGGGAGTCCGAACTGTTTAACGCGCGCGGGTACCCCCCGGGCATGTTACACTAGGTGTGGTTGATAGATAAGTTGAAAGTGGTGGACCTTTGCCCCGAGTATTCGGCTAGAGCCTACTTCTTTCGACAGGGGCTAGTGGACTTCCCTTCAAAGGGATTGTGGTGAGACTGGATGTGCAGCAGATTTGCGGCTGACATCACTTGGCGTTGTTTCTGGCTTAATGTGACTGAGATGGGCTATAGCATGTCCCGACAGCCGGATATACAGTTGATTGGCCTTACGCACTGTGTGTTCTCTTTTCCATTTAGGTTCAGATGCCAGTTTGGACATGATCAGACCTGTCCAAAGGAATGAGTGGAATACCCGGCTCCATTTCCAGTCCGTGCTTCGCACTTGGCCCGATACCTCACTGCTTAGAGGATAAGAGAGATTCTGGCCCCCACTATTGGCTTGAGTTACACCTTTTCTGGCGAATGCTTAGCTTGGCTTGAGGATGAGGCACATATTGGGCCAACTTTGGCGCAGAGACCTCCACGAATGCGAGTAGAAGATATAGGACCACCTGACTTATATGTGCCCCTAGTTTATTTCTTTGACTTTTCTTTTCAAGTTTTATGATGTAAAAGAAACTTTGATTTAACCAGAGAGTTGGAGAATGTACTTGTATTGAAATCAATGGCATTAAAATTGCGAGTACTGAAAGTTTCCTTTTTGGTCTGAGTTATAAAAGGTAAAATTCGAGAAAATCAACCTTATTAAAACTTTTCAAAATAATTTTTGGAAACGGTCACTACCTGACACACACGGAATCGGTCCTTAAGATGTACAACCCCCAAATCAGAGGATCATAACTGCTCACAACTGCATTCAGCATCACTGCTTTATCTTGCAACTGACCCTTCTGCCAAATGGAGGTAACACAACTGGACCGATCAAACAGAATTGATAGGACAGTGAAGTTGGAGATAATTATGGCCGAATTTCATGATGAAGTTGCTTACGTATCCCAAAGATGGGAATCAGGCCTTACGTAGTTCGGTTTGGGTTCATTCGAGTATTAACTCTCTCCTTTTGCGCTCTAACTTTTGCCAAAGCTACCCTTTTGAGTTTTTAACCCTGTGAGCTCTATTTTTCTTATTTCTAATTTTTCATGCTCTAACTTTTGCCTAGGTCGCCCTTTCGGGTTTTTGGCCTAACGAGCCTTTTAGGGATAGTATTTCTTCAACTTGTCCATATTAATCGGTTGCGAAAACTCCAAGCCATCTAAATCCATAAGAATAATAGCTCATGTTAACCAAATAGATTTGATGATGTAAGGACTAGTCTAATTGGGTCTGAACTTGCCCCTAGGGTCATGGATGGGAGCTCGGTTGTCTTTCAGCACCATAGCTCATTCCATGAGATTTCTGGATTTGACTTTCTTGTTAAAGGCCTTGGCAATTCTGCGCTGATATCCTTGGATGTGATATAACGCCTTCAACCTCTTTTTGTCAAACAACATCAATTCTCCAAACCTGCTATGCTGCCAATTCGCCTCCACTATCTGACACTCAGCCATAATTCTCAGCGACAGTACTTCGATCTCAATCGACAGAACAACTTCCATCCCATACACTAGAGAATAGGGGGTTACCCCTGTAGATGTTTGAATTGACGTTCTATAACCCTAGAGTGCAAATGGCAGTTTATCTGGCTAGTCTTTGTAAGTTTCCACCATCTTCCGCAGGATGTTCTTGACATTCTTGTTAGCAACCTCAACAGCTTCGTTAGTCTGTGGTCTATATGTTGATGACTTGTGAAAAACCACGTTGTATTTCTCAAGCAAATTGACCACCTCTTTCTTGAAGTGTGAGCCGTTGTCTGATATCTACAAATGATGTTGTTTCTAATGAACTTGGCCACATGTGAAGCCTTCAACACAGAATAAAACTGAGCTTCCACCCACTTGGTAAAATAGTCGATCACCACCAAGATGAATTCATGTCCATTTGACCCCTTGGCGAGACTGCCCCAATGACGTCAATTCCCTAGACTGAGAAAGGCCATGGCGAAGTCATGTTGTAAAGCTTTGACGGTGGTATGTTCATACGATTAGCATGAATTTGACATTTGTGGCATTGCCGAACAAAGTTGATACAATCCTCTTCCATAGTTGACCAATAATAGCCTCGCCTCAGAATCTTCCTAGCCAACATCACACCATTCATGTGTGCTCCACACTTTCCCCCATGAATGGCTTCCATGAGGCGCTTCGACTCTTTTTCTTTGATACAGAGCTTATGCATTCCCAGATGACCTCTCTTGTACAGCTTATCCCCGCAGATGATGAACTGGACAGCCAGACGTCGTATTCCCCGTTTATTTTTGGCATTTGCCCTTGGTGGATACATATCCCTCTCTAGAAAATTTCAAATGTCGTAATACTAGGGGTTCTTGTCTTGAATCTCATCTATCGTGACAATGGTCTCATAAGCAGGCGTATACTTTTGTTCAATGATAATCGGACGCATCTTGACTCCAAGTGGGATGCCTACCATGGAAGATAGAGTTACTAATACATCAACGAACCGGTTGTTCTCCCTTAGCAGATGTGTAAATGTCAGTTTTTCAAACCTCGGAATCAGAATATCCAAGGTTTGATGATAAACCTTCATTTTTTTTTCTTGATCTTCCAGTCTTCATTGGCTTGAGAAACAACCAGGTTCAAGTCTCCGATGATGTTCAATCTTATTGCCCCTAGTTCTAGGGCAGCTTCCAATCCAGCGAAACATGCCTCGTATTCTGCTTCATTGTTGGACACTTTGAACCAGAGTTTAAAGGCTAGGGGTATATAGGAATCATCAGGTGCTATCAGCAACACACCTATTCCATAACCGTACTAATTAGCTACTCCATCAAAGTACATTGTCCATGTCTGCTCTTTTACCTGCAGAATCTCCTCATTCGAGAATAGGTACTCTACTACTTCATCTTCTTCCACGGGGTGGTCTGCTAGAAATTCTGCTACTGCTCTCCCTTTGACGGACCTGCGAGTGACGTACTTAAGGTAAAACTCGAAGAGAAGAAGCAATCAATGAGCTAGCCTACCCGTAAACACTGGTTTCTTAAAGAGATATTTGATGGGATCTAATCTTGAAACCAGAATTACGGAGTGAGCTAATAGGTAGTGTCTTAACTTCCTAGTCGCCCAAACCAAAGCTAAGCAAGCTTTCTCTAGAGAAGTGTAGTGGGTCTCGTAAGCCAACATCTTCTTGCTCAGATAGTAGATGGCTTTCTCCACCTTAGCTTCTAATTCTTGGGCTAGCATGCATCCCATGGTCGAATTTGTTACTGACAAATACATGATCAGTTGCTTCCCCAGCTCTGGTGGTGACAATACAAGTGGATTCTGAAGGTATTGTTTAACTTGTTCGAAGGTGAACTGACATCGATCATCCCATCAGAACTTCTTTACTCTTTTCAAGAGACCAAACAGTGGTTCACAAGTCAATGTTAATTTTGAGATAAACCATCTTATGAATTGCACTTTGCCTAGAAAGCCGCACACATTCTTTTCAGTCCTCGGTGGTGGCATTTCTAAGATGGCTTTGATTTTTGAAGGATCTACTTCAATTCCCCTCTATGTAATCAGAAATCCCAACATTTTCCTTACAGTCACCCCAAAGGTGCATTTACGTGGGTTCAACTTCAATCTGTACTCCTTGATTCGTTCGAAGAATTTCTCCAGTGCGGTGTAGTAGCATTCTTGCTCCTTAGACTTGATAATCATGTCGTCCACATACACCTCAACTTCTTTATGGATTATGTCGTGCAAGATGGTGGTTACAGCCCTCTAATATGTAGCCTCGGCATTTTTAACCCAAAAGGCATAACTCTATAGTAGTAGGTACCCTACGGTGTGGTGAATGTGGTCTTCTCTTTTTCCTCAGGCGCCATCAAATCTAATTATACCCAAAAAACCCATCTATAAATGATAACAATGCATGACCTGCGGTGAAGTATACTAGTTCATCGATGTGCGGCAATGAAAAGTCGTCTTTTGGGCTAGCTCTGTTCAGATCCTGAAAGTTGACGCAAACCCTGATTCTGTCATCTTTCTTCGGAACTAGGACGATATTGGCAAACCAGGTCGGGTACTCAAACACCATTAAGAAACCTGCATCAATCTTCAATGCTTGGTGACTTTCTCTTTAATCTTCAATGCATAATCCGAACGAATTCTGCGCAGTTTTTGTTTGACTGGTCAGGCCTCGGGGTCAAGAAGGATCCGGTGCTGTACGATCTTAAGATCGATTCCAGGCATGTCTTCGTAGGACCACGTGAAAACATCTTTGAAATATTTTAATAAACCGATTAAACGCTCGTGTTGTAGCGCTTAAACGCTCAAGTTTTTCAAAGCCTGAGAAATTTCTTCCTCTTCATTTCATTAAAATTTTGAAAATCTTAGTCAATGCAATAAATCAGCGGCACAAAGAAGTAAATGGAATCTGCAGCGTTCTCATTCATTGGTTATGGTTCTTCGGTTACAACAGACTCGAAAGAGAAAGCAAAAGAGGACCTAGATAGGACCTTGGCATCCAGGTTACCACTCTTGGAAATGCCAGACTCAGACTCCCCGGACTGACTCAAACCTGATTCTGACTCAACAAACTCGGTGGAATCAAATTCCGGCTCATCATCTGATTCAGAACTTGTAATGAGGCCCTTTTTCCAACTGCCGAGTGAGGTGTGGTGCCCTCGATGCGTCTAGAATGCAACTACTAGAATCCACAATCAGTTCCTCTTCAATCATAGAAACACTAAAGGTATCCCCCAAGTTCTCTATGTTGGTCACGGGATCTGTCAGGAGATCGGCCAGTGCTGTTCCTACTCCAGCCTCACTGTTGTCTAAGTCATCTTCTTTGCTCTGGCCAGCGCTGATGCTTGGTTCAGCCATTTCTTCATCACTGTCTTGCAGCTGGTGGTCAAAGAAGATCTCAAATCCGGAGACACGCTTCTTCGTTAATGAGTCCACTCAAGGCTCAAGAAAGCCACAGAAGAGGGAATCCTCACCTTCTTTGATAAAGCGCCCATTTAGTGTCCCCCAGATTGGCCTGTGGACTAGCTCATAGTGCTTCCCGGATCTTTTGGCCTTTGCTCTGTCTCTCATTTCTTCTCCCTTTCGTCTCTAGTCCTTTTTGGTAGGTACATAGCCCAACCCAAAGGCATGCGGATTATGTGGCACCTCAGCTAGTGCCGTAACACCTTTTCACCTACTCCTTCCGAGCCCCATTCCTGGAATATCCCGCAACTTGTTCATGAAATACATGGACTGAGCACTAACATATATGCCTTCATCCATGGCCAAGATTGTTTGCACCACTTGGGCTTCCGCCAGAGTGAACCCCAAGAGAAATACATCCTCATCACCGTGATTGATTTCCAACAATGGTGTAGTTACCTCTAGCGATGGATGTATGGATGAGTTCCCAAAAACGGTTACTACTCCTCCCTCATGAGGGTATTTCAGCATTTGATGGAGGGTGGAGGACATAGCCTTCATGTGATGTAACTAGGGCCTCCCTAGAAGTAGGTTTAAGGTAGCTGGCACATCTAGCACATGGAACTCGATCTCATGCTTAGACGGGCCCACTTGGACTTGCACTTTCACTGTCCCCATAACTTTTCTGCTCGTGTTGTCATATGCCCATATCACTTAGGTTGTGAGGACGAAATTCACCGGTTTTAGGCTTATCGCATAGGCAGTACGAGATGGATAGACGTTGATAGCAAAGCCAGTGTCCACTAAAACCACTGGCACCCACTTCTCTCTGCACTCAACGGATATGTACAATGGCTTGCTGTGAGCCAATCCTTTTGACGGTAGCTCTGTATTAGAGAACGTGAGCATTAGTTTGGTGCTACTTGGGAAGATTAGGCCCACAAGCTACTTAGGATCAATGGACAATTTAGCATTTATCGCTGACAATATCGCTTGTCGGTGTATGCACGAAGCCATGAGGAGGCCCCAGATGAAGATATCGGCTTGGATCTTTTTGAGTTGCTTCAAAACCAGCTCCTCTTCCAGCTTCTTTTCCTTCTCCTTCTTAACCTCTTGGTCCTTTCGAAAAATCTATGGAGCTTAAAAGGAGAAATACAACTAGCTTGCTTCAATGGGGATGTAATAAGGTAAAATACAAGCAAAAGTGTTTTGATATATATATTTCCAACAATTGTACTAATCTATATATTTTTTTTTGTTTCCACAAATTATCAGATTGTTGTGCATGTTCCTCTTTGGGGATATATATACAAGTTAATACAAAGACTTTTTAAAAAGTAATGAGGGGGAAGTTTAGGCAAACACATTTTTGAAGACACGCTATTGACACATCTTTTGTAAAGCATACATATTTTGGAAAGCATTAGCCTACTTTTTGTAAAATATTAACCCATTCTTTTAATGTATGACAATATAATGTTTGTTTTTCTTATATAGTTATAATTTGATTGGCAGTAGTAGCACTAATTAATGTGTATTTTAATTTTAATTTTTTTAGATTGTAGAGCATTGGCTGGTGTGCATTATTTGATATTTAATTTTTTCAATATTTGATTTGTTTAGAATTGTATAGTATCGGCTGGTATGCATTAGTTGATGTTTAATTTTCAAGTTAATTTGTTGAGATTGCAAAGCACTTACTGATGTGCTTTATGCTTTATATTTATAATTTTTTTTGCTTACTCTTGTATTTTGATTTGCAATATTGGTGAACATTATAAATCTTATATGTTTGTTTCTTAATTTGCATTAAGGCTGGGGGAAATTGTTATTTTATTTGAGTTTTGTAGAGCATGTAATACAAGCAAAATTGTTAGAAGTTCTCTACGAACAAAAATATTTCAATATGTTTTTTTCAGTATCTTTATCAAAAAATGACACAAACTTGACAAATTTCAACATTATACATATAAATTACAATTATATTTTGATCATAACATTATTTATACTGTGTCGTTAGGTACGGGTATACATTAGTATATAAATATATCAATATACATATGAATTATTAGCTATTGGATGATGTTAAAATAATTTAGATTGTTAAATCACATTAAATATATATCATATGTACGAGTAATACAACACAATCTTATCTTTTTTCTTCACTCATAAATAGTAAAGATCATCGTAGCGGCACCTCACTCATATTATATAAATTATTTTTTTAAGTCATTAATGATTTTATAAGAAAAAATATAAATAGAATCTAATTTTAACAAATTAACTAACTTAGTTGCAATAAATACTTTTTTTTAAAAAAATTAATTTATATACAATTTGGACAATTTAGGTAGGGTTTGGACAAACAATTTCGGATAACAATTCAAGTTTGAGCAGTCCTTACCAAAATTTTGACTAAGCTTGGACAATCAACCCCGTCCCAATCCGCTGAAGAAACACCCTAGTATTCATTATGACTTCAAGGGTCAAAGCCAGTGACAGAGCCAGGAAATTGAGTTAGAAGGGCACTATTAATTATAATTTTTTATTTAAAAAAAATCATGATGAACATTAAGATAATAATAATTTTATGAGCTAAATTCAAGCATAAAAAATTACATATTCATTATTAATAGGAACAAATTAAAATTCTATAATAGTGTAGAATAGCTCGGTGCGGGATGGTGATATAACTTTGTAATTTTAGCACAAAAAATTATGGATCAAAATTCTTAATTTTAGAAAATAAAAACACATCGTTTATAACACAAATTATTATAAAATCTATTTAATTTTTATTTGATAGAAAAATATTAAAGAGATGACATTACTTATTAATGATGTGTTTTGAATGAAAATTATTAAACAGTCTTAGAATACCATATAACATTGCCTACGTGATGCTCAAAGTATGAGAAATCACAAATCACACTAAGCAGTCTGTCAACTGCTTGAAAATAATGAGTTGATTATATCCAATCTCTAAGATTTTTCGCTATACTATTGGTTTAAACTATTATATAAATAATATCACACAGTGCTTTTAAAGTATCAAATAATTACTTTCTATGAACAATAAAATAAATTCTTAACCAAAAAACATGTTAAAAAAAAATACATTTTATATATGACAAAAGACAAAAAATAAAATAAAATAAAATTCTCAAAACTGAGGGGGGCATGTGACCTCCCTTGTCCTTCTTTGCCTCCGTCAATGGTCAAAGCATTATAAAATTTAAAGGTAGGTAATTGGAAAATCTCTCATTTAATAACTATTCTATCCAAAATCTTTCATTTATTTAGGACATCTAGCATAACATTTTGCATACGCTTAGAACTTTAAAAACGTGTTAATAATAATAGGGTTTTGTTAATGCATTAAATGATGCCTTAATTCCACTATCATAGGAAGTATAAAAGGTAGTAAATGTTCAACATTATAATAATTAACTTTTTTATAAAGAGACCAAAATATCCTTTTATGCAATTTTTTTTCTCTATTTCCTATTTTATTTATTTATTATTATTTCATATCTCAATTGTATTTTTTGACATAGTAATATATTAGATAATATTTAGCTAATGATGGAATACACCAATAATTTTTGAAAAAATTACTCATAAATCCCATTTTAATAAATGTTGTTCTAGTTAGTCCTAAGTGTTTTTTCTTAAACCATTTAGTCCTTTTTATTTTCGGTATGATATATATTTTTGATATATTGTATATAGAGTTTACATTTTTACCCAATCTCTCCAATTGAAGTTAAACAAAATTCAAAACCCACCATTGAACAACATCATCAACATCAACATCCGAACCCTTGATTCCAGGTCGGAGAAGAAGGTGATCGGCGGAATTGAGGATCAACATCAACCTCAGAAACATCATCGACATCGACATCAACATCAACCTCAGAAACATCATCAACATCATCAACATCAACTACATCTTTAATTTATCTTTTATTAAAATCAGAATTTTAGAGAACTAAATCATATTAACTTGTGTCCCTAAAAATTTGAATTGCCATTTTTGAGGTATTTACAGAACAAAAATTGAACCATTTGTGGCCGACTAAATTGAGACCAAGCCTTGTGAGGCCCGAATTAATTTCAGTTAAAAGACCAGAGAATGCAGCAAGAGTTGAATTCCATTTGAGAAACAACAATAACAATACAGAGCAAGTTACGTATATATATTATATATTATTTGGTATATGTATGTGTATATATACACAACAAGTTGCAGATGAAAGAAAAGCACACAGCAGTGTTAGGCCGATTAAAAAGGCAAACTGACCGAAGGTGTTGCCGAAGGTGTTGTGAAGGTCGTCGCGTTGGCCGATCATAGACCGATTGCCAGAGAGAGAGAGAGAGAGAGAGAGAGAGATGAAACAACGAGAGAGTAGTAAGTGAGAGAGTGAGAGCTACTATTGAGTGAGGAGACAAAAGAGGATTAGGGTTTGGGCAACAAAAATTATATGGAAAATCGACGGCCCAAACTTCAGATTTAGAAAAAAAAAAAAAGAAAGAAGAAGAATGTTTTGATGATGTTCCGGATGTTTGATGACGTTGATGATGTTTTTGATGATGTTGAAGATGTAATTGATGTTGCTGATGTTTGAAGATGTAGTTAATGTTGATGATGTTCACAATGTTGATGATGATGATGTTGATGATGTTCACAATGTTGATGATGATGATGTTGTTGATGTTGATGATGTTCACAATGTTTGATGATGTTTGTTGATGTTTTGATGATGTTTGAAGATGTAGTTGATGTTGATGATGTTCACAATGTTGATGATGTTTGATGATGTTGTTGATGTTTTGTTTATGTTGATGATGTTTACAATGTTGATGATGTTGCTGATGTAATTAATGTTGTTGATGTTCAGAAAATGAAGGAAATCTAAAAAAGGCCTATGGTAAGCTTTTTGGGTATTTTTGTCATTACAACATCAATAAAAACTTACATTTATCCCCCATAAAAAAAATTACGTGTTAAATAAATAGGTATATACGTAATTAACATTCAAATAGGACTTATTAGTCTACAAAATAAAAGGCAGGACAAAATGGTTTAACAAATTAAAATTTGGGATTTATTGGTGTTTTGCCCATAATTTTTTAACCATAGTTAATAAATCTGTCCCATAATAATAATGTGGCAGAGAATGAGACACATAATAAAAACTCGAAGGAAAAAAGAAAGAGAGAGAAAAAGGATAAGATATTTTAGCTACATAATATGATGAAATTTGCCACAAAATGTTTATCAAATTTTCCCCATAATAAATTTATGATGAAAAAAATGTCTAATTTTTTTTCCTCCTTCAACTTTTTATTATGTTCCTAATTTCTACCACTTTGTTACGGAGAAATTTCATTAAATATGTTTAAAATAAAAAATATTGGTGTATTTTATCATTAGTTGAATATTATTTGATTTGTTAATTATGAAATGATTTAAAAAAAAAAAAAGAAGATAAAATAGAGACAAATGAATAAAATGGTATTTTGGTCTCACTAGGAAAAATATTTGTTATATTAATCCCTATATTAATTGCCTTATATTTTCTATAATAGTGGAGTTAATAGGCATCATTTAATGCATTATTAACAAGTGTCCTTAGAACACTTGTTAACAAAAGGATAAGTTCTTCTCCATATCTCTCCCTATATAATAATAAAAAATGTTAGAGATTCTAAAAATTATATCAAAAATTTTACCAAATGTCTCACATAGATGTGGGACCCACATAGGACCCATATTGTATGAGTCCCACACCCATGTAAGACATTTGATTGAATTTTTGGTAGAATTTTTGAAATCTCTAACATTCCTCCATAATAATACATTACCTTTGGGCATAAAAATTAGTAGTTCCATTTACTAATTCTAATTTATTTTATTTGTTCGTATTATATATCTTCCTTTCACATTTAGGTAAACATGTAGAAAAAGTTAGCTACAAAAGAAAACAAATAACAAACAAATCAAATAAATTAGTAACAAGCTCAAGTAATAAAATTCTTGTTTTATTTTATAAACTCCTAACAACTTAAGCACTAACAATAAAAAAACTAATGCGATAACAAATAATTAACATAAAATAAATTGCATGAATGAATTATTAGAAATAAACAACTCAAAACAATCCAATAAGTCTAGCCAATTAAATTAATTTTTATTCCAAGAGTTACTAGAATAACTTAAAATAAAAACTAAATTGTTTTATCAAAAACTACTTATAAAAATTTGTTCTAAGATTGTTGGTATTTTTTCATAATAATCCAATAAAAATATATAAAATAAATTAAATAGAAATGACAAAATATTTTTTTTTATTAAAGAATGAAATACAGAATAAACTACACAATTAAAAATAAAAAAATGAATTAGATTACATTACTAATAGAACAAATTATTAACATGGATAACTAAATATTAGAATTCATCGAGATAAACTAAATTTTGAAAAATTAAAGAACAAATGATAAAAAAGAAGCAAATCAAAACATGTGTGGTACCACAGTTTTCTTAAGACAAATTCACTGCATCCCGATGGATGCCAGAGGTACGCCGGAGTTTGTCTCCCAGGATACGACGGTCGAAACCAACTAATGCAAAAGCACCTTTGGAATAGCTTCGGCAAACTTGACAATGGCAGCACTCTCTCTTTAATAAGAACCAAAAAAGGGGCTAGCAAAGAAGATATAAAATATTTTCTTTGGTATAAAAATCGTATCCAACTTTGTTATCTCAAAACACTATCTCATTTTCCATTAAAAATCTCTTCAAAAATTATTCTTATCAAGTTGGAGGGGAAATCCTCTATTTATACAAGTAGGAGAGTCTCTAACCATAAAGGCTATCATCATGAGGGCCATCAAATGCCATTAACCAAGGCCATCAACTCTAGCAATTAGGGTTAGAGTTACAAAGGTTCAAAACCTATGACCACTAATATAATCATCAATTCTATCACCAAAAGATGAGAGTTATGTGCTTAATATATATACAAATATATATATATATATATATAATGATATTTGAATAATTCAAACTGATGGGTCGCAAAATAGATACTGATGTTGGGTCATAATCCGATCCAAACCCAATTTCAAACGCATGCACAAGTTAAGCCCAATACAACACAACTCAGCCCAAGCTCAAAATTAAGTCTAAGTCCAAGTCCAAGACCAAACCCAACACATGCATAAGCACAAGCCTAGGTCTGGTTCAAACTAAGATTAAGTCCAAATCTAAATCCAATTTTTATTGATGCCCCTTTATGAGACAATTTTCATTCACAACTTAATGGTTTCGGCTCATTATTTTTATATTGTAATCTTTTCACTTAGGAGAATACAATCCCACTCGAACCTACCTTAACCAATGATTGAGTCCCATTTTAATTTCAAATTAAAATTATTGAAAAACTATTATTTTCTAATAAAAGTGCGAAGGATCTCTCAACTACATGTAATGGTTAGAAGCTCAATAAATACACGCTCATGCAATAATCTAGGTACACAATCAACTATATATACACTATTTTATTGAGGTTCCTGGAGCTCTTACTGACATAACGCATCAGAGAGGAAAAATTATATTGTGGTCTACGGGTATCACATGGTTTTACTCTGATCAATTACAATTCATCATGTCTTATTCTGTTTTATAATTACCAAACACAAAATTATAAATCTCATCTCTCCACTAATCCTAACTCACTTAGAACACCACGTAACCGTATCCAGGATCACCAAATAACTTCTCATCAAAGAGTCTCCTTGATTGTCCACCCTAGCCAAAGCAATTCCATCTTAGTGCTTTTTAGGTGTTCAGACAATGCGTTCATATTTTTCAACGGCAATTGAGTGACTGTGATCCACATACTAACCCACTTCCACAACAACAAAATGCACTTTTGGCAATCAAATTTGGCAACTAAAAAAAATTTATTCGCTAAAACTTGTGGAATTGGCGACCAAAATTTTTTTAGTTGGCAAAAGTACAATATTTAGCTACTAATTTTTTTTAGTCGGGAAATATTGATTACTGGCGACTAAAAAAAGTTTTAGTCACTAAAAATGCCCACAATTGGCGACTAAAAAATGTTTTAGTCGCTATATAAATAGTCTTGGCTACTAAATTTTTTTAGTCGCCGAATGAAAAATAAAAAATTACTTTCAGACTTTTGCCGACCAAAAATTTGGTCGCCCAAAATTTATTTTTAGCGACTAAAAAATATTTTAGTCGCCAAAGAATTAAAATATTTGGAGGGATTTATAAAACAAATTGGCGACCAAAATATTTAGTCGCCAAATTACTACTTTTAGCGACTAAAACAATTTTAGTCGGCAATAGTATATAATTTAGGCTAAAATAATATTTAGTCAGATTTTTCGCATCCTTTTTAGCGACCAAAATAATATTTAGTCGCCAAATGGCATGAAATTATACATTTCCCGACTAATAAATCATTTAGTCGTGGAAGCTCAAAATTTTATAGAGGGAGTAATTTCAAATTCGCGCATCTGTCTCACAGTTTTACCCTCTCTGTGTATACACCACAACCACCGAACCTCTGTCTCAGCCAACCTTACCACTGCAAATCAACAAACCTCATGGCGATCAAACCTCACGACTGCGATCCTCAGCACCGTCGGTCCCCATACGCCGCAAATTAGCACCGCCACCGCCGCTAACAGGTTCGCTCTCTCACTCCCTTTCGCTCTGTTGTTCTCTCGCTCTGACTCTCTCTATCTCGCTCTCTCTCTACCCCTTCTTCTATTTCCCCAACTGTGAACTCTTGCTCTAGGGTCGTTTATTCTACCCTTTCAGTTTAATTTTGTCTTCACTTCTGAAATGGGTTTGTTTGAAGTGGTTTCATTACTAGAATTTTATGGGTTTAATGTTGTAAATGGGTTTGATTTTAGGGTTTGATACCTTTCCCCCTATTTTTCCTTTCTCTCTCATTAGTTTCAAAACCCTAATCCATTGTATGTAATCTCATGTATTCAAAAATAGAAATTATCAAATAAAAGTGTTATCAGTGGAAAGGTGTGAAAGGTTGAATAATTTCTGGCTATTTGATATGCATGAACGATAGTTCTGATTTATTTATCTACCTCTGCTTCTTCAGCAAGACGGGCATCATCTAGAAGAGAAGTCCTTCATACTGATTTTCTCACACCACTCATCCTGAACGAATCTATTATAGTATTGGGAAAGTTAGCTGACATCAATGCAGTGGCTTAGGGAGGATACGCACAGGTTAAATTGAATCAACAATTTCTGTTGGATTTTGTTTCAGTAAATATTTTCCACACTTATACGTTAAATATCTTTCAAGTCTTCCAGGCTGAGCATTGTCGGCTTTCAGTTGGACATCCACAAGCATTTACAACCGATCCAGATATCGTTGCGACATTAAGGCAAGTCATTGAATGTGCATTATTCTTTGAGTGTATTTTTATTTATTTATTTTGAATAAAAAACCTTCTTTGTTAAATGGTTACTCTTGCCAGTGTCACAGGAAACTTTGGGTTACACCCTTGTTCTCATGGTGACTTCCTTGGCACAATTCTTGGTACAGAGATTGCTAGGGAGAAGTTGGGGGATATTATCTTGCAGGTATCATCTCCAATTAATTTGAGATATGCATTTTTCATCATCATCATCATCATCACTGTCATCAGAACAAAATAACACTTGTAAAGATTTTTTATTTCATTTAAATTGGTCACCGATACCTGTAATGGACAATGGATCCCTAGTACGATAATCCTTGCTAGAAACTAGGTTGGTAGAGGATGTTTTAATTATAATTTTCCTCAGTTTTTGAGATTCCTTTTTTATTACCTAGCATCTTTTGATTTTTATAATCAAGAAATTATTATCATCCTTAATGTACTCTTATGAATTATGTTTAGGTTGATGCTTAATGATTGCTAGTTAGGTTTTAATATTCATCTACTACGCCCAGGGAGAAAGGGGAGCTCAGGTTCTTATTGTTCCAGAACTTGTTGACTTCATCACAACAGTATTGGACAAGGTAGTGATGCTTTCTTATATATAGCATTCATGTTCTTTGCCAATTTTTTCAATTTTTTTTTGGGCTATTGATTTCCCACTAAAGCTACCATCTCAGTTTGCTGAGAACCTATTTTGAATTCCAACACAACCAATTTCATGTTGCCTCACAAATTCGTCTTGAGTATTTTATATAAACATCCACAATTTTTTTATGATATTGGGTATTGGTTTTATTGATTCATGTTTAATTTCATATTATTTATTATTATCATCATCATTATGAGTGATTTGTTTTGGGTGCTTTGGCATAGGTTCCTGAATGCATTGACAAGCTTGCACAAGTTGGAATAAAAATATGGGTTTTGACAGGAGATAAGATGGAGACTGTAATTAATATTGGGTATGATTGGTAGATATGACTTTGCACATCAGTTAGACTTCAAGTCTAATACTAACATTTCTGACTTTTAAGTTCAATTTTGCAGTTTTTCCTGTAGTTTACTTAGAGAAGGAATGAAACAAATAATATTAAACTTGGAGGCACCGGGGTTTAAAGCCCTAGAGAAAGCTGGGAATGAGTCTGCCATCTGTGAGGTTAACATGCAGTAGTTGCTCTTCTTGTTATTATTCTTTGTTAAGTCTTCAACTTTTAACTAAGATAGGCTCATCATATATGCTTTAGAGTTATATAGTTGATGAGAGGAAATTTTAGTTGTTGATGCTCAGGCTCTGTTTTTTTCCCTCCTTGAATGACACTGGGTAGATATAGATAAAATATTTTTTGGTTGAATAAAGTGTTTTTGCAGTTGTTGGTATAAAGACTACATCAATCCTATGCGAAAGAATTGGCCGAAACATAGTAGCCTACATCTGTTAATGAAATACAAGTTATTTTTACTGACAAATGATTAATTTTTTTACACAAATTTACTTCAAATGAAAAAACTAACATAGGATGGCTATGAATGATATTCTACAAAATTAATTAGCATTCCCCTTAATTTAAAGCAAGAAATACAATTATGGGGGAAAAAAAAAAGAACTACAATTATGGAATAACTAACAAGGCAGAACAAAAATAAATGAATTCAATTAGAATATATTTCTATGTTATTAACATTTCTTTTCTTAATTTTACTTGTAGCACAGTAGAGTGTCCTTTATATAAGATTAACATAGAAGTTTGTAGATAGATTAATCTCACACTCCTATAATCCCTTTCAAAAGAATTTTGCCGATTAGAAAAGTAACATGGACTCACCTTTGTTCTCAACTTTGTGAATTAGGAGTTTGTTCAATATGAACTTAGAATTCTATCAGTATATATTTCTATATTATTAATCTTTCTTGTTACTTTACTTGTAGCACGCTACAATGTCCTTAATATACTTGGTACATGACTCTTACACCCCTAAAAGCGCCTTTCATATTCCTAGTTTATGTATCTTCCTATAGATAAATGTACCACCCAATATAATTATAGAGTCAAATTGATGTCAGGCATGTGATTGATTGAATTGGGTTTATCATAGAGTAAAATTTCTCCTGCTGACATTTTATTTTTTATTTTTTTAATTTATTTTATTTTTTTAAGTAATAGCTATATCCCTCCATAATTGTGACGTTGTTAGTGGTTATGATGGTGATCAAATTGATTAGAGAAGCTGAATATTATCAGTTGATGGGGGACTCAACATGAAAATGAAAGTTCGACAATAAAATGATTGCAACAGTCATGTTAATAGCTTCTCTACAATCATTTTTGTCATGACTCGTGAGAAAATGTCATTCCTTTTCCTGATAGGGAGATATAGATGGCTCAAGAAAACATAAAATTTTAAAGATTATATGTTCTTCAGTAAACTTAAGGGTTATTTCCTCTTTTGGTCTAGGACTATTAAGGCAACCCAAATGGGGTCATTTGAAAGATCTGCATAGAGCGATAAAGTTGTGTGAGCCGGCTTTAGTATCAAGAGATCCCACTGTGATCCCTCTTGGGAACTACCAGGAGGTTAGAGTTACAATCATTCTCCAAGAACCATTTATCTTATCTTATACTTGTGTTGAAAATAAATGTTATTTCTTCCTATAATCGTTCCATGTAGGCTCATGTTTGCAATTCAAAGTCTGGAGATTGTGTTGCGTTCCTTGCAAACTACAATTCTAATTCCTTTGCAAAGTTGGCTTTTGGGAATATGCACTACAACCTGTCGCCTTGGTCCATCAGCATTCTTCCGGACTACAAGATATGTTTATCGAACTGATTTATTTTGTTATTGTTATTATTATTATTTTTTTTGTTAGAGTCTTAATCTATAGTCCCTAAAAGTTGGCCAGTAGTTTCTTCAGTTGGTGTTCTAACTCAGCGATGAAATATGCAACTGAATGATTTTTCATTTGTCTAGTTGAGGATGTTTTCGTAATATTAGAAGACTTAGCAGTAGAACACCTGGTGTTTGGATACTCTGAAGGACTTCATTATGACGTGGAAAAGGTAAGCACATGTTTTTTATGAAAAATTCACTTTCCCTGAATTGATTACAGTAAATTAAATGGTTGAACAGAGTACATAAATGATTAGGTTTCACATAGAGTAAATTAGCACAACATGATTGTATAAATTTTATGAAGCCTAACAAGATTACTAATGCAATTCAATTTCCTTCCAACCTGTTTTGAGACTAGGAACTACATACATTCATTTAAGTTAATTAAAAAAAAAATTAAAAACAATCCAACTTAAATAATCCAACTTAGTCGAAAAAGGGCGTTCGAGAGGCAAAAATGTAAAATAGCCCTTGAACCGCTCTATGGATATCATGGGTAGCTTCCACATGACACATAGGACCTATGGGAACAGACGGGTTGTAATTAGCACACGTAGGTTGGGAGTTGGAGTAAAAAATGCCATAAACTTAGTTGAAAAACGGTGTTCAGGGGGCGAAAATGCAAAACAGCCTCGAACCACTATATGGATGTCACAGCAGCTTCCTTGTGCCAAATAGGACCTGTGACAACAAACAACATGTGATTAGCACACCTAGGCTAGGAGTTAGAGCTGAAAACGCCTTAAACTTAGTCGAAAAAGGACGTTTGGAGGGTGAAAATGCAAAATATCCCCCGAACCACTACATGGATGTTACGGGCAGCATCCTCGTGACAAATAGGACCTGTGGCAACAGATGGCATGCAATTAGCACGCCTAGGTTGGAAGTTAGAGCCGAAAACGCCTTCAACTTAGCCAAAAATGGGCATTTGGAGGGCGAACACGCAAAACACCCCCCAAACCTTGTTGTATGCAACTGACTTACTGAACAGGCAGCGTATATACACAACTTGAAGTGCACTTGCAAGAGCCAGCATAGTGTACTCCCCTATTGTGTAAAGTATAACAGCCCCCAAACAACCGTGTGACTGTCACGAACAGCTTCCCCATGAGAAATAGGACTTGTGACAACTGATGGAACGTAATTCGGACCTATAGGTAGAGAGTTAGAGCCGAATACATCCTAAACTTAGTCGAAAAAGGGCGTTTCGGGGTCGAAAATTCTAAACAGCCCCCGAACAACCATGTGACTCTCACAGACAGCTTCCCCATGACAAATAAGACTTGTGACAACTGACAGAACGTAATTCGGTCTCGTAAGTAGAGAGTTAGAGCGGAATACGCCTTAAACTTACTCGAAAACAGCTTTTTGGGGGCAAAAATTCATAACAGCCCCCGAACGACCGTGTGACTCACACGAACAGTTTCACCATAAAAAATAAGACTTGTGACAACTGAGGAAACGTAATTCAAACACGTAGGTTAGGAGTTAGAGCCGAATACGCCCTAAACTTAGTCGAAAAAGGGCGTTTCGAGGGCAAAAATTCAAAGCAGCCCCCGATCCACCATGTGACTCTCATGGATAGCTTTTCCATGACAAATAAGACTTGTAACAACTGACGGAACGTAATTTGGACCCGTAGGTAGAGAGTTAGAGCCGAATACGCCTTAAGCTTACTCAAAAAAGAGCTTTTCGGGGAGCGAAAATTCAAAACAGCCTCCAAACGACCGTGTGACTCTCATAGATAGCTTTCCCATGACAAATAGGACTTGTGAGAACTGACAGAATGTAATTCGGACCCGTAGGTTGGGAGTTAGAGCCGAATATGCCCTAAACTTAGTAGAAAAAGGGCGTTTCGAGGGTGAAAATTCAAACCAGCCCCCGAACCACCATGTGGCTCACACAGACAGTTACCCCATGACAAATAGGACTTGTGACAACTAACAAAATGTAATCCGGACCCATAGGTTGGGAGTTAGAGCCGAATACGCCCTAAATTTAGTCGAAAAAGGGCGTTTCGGGGGCGAAAATTCAAAATAGCCCCTGAACGACTGTGTGGCTCACATGGATAGCTTCTCCATGACAAATAGGACTTGTGAGAACTGACGGAACGTAATTCGGAACCGTAGGTTGGGAGTTATAGCTGAATACGCCCTAAACTTAGTCAAAAAAGGGTGTTTCGGTGGCGAAAATTCTAAACAGCCCCCGAACCATCATGTGACTCACAAACAATTCCCCCATGAAAAATAGGACTTGTGACAACTGACGGAATGTAATCCAGAGCCGTAGGTTGGGAGTTAGAGCCGAATATGCCCTAAACTTAGTCAAAAAAGGGCGTTTCAGGGGCGAAAATTCAAACAGCACCCGAACGAGCGTGTGGCTCACACGGATAGCTTCGCCATGACAAATAGGACTTGTGACAACTGATGAAACGAAATTTGGAACCGTAGGTTGGCAGTTAGAGCCGAATACGCCCTAAACTTAGTCGAAAAAGGGCGTTTCGGGAGCGAAAATTCTAAACAGTCCCCGAACCACCGTGTGACTCACACGGACAGTTCCCCTTGACAAATAGGACTTGTGACAACTAACAGAATGTAATTCAGACCCATAAGTTGGGAGTTAGAGCCAAATACGCCCTAAACTTAGTGAAAAAAAGGGCGTTTCGGGGGCAAAAATTCAAAACAGCCCCCTAACGATCGTGTGGCTCACACGGATAGCTTCACCATGACAAATAGGACTTGTGAGAACTGACAGAATGTAATTCGGACCCGTAAGTTGGAAATTAGAGCCGAATACGCCCTAAACTTACTCGAAAAAGAGCTTTCCGAGGGCGAAAATTCATAACAGCCCTCGAATACGCCTTACACTTAGTCGAAAAACTCACAACACTTTGTCCTAAGTAATTAAGTTAAAAAGCGACAACGTTATGAAAATAACATTTACATATTCTAATAATTGCCTTTATATATTTATAGGACGAAGAAGTTACATATTACATTGTTTGTGCAGTTAGTTGGAATAAATATTGCATGATACATATATATATATATATATACTTTCTTTTATTTCCAAGAAGACATTTCTTGATTGTTCTACCTTAAATGCATGTTAGAACATGTTCCATATGGCTGACTGAATTGATATTTTGTAACCAATTCTAATGTTTCATTTTTTGTTTTTCTTTGTAGATGGCTTTGTTGCGTGGACTTAGGGATAATCCATATTGGTGTATGGAGAAGAATTTTCACTTTTGTGTAGAACTAATATAATACTTTTGTCGTCCTCAGCTTTTGTGTAGTTCATTATTATTGATACAGAAAACTTTTGGCAATCAACAGATAATGACTGTCGTGGTACATAGATCACCTTTTGTCATGGTACATATATACCATTTGCCGGCGTACATATAGGACGTTTTGTCATGGTCTATAGAAAACTTTTGTCGTGGTACATATATCACCTTTTGTCGTGGTATAGATTATGATGGTAATTTGTACCATGCCAAATGGTAATTTCGCTTGGTAATAAATGTATTTTTTGTATACGGAGGGCTTTGATTTTTGTATGATATATTTTGTATGGAATTATTATTTTAGTTTGGACAATAGTTGATTTGTATGGATTTTGACATTTAAAGTTATTTATTTTTGGTATATGGATGCAGATTGTTGAATGATTGATAGTATGTATCATTTTGTTTATATACGTATTACAGGTTGCATTGAATAAACAATTAGTAGCTAAAAAGAAATTGGGAAAAGACATTTGGCAACTAAAAGTTTTGTAGCCAAAAAAAAAAAAATAGACATTTGGTGACTAAAAGTTTAGTAGCAAAAAAAAAAAGAAGATATTTGGCGACTAAAAGTTTAGTAGCCAAAAGAAAATCAAACATTTGGCAACTAAAATATTTCGTAGCTAAAAACAAAAAACTAAAGAATAAAAATACTTTTGCCAACTAAAATTTTAGTAGCAAAAAATGTAGAACTTTAGGCGACCAAATATTTAGTAGCCCAAAGAGGAACTCTTTGCCGACAAAAAATTTAGTAGACAAAGATGTGGGACTTTCGGCCACTAAATTTTTAGTAGTCAAAAGAAGAACTCTTTGCCGACTAAAATTTTAGTAACTAAAATGTGGGACTTTAGGCGACTAAAAGTTTGGTCGCCAAAAAGGGTTTAATTTAATTTAATGTCCAACCTTTTGGCAACTAAAATTTTAGTCGGGAATTGTATACATTTGGCGACTAAAATAATTTTAGTCACTAATTACCTTTATCGAGAATTTTTTGGCGACTACTTTTGCGACTAAATAATTTAGTCGCTAAAACCATTCGGCGACTAAAAATTAACTTTTGGCGACTAAAAATTTAGTCGCCAAAAGTGAAAATTCTTATAGTGTTCAACAACCCAATTGGTTAAAATAATACTTAGAATAGTACTACTTGACCCAATCAGTTGATATTACTTGATTGACTCACACAATTCATTTTCCGAAACAAGCCATGCAATAAAAAAACATATAATTTAACATTGAGAAATATTATACAGAATCTTAGGTAGAATTTTCTAAATATGATTTGAGAATAGAGTTGTATTTTGAGTTTGTGAGTTTTGGAATTATGATTTGAGTGTGAAAAATTTGTTTGGTGAATGAGTTTTGAAAAGAGTTTCGAATTGAGTGCGGAATTTTTGACGTGACATATGATATCTGATACAAAAATTTACAACTCATAACCAAACACACAACACAAAAATCTATTAAAAACTCAAAAAAATTTTAAAAAATGCCGAAAATATTATTTTATTAAAAATATATTAAAAAAAAGTGCCAATTGCAAAAAAATAAAAAATAAAATAAAATTTGCCATGTTCCGGTTGACCAGCCAGTCAACCTGACATAGAGTTTTCTTTTTTTTGTGGAAATATAATTTGAAAGATGTATCCAAACATGGCATTAGAATGTGAGAGTGGAATTATAGTTTAAAAACCTATCCAAACACAGCCTTATTTTTTACTTTGTTTTTTCAATCTTAAATACAAAATAATGGAGTCCACATTAATAAATGTATAAAACTCACTTACACTACAAGAAAATTGGCTTATAACAACGTTTTTATTATGGCATTTTTTCAAAAAACGTTGTTTCAAAGGTTTTCAAAATAGTTTGTAAGCAACTCATTTAAAAAACACGCGTGCTTGGTGTACTAACATATTTCTCCTTTTAAGGCCCATACATTTTTCATTTTTTCATTTCTCTCAGTCTTGAGATAGATCTAGGGTTTTCTGTCTCTTCATCACTCCTGTTTCTCTGATTCACGATTGTATTCTTTATCTGGTTCTCTCCATCTTGGCTCAAAGCTCTCGATCAGTCCAATTTGAAGATTAATTTTGTGTGTCTCGTTCTTTGATTTTTTGATTTTGTTTATATACGAACTCAAATCTGTATGATTTTGTTTAGGCTCTCGATCGGTTGATTTATTTTTAGTCTATTGATCGCGATCAAACACTCTCTCTCTAGATTTGATCGATTGATTACTTTCGTTCAGATATGTAAGTTTTAGTCCCTATGCGCATATTAACATCCTCAAACTGACTATTTCTGACTCGTTCGTGGTGATCTTTGCGTTTGTGCTTCGTATGCAATTCTAGGGTTAGTCTATTGAGGCTAATCTCTATTGTGTTTGTGTACAGATTCATCGAACCACCATCACAACTATTGTAACGCCCCAAATTTCTAACCCAAATGATAATGCAACAATCATGGCTCTCTTAAAGGAAAACCAAATATAACTTCACATACTTGCATTACATAATAATAATAGTTCCTCACGCGATATTACATTGATTCAACAACAAGTAAATAACCAAATAAGCACTCCCAAGGGTTTACAATCTTCCAAGGCTTAAGCCCGGTACACAAAATGGTTATTCAAACCCACACATACATAGCCCTTGGCTTACAAATAGAATCACATCAAATGAGAACTTTAATACTCTCAACACACACATTTCTACGCCCTCAATTAGGCGGATTCACCACATCTTTTCCTGTACAAAAATCCGGTAGGGTGAGCATAAAGCCCAGTAGGGAATCCTTAACAAAGTATATACATTTTATACAAGTCTCAAGAGATGACTGCACATGCCATGCCATGCCATGCCTTTTTGAAAATAAAACACATTTTCATCTTTTGAAAACCATCATGCTCAATGATATTATGCAACTTCAACTGTTCAAAATTTATCAATTTAATTAAAGGGGGCGGTAAATACAACTCTGATAATCCCTAGGTCGGTGTCTGCAAGTAGACTATACGAGTACTACCAATTGTCATTTTTACCGGTATTAACCGGAAGGCTCAACACCTATCCATGCGACTTTATGATCTTTCACCAAGGATACTCAACCCAACTTAAACAATTTCATCTACACCACCTATCAAGACTTACCACCGTATTTACCCCAAAACCATTTCATGAAAACCCATTTCCCAACATTCTTTTCTCAATGCAAATTTCCAAAGCTTAACATAGTCCAATGAATTGAAATGCCAATATATGCTTAATAATGCAATGCAACATTACTTCCATATTCAATTGTTCCACACAATATATCATTGTGATCAAAATTCTCAATCCTCTTTTCAATACAATTCCACAAGATGAATATATATATATATATATATATATATATACTTTTATATCCAATTCATTCAAGAGAATAACGTAATTCCCATATTTCAAGCAATCTCAACAATTTAGTCAATTCAAGACTAAATCAGCATTTTGACAACAATTTCCAAAATAAACAACATTTCTCATTTTTTTCACAAAATTCGTCATTTATATATAAATAAACAATTTTCAAAACATCCATTTATTTTGGTACACAAAATAAATATGACAACATCTTTCAAGGATTTTCAACATCTTTCAAAGAAAAAACCTAATTTCTAGGTTTTCTCACCAAAACCATTCATCTCCAAGATATTTAGAAGAATCTTCCCAAAATCATCTTTCTTCAATCAATATGGTTCAAAAACTTCAATTTCTATTTTAAAAGGAAAAGAAATTAAACCCTCTTTCAAAATTACTCATCTTCTTGAAATCAACAATCAATTTCTCAAAGCTAATCAAAGGATGATTTCGAAAATCATCTAGATCTTGCAAAAACATATATATAACTCTAAGAAAATCCCTACCTCAATCAATGGTGTCAAAACTCAATCTTCGCCGTACACAACGAAGCTCTCGAGATGATAACCAACTTTGGTGAAGAACTTAGGTCTAAATCTCGATGGATTTGGAGAAATCAAAGAGAGAAGATGACTACTAGGGAGAGAAGCTCTCAATTGGGAATTCTGGAGAGTTTTAAAGAGAGAGAGGACTGAAAAAGTGATATGAAATATCAGATTCACGAACTGATATAACATGGTCCGCTCGAGCAGGTGGAATGCCCCGTTCAAGCGTCAAATACACTAACTTAGTACTTTTGCAGGCAGGTCAAACTTCTGAAACTAAACATTCTCTGCTCGAGCGCATAAACGGCCACTCGACCGAACAAGCAACTTCGAATGCATTTTGCATTTTTGTTTTAGGGGCGCTGCCCCTCAACCTCGCCAGAGCGCTGCCCTAGGACCCGCCAAGAGGCGTTACCCCCTAGACCCCCACGAGCTGACTGGGCAGCTTGACCCCCGCCAAGGCACTGCCCCTGGACCCGCCAATGGGCAATGCCCCCTGGACCCCCGTGAGCTAACCAGGCAGCTCGACCCCTGACCGGCCCAGTCGAAGTGGCAAATCATGAAAGAAGGATCGAAACCGAGATCGCTACAACTATGTTGTGTCAATCTTTACAGCAGCAATGTCTCTCTTCCTCATAATGGGTTTTGTGTATTGTAGACACCTGATTTCCACTCTAGTGAGTCTTCTTTGATTCCCTCCTTCCTTATCTTGCTTATGATCTGTTTGGCCCTGTAGTTTGTGCATTTGGGTTTTTCTGCTACTTTCCATAAATTGGTTTCCATTGTTTCTTGTGTTCAATTATTGTTTTGCAAACATGGATTGATGCAAACCCTTTTTTCTTTCTCAACTTTTCATGCATTACTTCAAAGTTTTTGTAGGTATTTCACACTCACATAATCTAATTACAGAAGACTGTGTCCAATTTTGTGATTGAATTTTGTGCATTTAAAAATTTTCAAGTTATTGCTTCTATACAAGGATTAATGCAGCAAACACTCTCTTTCAAACTAGTTTGGCAATGATTTAAAACTATTTCAACAAAAAAAATTTACCTCTTTGACCATAAATTATTATATGGATGTTGCCATGTGCTCATCCAATGATGTATTATCATTTCTCAACCATTTTTTTCATCTTTAGCCCTATCATTGGTTGGGCATACTATCAAATGTTTGAATCTTTTTGAAGGTTGAATCACTAACTCCTTTACATCATCTAGGAGCATTTGGACATGTTAGAAACTTATGTCACCTCATTTTGCATGGTAATCTTTTGACCACCTTTATTGTTTAATTACATGCAAAAGCTGATGTATCTAATTTTCTGCTCTACCTTTTAAATAATTTCTCCAGATATATTTTTTTTAATTATTGTAATAGGTCACTCAGCAATTTTAAGGCCAACAAGGTAAGTGATATTTGATATCATTTTACTTTCAGTTAAATGAACTTAATGGTTAACAGTGTATTTAAAATCCCAACTAGGAATGGTAACAGGAGCCCTTTTTTTTTTATCAGAGAAAATCATTTTTTAGTTGTGAGTTAGCTTACCCACCTTTGCAAAGCACCAAGTGCTTGCCACCTATGGTTACAAGAGCCTTGGGAATCAAGATTAGTGGTCCAAGCTCTAACTTGCCTTTGACTAGATTAATTCTACATTAACTTGCCATGAACCCAACTTTTTTTGTGTTCAGTGATCTAATAAATTGTTTAGAAAATGTGTATATGTGTAGGGCGTTCGGTGTTAAGAAGGTGATTAGAGAGGCAAAACTATGCTAATGGTCCAACAATAGTGGAATGATTGGAGGATGAGCAGCAGCAACTGTCTAGGAGGTTAGAGAGTGAGTAGCTAGGTGAGGGTGGAGCAAGTAGCTCAAGAAGAAGATAATGGCAGTATCAAAATGGGTTCTATTTATAGGCTTTTTCAAAATTCATCCTCTCTTGGGCTGGGAAATGGGTTCTATTTATAGGCTTTTTCAAGTGGCCAAATAGAGAGAAAACGTGTCCCAGAGGATCACATGGAATATTCTGCCTTGAACTACCAGGCTAGAAGTGACACGTGTCCCTCTGCATGTACTGTGTACTACCCATTTGGCACAATTGCCTCAGTGAGGGCATTTGTGGCGAGAGTGTTTGCCACTGCAACTTGCCTTCTCAGCATGAATCTTACAGACACCTCAGCGAGTGCACTTGCGGTGGGAGTGTTTACCGCTGCAACTCACCTTCTCAGCATGAACCTCAGCAAGTGCACTTGTGTTTGTAAAACCTTACCACTACACTTACCTTCTCAGCTCAGTCTGGCCAATACATGCATTCTTAGGACTTCATAGCCTGCCATCGGCCATGTTTTGTGTTCTCCTCAATAAAACATCCACCCTTAGCCACCTAACCATAGACTGCTCAACTTCCCAGGGCGAAGGCCACAGCCAAGACTACTATCAGCCATGTTGTGCCTTAGTACCAAGCCCGAGGGGGCTTCCTTAAGTCCTACTTGTGCGATTAAGGCAGGTCCATGACCTGGGTAATGGAAAAGGAGTCCCTTACACTTGGGCTTCCCTACTCCCATCTTCGTGGGGTTGCCGCGGTACACTGGTTTATTTTTGGGCCTGCTATCAGCTCCAACCAGTGAGATATGAGACCTACTATCAATCCTAGGCCTACTATCACCCTCTACTTGCAGAGGTGAAACTTCTCCCAAAGGCTGCTACCACCTTAGTAAAGTGTCTCCCCTCGCAACTTAGTTGCAGCGGTTATCGTAGTTGTGGCGGTTGTGGTTGCTGCGGTGGCCATTTCCCGTTGTAAGTTCAAATGGTAAAACCGACAATATTAGAGGTGGTGGCACTGACAAAAATGCCTCTGCAACTTGATCGCTGCAAGTGTTGCCTCTGCAACTTAGTTGGTTTGGTTTTCTCCTTCCCTCAACAACTTTGGATGGCGGCGGAACCGACAATATTGAGAATGGTGGCGCTAAGGCAAAGTGCCTCAACAACTTTGACCGTAGCAAGTAGTACCTCTGCAACTTGACTTATACATTTTCTTCGTCGAGTCTATTCGGATCCTTAGTGGGTCGGATCTGTATCGGCCCACTTGTTAGCCCACTTCCCTTGGGCTTTAGCCCATGCTCCTTTGGACATTCTTGGTCCCCTAAAAGGGGCAACCTCAGCACTTAGGCCCATACTTAATTTGGAGTTTAATTTCTGACCCTCTACAATATGTAATATAAAATGCATATGGAAGAAAGCTAACCCAACTCAAGTTGGATTAAACTAATGGAAATTCTTCATATTGAACTATTTTTTAAATCTTATTAGGGTTTGAATCAACAAAGCCATCCCCAAGCCCATCTAAACCAGGGTTGGATGACCTTATTGTAATCCTTAATAAGTTATGAGTTATGAGTTATATTGAATTCTGTTTGTGCAATGAAGATGCTAATCCATCCGAATTATATTAAAAAAGAATATAGAAAGCTAAAGGATATAGGAAACTGCAAGGATAAACACGAAAGAAGTCCTTTATGTATGGGGCAGTCTTTCTTTTTGGTCTTTTGATTCTTTGCATCTGTTTTTAAAATATGTCCCATGTGCAGGGAAGTTATGGCCAATATTCATCAGCCAGAGGTTACCATGCAAATACAAAGCAGGCTGTTTTCTTCTGACAATGGTGTGATATTCACAAACCTCTCATGGTGACTTTTTCCTTGTTGAGATGTGTTTATTTGCATGCATCTATGTGTAATTTGTATATGTGTACTTTTTTTTTATGGTCAACTAGTGGTATTGTTGGGAGATATGGGCTCATTTTTGGGCCTTTTTTTTTTTCCTAGAAAAAATAAGCTTATTTTTTACTTTCTCGAACATGTTAAATTTAATTTTTCATTTGTACAAACCTCTTAATAGTTCATTGATTTCAAATATATAACATTGGCTGAGGATGATACATCATGTTATTCAATAATAGATCGTTATCCTGACACAAACAAGATGCAAGATAGCATCTAAATTTGTCATGACCCGAACCCGCCCCCGTGGGTTAAGGACATAATTGGCCAGTAATCGTAAGATTACCTATGGCCTCAACCAAACCAAACGTATTTTAACAGAGTTCATGGGGGCCAAACGGAAGCAATTTGAAACTTTGTCCATAGAGCCGTGCTTATATGCACATCATTACATACATATGTTAATAACTCACGACAGAAAGTACAATGACATAAAATTCTGTACAGATAGGATCATTCAAATCTAAGTCAGCCAAACAAAACTATACACAGACGTACTCAAAACTTCGCCAACATAACAGAACAGAAGCAAACGACAAAAGGCGAAGGCGGGTCTCGTGCGTGAGACACAAGGGCTGACTTCTCCAAAAATCTTTGTTGTTCCACACTGACTTCACTGAGGCTGGGTTTGGACTTCTCTGGGCTCACCTACAAATACATGAATGAGCGTGAGCGAAAGCCCAGTTAATAATACCAAATAAAGAATATACATTGGAACAACATACATCAAACGGCCTTGGGCCCAATTTGCATTTCTAACTAATACATACATACATAGACATATGTAAGTTAAGTAACTAAGTTCTAACACAACGTACGGCCTCAGGCCCAATTCATTTATGTCAGACTATTATTCAGATCAAGCTGGCCTTTGGCCCCTTTCAAACTTTCGTATCAACCTGGCCTTTAGGCCTTTCAACTTTCATGTCAAAACTAGGGATGGCAATCTGAAACCGGCCCGACGGTGACCCGACCCCCCGACCCCGAATTAAGCGGTGAATAACCGAAAAATAGCCCCTACGGGCCGGGGACGGTATTAAAAAATTCATCCCCGATAATATCCGGGCCGGGGACGGGGATATGTTTTCCAGAAGCGGACCCGGCCCCGTCACCCGGCCCCGCCCCCGCCCCGCATTATCCCCGAGATAGAATGACCCTTTTGTCCCTGATATATATATATATGCATATGCTTGTCTTAGGGTTTCACAAATTCACATACACACATCTGGAAGCCTCCTCCCACACTCACCTCACGCCGCTCCTCTCTCTCTCTCTCGCCACTGGTCTGGCCTTCTCTCTTCCCTCCGTCACTGCCGCCGCCTCCCTCCGTCACCGGCGATCCTCCCTCCGTCACCGACGATCCTCCCTCCTCTCACACTCACGCCGCTCCTCTCTCTCTCTCTCTCTCTCTCTCTCTCTCTCTCTCTCTCTCTCACTACCCCAGATCTGAGCACCGCGATGATCGCACCACGGTCATGGCTTGGCTCTTCGCGATGATCGCACCACCATCTTTTTTCTTCGATTTGAAGTTGATTGCAGAGAGTCAACAGAGCAAACGGAGATGAAGAAGAGCACAGGGTATGTATTGCAGATATCACAAGATGGTTCAAAAAATGTGTGCACTGTACTCTTCTTTCTTCTTTCACAGCAACACAACTGGGTTTGGATTTCACATGTGTGTACTTTACATATTTTTTAATTTTTATGAAAATATTTTTTAATGTTGTAACATAATTTTTTTTGTTCTGATTTTAAATGTTCTACTGATCTATGATGATGATGATGAGCAACAGTTGGGATGAAATTTTTTTGTTCTACAGATTTTTTTTTTTTGTTCTACAGATTTTTAGCAACGGATTTTTGTTCTATAGATTTTGTTCTACAGATTTTATCCTACAGATTTTGTTCTACAGATTTTGTTCTACAGATCTGTGAGAGACTCTTACAAATCTGGAATATATATTATGTTGTTGAATCTGATTTTATATATTTTCTCTCACAGATCTGGATATATATATGTTGTTGAATCTGATTTTTGGAACTGATTTGAGCTCAAAATTTGAATATGATGTTGTTGTTGAATGTGATTTTGGAATTGATTTGAGCTCAAACTTTGAATTTGATGTTGTTGAATCTGATTTTTTTTTTTCTTTTGGTCGGGGACTTATCGGGGTCGGGGAAACCCGATCCCCGTTAAGTGGCGGGGGCGGGGGCAGTGATGAGCTCCCCGTCGGGGGCGGGACCGGGGACGGGGAGAGTTTTCACCATCGGGGATCGGGGACGGGGAGGGTGATCCCCGGCCCCGCCCCGCCCCGTTGCCATTCCTAGTCAAAACGGCCTTCGGCCCACATACACTTTCGTACCAAAACGGCCTTCGGCCCACATTTTATCAATCGGCCTTCGGCCCGTATTTATATCAAACGGCCTTCGGCCCACATTTTATCAATCGGCCTTCGGCCCACATTTATATCAAACGGCCTTCGGCCCACATTTTATCAATCGGCCTTCGGTCCACATTTATATCAAACGGCCTTCGGCCCACATTTGTATCAAACTGGCATTTAAGCCTTTCAAACTGGCATTTCAGCCCTTATATCAGACTGGCTCTTAGGCCTTTATATCAAACTGGCTCTTAGGCCTTTATGTCAAACTGGCACATAGGCCTTTATGTCAAACTTGTCCACCATTCAAATTAATGAACTTTACAAAACTTACATAAGAGTAAGCAAATGGGACAATAACATAATTTAGATATTACTCACAATGATCGGCTCGTAAATTTGCCCTGGAGCTTGACCCTACACATCACATAACATGTACGGGTCACAAATAACTCAATCCGTTCTTTAATTTACACATTCCTCTTAGGCTTCATTCTTATCTCTTTAATTCAATTACAATGCTCAGAGTATGCCTAAGAGTGCTTAGAAGTGAAAGGGAACGGAAAACAAAACACAGAATGCATTTTCAGAATTTCAGAAAACAGGGTCCCTGCTCGAGCGGACCTCAAAATTCTGGAAAACCCAGAACTGTGTTCTTGAGCTTCATTTCGACTTTCCAGCCACAATACTTGCATGCAATGACTCAAATCCCAATATAATCATACTAACATGTCACCACTGCAAGATTATAACATTATGGAGCTCAATTCTTGATTTATCTTCATGCATGTCCCAAATATGTTAAACTCAACACCAACATAACAAACTCATGCATTCAAGCTCATATCCTCTCAAATTGTACATGCATGTGATGAATTAGCCACATTTTCAACTTAGATAACACAAATGGTGATCAAACATGAGTTTCCTTTAACATTTCACATGGACTATACACATTTGTGCTCAAACATGCAAATCTCAAGGTAATTTCTTCCATGCATGCACTTATTAGGCTTCAATTCAATAAATCCAACCCAATTTCATTTTAACCTTACTCTTGATCACCAAATTAGCTTGAACACACAAAATCACAAACTATAATCCAAGAATTACTCACCTAGAAGCTTTGATCTCCTAAGCTCTAGTCAATTCTTGAGCTAAATCTCCAAGATTTCCAAGCTTTAAGCCAAATCCTCAATCTCCTACCCTCTCTTCTTCCAACCGACCCTCTCCTCTCTTCCTTGAGTTATCATCAGTCAAAATAAGGCTAGGGAGAGAGAGATTGAGTGTTTAAAGCCTTTACAACAAAACCCACTAAGGCCAACATTAAAATAATAAAGTAGTTGGGCTTTAATTCATCAATTTAATCAGTTTAATATGACCAGAATCAATTTCTAATTAAATTTCACCGTAGGCTCTAAAAATTATGCCAATCACAATGGCGTAATCAATTTCGGATTCTGTGGCCGATAGGGCCCTCAATTTAATTCCCAAAGCAGATTATTCAAACAGATATTCCTACGGTGAACAGATAGAATTTCAAAATCACATATTATCACACAATGGCACACAAAATCATGCTAAACACATAATCATATTCAAATTAAGGACCAATTAGCTAATTACGGAACAGGGGTATCACAAAATTATTAGCACATGACACCTTTTTATTCTTGCCTTGTGTTCCTTCTTGTAGTTGGTAATTTCTAGTACTTTTGAATTTGTTCGTTTTGTGTACATGTGCAATACAAGTGATCTGGTTGAAGTTATTGTCCCTTTTATGGGTGAATCTATAAGTGATGGAACTCTGGAAAAATTCTTGAAGAGTAATAAGATTCATATCGCTTTCCAAAATTCTACCATTTAAATCTATGAATGTAAATGCTTGATAGTGTTTTGTATCTGATATTTGGGAGCAGATCCTGGTGACATGGTAGAAGTTGATGAACCAATTGCTCAAATTAAAACAGATAAGGTACTTGTTGTGATACAACATGATAATGTTGTAATAAGCTTCTAAAGTTCTTAACATGACTTATGCTATCAATATTTGGATTGTCTATCTTCTACCAGGTGACAATTGATGTTGCAAGTCCTGAAGCAGGTGTAATCCAAAAGGTAAAATATCATTATTTTGGATTTGCTATCATTATTTTTATACAAGTTCACTACACTTCTCCCTATCTTTCCTTTGGAATGGTTTTGATTCTAAATTTGTACGTAAATTATTTATAGTATGTAGCCAAGAAACGGGATATTGTGGAACCAAGTACTAAGATTACTGTCATTTCAAAGTCTGGTGAAGGTGTTGCTCATGTTGCTCCATCTGAGAAGACAACAGACAAAGCTGCTTCTCAGCCACCTCCTGTTGAACTAAGTGAAGAGGATAAGAAAAAGCTAAAGTTCAAAGCACTCCTGTTATACAGAAGCCAAAGAGTACTTCTACTGCTCCTCTTAAACGCTCTGCTACAGAACCCTAGCCTCCCTCTAAAGAAAGAAAAAGACGAGTAAGTCGCATAGTTCCATATCTATACTCATATTATTGTCCTTATGGTTTTGGTTCCACTTCCTGATATAATTTATGGTATTTGTTGTGTGGTATCTCGGTTTCTTTTGTGAAGATACTCTAATTTTACTTGATTTTGGTTTCATAGACACAGTTTGTGTTTATTGATTTCATGATAGTTTGTCTCAACAACCCAATCTTAACCACAATCTGCAAATCTCACTACAAGAAAAGTGAGATGTAATGGCATTTATTTAACGACGTTTCTTAAAGGCCATCTTTGTTAATATTTAACAACGTTTGATAAACGTTACATTTTTTAAAAAAAATAAAACGGTACTGTTTTTTATAAGAGAAGGTGTTTAAAAACGCCTTTAAATCTCTAACTCTCCCACGCGCTCTCTCTCTTTTTTCAAATGTCTTATTTTGAGTCTGAGGACCCAAAACACTCCCTTACTCTCTCACTCACTCTCTGGTCTCTCTCTCTCTCTCAACCCTCTCCAAACCCTAATTTCTCTCAACCGATCGAATCAATCTTCTTCAGCCCCATTTGATCCAATATTAGAGCGAATGGTGATTCATCTCAGATCCAATCTCAGAACGATTGTCGATTTCGATTTTGAGATTTCGAAGCTCCACCGCTTCCACCATCTGTACCACGAGGTGAACAAGCACCATCTACTAAGGTGAGCACCACCGTCTCTCTTTCTTTCTCTCTCTCTCTCTCTCTCTCTCTCTCTCTCTCTCTTAAGCTCTTCCTTCCTGTCGAGTTTGGTCAAATAACGAAAGATCTCGACGTTTCAATTGAACGTACATAGAACTTTCCCATGGTTACAAAAGATCTGTATGTGTTTTCTTTCCTGACAGTTATTTTGCTTGAAAATGGATCTAGAAAAATAGATGAGTTTCTTGCATTTCAAGTTGATGACATTAAGAGTTTTAGAGAGGGAGGGAGGGAGAGAGAGAGAGAGAGAGATAGACAGATAGATAGAGACAGAGAGATGACTCTTTTTTCTTCCTAATTCCCATTAGAACTTTGGCAATGCATTGATTGAAGCCTCGATCATCATCGCTTTTACATTTTTTGGTAATTATTTCCATACTATTTAAAAATAATAATTTATTTTTATATATTTTTAGTGTTGCGTTTGGGTTTACAATCAGTGTTTTGAAGGAGTTTTTAGAAAGAAAAAAAAATGTTGATAAATCTAGTTGTAATGATAGACAAATTTGCTCTGAGTCTTATAAAAGGTTTTAGATGCTTTACCAAAATTTCTTTCATTTCATCGGGTGCTTAGTGGTATTATTTATGGAGCAAAATCAGTATATAGTCTTTAGTTATGACTTATGATGCTAATGAATTTCTATTTATTTTCTGTAGGCTTTGAGGAATCCTCTAGTCATGATGAAAGAAAAGAACTGCAATCAGATTATGAAATCTCGGAGGATGAAAAGAGGACAAGAATTGGGAGTTTGAAGAAGAAAGCAGTTAATGCATTTAATAAAATTAAGCATTCTCTTAAGAAGAAAAGTAAAAGGAAAAACAAGAATCAGACTTCAGTTTCGATAGAGGATGTCTGGGATGCTAAAGAGTTAAAGGTTGTAGATGCTTTCCGACAAGAACTGATCTCAATTGACATGCTACCTGCAAGACATGATGATTATCATTTGATGTTGAGGTGATCTTCTTTCTTTAACATGTACATATAAAATGCAAACACCTACACCTACACCTACACCTACACCTAGACAGACATATATGTATAAAACACAGAAATGGATATGTTATTGATTTAATATTTCTTTAACATGTGGATATATAATTACATACATAAGTATATGTATATACAAGTACTTGGATAAACATGCTCACAAGCCATGGAATATATGTTTTATTCATGGAGGAATTTTTGCTCACATGTTTGATTGACCAGTATTTGCTTAGATGATATGGATAATTATTTCTTTGAGTTCTCAATGACAATGACGCTCCCTTGTCAAATAAAATGGTGCATCATATTTCCTTAAGAGTGAAATCAAAGGGCTTTGTTTCTTTTTTCTGCATATGGCTTAATAGATTTGTACTAGAGTCATATGTACACAGGATATTTTTATAAGCTTATGGGAGGCCACTAGTAAGGTATTGCTACACACTAGTAGAAACTTATAGACAACATGCTATACTCTAAAAAAGTACTGGCTGATTTATCCAAGTTAATTCCATTTATGGTGTGTTCTTTAGGGAATATGACATCAATGAACATAAGGCTTCAGCACTTGTACCTCCTAATCAACACTCTTTATCAGAGAATCAGCTAACACATATTAACATTAAATAATGTTGTGTCTTTGACTTTCTAAATTTTTGTATGTTCTGCGCACAAGACTGAATTTATGTTGCTATCAATTTCATTTGATTGACTATGTTTCATGCGAGATGGCGTTGATTTATTTTATTGCGTCAATTTCCATGCAAATTCTTGAAAGGAAGGAAGTTTGATACTAAGAAAACAAAGCACAGGTGGGCTGAGATGCTTCAATAGAGGAAAGACTTTGGTGCTGGCACTATCATGGAGGTAATTTCATCTCATGATTTTCCTCCTGCTTTAGTCTCAAATTCCTGCCATAGCTTTGTAGTGCCAGTTTTTGATAGATTGACTTGTTCTTTCTCTCTTTTGGTAAGGTTTTTAACACAATTAAATAAATGGGTTAGTGCCTTTCTCAGCCCATCCACAAGCAAGTAGGTTGTAGAGACACTTACGGTTGAGGTTGAACGCTTCATTTACTAGAAAACTTTCCTAATAATGAGCATATATATTTTGTCTTACTCAATTATCTAGAATAACAATAAATACCATTAGTGTAGAAATTATTCACTTATGGTACTACAAACTAACTATTGTCAATTTCTTGTAGCGTCTTTAGTTACAATTTGTATTTTTTAAAATGAAATAAAATGGAAATAAATGGTAAGGTCGGGTTGATTTGATGTCAAGGAAATTTGAAGGGTTGGGTTAGGGATGAGCTTAACTGCCCTTCATATACAGGTTGGAACCAAGTTAAGCTTTTTTTCTTCTTTTCTTTTTTCTTTTGATCAGCAAAAGAAGCTTTATTGATGAAAAAATGATTACAACAATAAAGAAAAGAAAGAAAGAGAATGGGTGCAAAAGCATCAAAGGATCCCAACTAGGTTGGCACCCAAGAGCACGCCCAATCATATGCTAGCACCCCAGGAAGTTGATGAGAAACCAACCTCCACAAAAATACAACCAAAAAACGACTAAAACTCCAAAAAAACCCTGCAACCTGATCAAAGGCCCCAGCAACAGTGACAGAGCAACAGAGCCAAAGTAGATCAACAACGAGAAGAAAAATAGATCAGTAACAGAGCCAAAACAGATTAGCATAAAAGATACACAACAGAAAACCAGAACAATCAAACAACTGCCAGATTAGAGTTGCCGCAACAATTCACCTCAGAAACCAGAACAATCAAAAACCCAAAACAAAACAAACTAGCAACAGAGCCAAAGCAACCAAATCCGAAGCATAGCAAACTAGCAGCACAGAACCCATCACAGCCCCAACAACCAAAACAAACAGAGTTAACAGCAGCCAGCTATAGCATAGAAACAACATACATAACATCCAACCAAGCATGAACAAGCACCAAACACCTCCAACCCTTAAAGGTGTTGACTCACCCATTTTATATTTGAGACAATCTCTTGAATGGAGTAGAAACATCCCGTATCATAAGACTTCAACCACATGGCCACTCACTTGTGTTAGTATTGATGCTTAACCGAACTTGTCTTATGTTTGGGTCCTTGGTTTCGTGAAACTTGGTTATTGACAAAGTTGAATTGTTTCTTCTCATTATGTATCCTAAACATTACTAAATGATGCATGCTGACTTTTTTATTTCTTATACATCTTGATGTTTTGCTAGGATTTTGAGTTCAAAGAGTTGAATGAAGTTGTACAACACTACCCACAGGGTTATCATGGTGTTGATAAGAAGGGAAGGCCCATATACATTGAAAAACTTGGAAAAGATGATCCATACAAGCTTATGGAAGTGACAAATTTGGATCGGTTTGTGAGATACCATGTGCAAGAATTTGAGAAAACTCTTACTATCAAGTTTCCTGCCTGCTCTATTGCTGCAAAAAGACACATTGATTCAAGTACAACAATTTTAGACGTTCATGGCGTGGTATACTTTTATTTATTTTACTTACTCATCTAGATATCATTATAAAGCAAATATTGCAAAGCTTGGCTTCATAGGAATATATCACATTCTATTCTTGCTCTTTCATACTCTTTGTTGTTTAAGGTTTTAAGCACCTAACTAAACCTGTATGAGAAGTCATTATACTGCTGCAGAATATTGATAATGACAACTTTCCTGAGATATGATTTAGAAATTTGTTGTGCTTAGAATCATCTCACCAAGGTACACACTTACCATCTTTACGCTGTTGTTCATTTGAATTTTGAATTGTATATATCCTCCTGAAAGATAGATCACTTTTGGAATTACAGTTCTACAGACACTTGGTCGTATGTTTATTATAAATGTTGGTTCTAGCTTTAGGCTGCTCTGGAACCCAGTGAAGGGTTTCATTTATCCCAAAATAGCTTCGAAGATTCATGTACGTTAAAAGAGTTGACTTTTATCTATTGAAAGTGTACACATCATAACAGAATCATATGTTGGATCAATTATTTTTCATTTTTTCTCAAGTTCTTAGCAGCAAATTCCAAAGTAAATTGCTTGAGATTATTGATGATAGGTAAATAATTAGAATTTTCAAGGTTTAAATATGTTGTTTTTTCCTTATGCAGAAGTCTAACCATTTGTAACTCTTGGGTATAATTGTGATTGTTCAGTGAGTTGCTAGAATTTCTTGGTGGTAGCTGTACATGTGCAGATAAGGAAAGTTGTATGAGGTCTAAGAAAAGGCCATGGAAAGACCCGTATATATTTTTTTGTTGGTCTCAGTAAATCCCCTCTTTCTTTCTTTTTTTTTTTGCCTCGGATGGTAGTGCAGAATCATGATTGGTGGTGGAGGACCACAATAAGATGATTGCAACTAGGCATGCTCGATTAGCAAATTGCATGCAATAGATTCTAAAAATAAATTTCATACATTATTTAATTTACTGTTGACAGGAATTACCAAAAGTTGGCCATCCATGAGTAGATCCATATGTTTGGTTCATAAAATAAAGTAAGGAGGCTTTTTTTGACAAATTTACTTTAGAAGAGACCAAAGGCAACATGGCAAGTGACACTATTTATTTTGCGTCAATCTTTTGAGAGAAAATAAGATGAAAACAAGAGAACAATTTCAAAAAAAAAACTATAACGGCATTTTTACAAACGCCACTACAGTGCCAACGGTCATATTTTTAAAATAGGAAAAAATCTATCACGGTGTTTTTAAAACGTCGCTAAATACTGGATGATGTCATTTGGAGTTGATTCCTCATTTTTCCATCCCTTAATCCATCAGTTGATCATACCTATCCCTTGATCACTTAGTTCGCCATTGATAAATCACCCTGCACACGATTGAATCTTTCTACTAAACTGAATCTATTGCTGGATGCTTTTAAGATGACTTCTTGTTGCACTTGGTCCACTAAATCTCCAGATTGGCGAATTGCTACACAAGAGGAATTCAATGTCCTCATTAGGAGTGGTATGGGGGTCCTTGTTCCCCCCTTTTGAGCTACGAATGTTGTTTGTTGTAAGCATGTATTCAAGAGCAGAAACCCAACAGTTCAATTGGTCATTATAAAGCTCAATTGGTAGTTAAAGGCTTCGTGTTGATTATGTTGAGACATTTAGACCTATTATCAAGCCAATTGCAATCAATCTCTATCTTTTGGGTATTCAAAAAACTACAATACTGTAGCGTGTTTTTGGCAGTCATCAAAATGAAGTCTATATGTTGATTTTGGAGTTTTTTTTTTTTTTTTTTTGGTATTGAACATTTGGAATTATGTTGGTTTTAGTTTTAAATTCTAATTTAATTTCTCACCATGCTTTTGAAAGTTATCATGTGCTTGAATAATTTGTCTTTTGTTGTGCCTTGTTATTTACTTTAGGATCTTATTGTTTTATGTTAAATTGTTTCCATGAAAAGTGTTGGATGGTTATAGAGAAGGCAGGATTGGCACTATTAATGAATTGTTTTAAAGTTGTAAAAGGGGTTAACTTGAGCCCACTAAGTTAATTGGGCCCAATCGGGAAGCCCAAAAATTGGTGAGCTTGGAGAAATTATTGGCAAATGGGCCCAAGTGAATTCTATTGAACGGGCCCATAAGAAAGCCAACAAATTGGGCTGAGGAAGACCCATCAATCATATATCTCTAAAGAGAGCCCATCAGGCCCATCCGAGGATGCTCAGATCATATAGGCGTCTGAGGAGGTTAACCGTTGCTTTCAGAAGAGATGAAACCCTCGGAGGAGATCCATTCTCCGAGGTATTGGCCTAGTCTTGAAAAGGTTCAGAACCATGAACCTGGAGACCTATTTGAGCTTGGACTTGAAAGGGTTCGGATCCACGAACCTAGAGATCCGAAGCACTTGGCTTTGAACGGATTCAGACGCAATCTAGAAGTCACTCCGTTAATGAGTCCCAGAACACTTGCGAGCTCAGAGCTTTCTAGGATCAACGCACCAAAACCACGGGCGTGACGGAGTTCAAACAAAGGACCCAATCCCAAGGACGGTGAGTGGAGATAAATTCACTCTTCGGTTAAACTAGCCTATACTCGAGTCGAGGTGGCACGATCTAGGAGGTCCCTAAGACTCGGCAATATTTGCAGCAGGGTGTTCTCTTGAACTAGCCCTGGCCTTTCTGTGGCAGGACGTCCTCCGAGACTACTCCTGACCCTTTGGGATGATTGGGGATCATTGGTTAGGTGTGGCTAAGAAGAAGGGTTCGCCGAGAGGTTGATCTTCTCTTCGGGGTTTTCCTTATCCTTTGAAAGGTCACCGCCTCGGACAAAGTAGTTAGAGGGAATATTCCCCATGTGCCTTGCACATGGGCTCCATCCTACATCATGAGGTGTCTATAAATAGCACCCACTCATAGTTTTACAAGGGATAGATTTTGGAGAAACAACTCTTGGGAAAGAACTAATTTTCCTTCTCCATTATCTACCTTCAGAGTGAAAGTGGGAGATCCATAGGAGAGCCTTGCCATTATTCTCTCTATAACTACTTTGCCTTCTTCTTCACCCAATCTCTTATCTCCGTCATCTCTTTGCTATTGTGTTTCTAGTTGTGACTGTTGAAGAATCTAAGCCTCTCATTTCTAGAGAATTCAAGTTTTCTTCAAAGATCTTCGAAGATCTTTGAATATCTTTGAATTTTCCAACAACATTCTTGAACCCTCTCATACAAAAGTTAAATTGTCCGTGAAACTCTATTGTAATCTCATAAGATGAGTTCGTTAATTAATAATTTATCTTGTGTTTATGTTCATATGTAATAGAAAAAAAGGTACAAAAACAAAGAAATTCAGAAGAAAAAGACATTAAATCAAATAACTGGCAGAAAACCATTCTAAGTTGTTTAAGTAGAGGTATATAGTTTCTTTATATTTCAAATTGAAATTGTATATTTTGATTTTGTTACTTAATTTTAATTGTAATTGTAGGTAACAAATAAGAAGAATGGAGTTCCAGCAATCCATGGATGGGCAATGAGACACGAAAATTGCAATAAGATGTCATTGTGGTATGAAGAGCTGAAGAACTTTTCCAAGAGCCTGATACCTTGTTATTTTATTTGATTTCTTTGTTTTTTTAATTTTTGGTGAGAGCAGCTTCAACAGTGTGGTTTGAGATTGAATTTTTAGTGATTTTTTTTGCCAAATCACAGATTGCACATAGTATTGCTCTTGTATACAAGTAGTTAAATTCTTGAGATTGAATATTTAGCGATTTTTTTTTTTTTTTGTTTTCAAATCACAGATTGTACATATTATTGCTCTTGTATACAGGTAGAAGCTTTCTTCTTAGTTAAATTCTTTGGCCATGTGTTATGCTATATTTTAGTTAATTTTTTTGGCTGTGTTATGTTATATTTCAGAATCCACCCCAAAAAAAAATGGTGTTTTTATCAAAAACGCCACTAAATGACGTCATCATGACATCATACGTTATTTTGTGATGGAAATGATAGCGAACATCAAAGTTTTTGCGACTTTTTTAAAATGTCGCTTAATATTTTTAGCGATGTTTTTAAAACGTTGTAAATTTATTATGGCAGCCGTATCAACAATGAAAATATTAAACGTCATTATAACTTATGATGGCGTTTTTGAGGCTTTTAGCAATGTTTCTGAAACACCGCTAAAAATCAATTTTCCTGCAGTGTATCTAATGACCAAAAAAAAAAAAAAAGAGAATTAAAATTATATATAGTATTTTTTTATTCATAAATCATATTGCTCAAGAATATTTCTAATCTTGGTCCTGCCAAATCACAAAGAATATTTCTTTGTAATTGGTTGTTGATCTCATTTTCTAATGCTTCTGGAATTATTATTATTATTATTATTGAGGAAATATTGAATTATAGGAATACTAAAAATGATTAATAATGTTATTATGTTAGCCTTAAACCAAGCCTATAGAGTTTGCATGCCATCCTTGACAATTGGAAGTATGTGCAATTAATGTTAGAGAAAAGGTCAAAATTTTTGAATTGATCATCATGCAAACAATTTTGAAGAATAGGTAAAAAAAAAATTATAATATTTTGAGAATAAATCTTGGAGGACTATTGAGGTATGGCTTACACAATTCTTGAATTAAATACTAAAATAACCAAAAGTTATAAGTTATATGTTTGTAGTGACAACTGCACTAAGTTGGCATTAAAAGCAATTCATGTACATTTCTTTCCTTCACGAAAAACATAGTCAATCTTGTTGATTTGGAGCTGATTTAAAAGATAACTGTCGCAAACAAGGCTTATAGAGGTGGGCACCCAGTTGTTCCAAACAAAATTTTTTAAAATTTTCATAAACATACTTCAAAAATTTTATAATATTGTCCAGACTAATTTCTATAAAATGTGCAAAGGCAACAATTTTTTTTTAATATTATATAGTAATTATTACAATAAAAATGCAATTTTCAATATTATAAGAGTGTACACATTTTATAAATAGAGAAAAATATCATACACGTATTTTTTTTTCCAGAGAAAACTTATTTGTAAATAAGATGAATGAGTTGAAATGAGATTAAAGGCTATTTTGGGAAGATGGTTATAATCAGTTTTTTGGTGAAAAGCTACTTATAAGCAGTTTTTTTGTGAGAGAGGAAGTTGGTAATAATCTGAAAAGCAGATTATTACCAACTTCCCAAAATAGGCCTAAATATCTTGTAAATCACCTTGTTTAGGATGATCTAAATAAGTGTATTTTTTGACTTTTTATGAAAATATGTAAAGAAAAGTACAAAGACGATGTGTCCCAGAAAAGATAAAAAGATTAAAAAAAAAAAAAAAAGTACTTATATAACACACTCCAAACAAACCGATTTAGTTTTTTTAATCCTTTTGAACCTTAATGCGTGAATCAAATTGTAATGGACGGTTCTTAATTTTTAAATTGGAACTAAATTATTCCTTAAAATGATTGGAGCAACGCATACCATTTGGACCAATTATAATGAATAGGGTAAATTACTTTGCCCTCTAAAGTTTCACCAATTCTTCACTTTGACTCTTTAAGTTTGATTTTTCTCACTTTAACCCTTTGTGTTTACAATCCTTCTCACTTTGATCCTTCAGGTTTGCAATCCTTCTCACTTTGGCCCTTTAAGTTTGATTCTTCCCACTTTGGCCCTTCATGTTTGCAACCCTTCCCACTTTGGCCCTATATGTTTGCAATCATTCCCACTTTACTCCTAGACTAATTTCTATCCAAAAAAGTAACAAAATTTGTCACATCACTAACACATCAGCTCCATATGTGATATAAGAAATTCATTAAAAATGCAAAATATAAAAAATAAAAAATAAAAAAATTGAAATTTTTTTTAGTTATTAGTGAACTTTTTTTTTTCAAATTTATTCATAAACATTATTACATTATAGATGCATCTAGATTAGATGTAACTAAAAAAATAAAAACAAATTTAACTAAAGAAAAAAAAGTCACTAAAGATGGAAAAAATAATAGTAAATTTTTCATTTCAAAATTGACAATACAGGTAGTTGAGTCAGTATATTTTCATTTTTTTTCATCTTTGGTAAACTTTTTTCTTTTTTTTAATTAAATTTGTTTTTATTTTTTTAACTGCATCTAATCTAGATATATCTATAATGTAATAATGTTTATGAATAAATTTGAAAAAAAAAAGTTCACTAAAGGCTAAAAACAATTTTCAATTTTTTTGTTTTTATTTTTATTTTTTGCATCACACATGGAGCTGATGTGTTAGTGATGTAATAGATTCTGTTAGTTTTTTAGATGGAAGTTAGTCTAGAAATAAAGTGGGAAGGATTGCAAATATGAAGAGCCAAAGTGAGATGGATTGCAAACATGAAGGGCCAAAGTGGGAAAAATTAAACTTAAAAGGTCAAAGTGGGAAGGATTGCAAACATGAAGGCCCAAAGTGAGAAAAATTAAACTTAAAGGTTCAAAGTGGGAAATGGGTGAACCTTTAGGGGTCAAAGTGTAATATATGGTTTGAACAACATTTTTTTTGGACAAATTACACCAATAGTCCCTACATTTTATCCATTTTGTCATTTTGGTTCTACTTTCAATTTGTTCAATTTTGACATTTAATTTTAGATAATTTGTGCCAATTTGGTTTAATTGATAATATTATTAATATATTTTTTTTAATAGAAATTTGTCACTAAATTGATTGAGGTTAACTCACTTAGTTAAGTAAATTTATAATTTTACTCTTAAAAATATGACATATGATATTTATGTGCATATTTTTCATAAAACATACTAAAAATTGTAATTAATTAGATTAAATTGAAACAAAATCATAAATTAAAAGTCAAAATTGAGTCAATTAAAATTATAAAAATTAAAATAATACAAAAATCAAAATACAAAGGCTATAGTCGTAATTTGGGTAGTGTTTAGTAGAGTTTTGTAATTATGATTTGAGAATATAATTATATTTTGAGTTTATAAGTTTTGAAATTATTATTTGAAAAGAGAAAATTTGTTTAGTTATGAGTTTTGAATTGAGTTTTAAATTTTTGATGTGACATATGAAATGAAAAAAATTGTTTGGCTATGAGTTTTGAAAAGAGTTTTCAAAACTTAATTCAAAAACTTATAACTTATAACCACATGCACAACTCAAAACTTTATTGAAAATTTTATTCAAAACTCAGAACCAAACTCTTTTTAAAATTCAATTTAAAAAAATAATTTGTCATTTTAATCTAAAAAAATAAGTCTATTTAAAAAATAATTTTTTTCTCCAAATAATAGGTGGTGATTGGCAATTGCACAAAAAAAAAAAAAAAAGTTACTATTTATTCAACTAGCCGGACATCCGAGAGGATGTCTGGGCAGACGATTGGATAGATCAAAAATTCAAAAATTATCTAATTTACCCAACATGTTTTCAAAATATATTTTAAAATTAATTTAAAATCATAATTTGAAAACTTAAACTAAATATAACATTTAAATATAAGAGAAAAAACTTGGTTAGATACTCACACCAAAGACAGTCAAGTCATTGAAGACGTAAAGCCAACTCCTATTGACAAAATTGGAATCAAAGAAAAAAATAGTATGAAATTGGGACAGAATTTTCTGAGTGAGTACTTGTTGGCATGCGCGTTTGGGTTAGACTGGGTTTATTAGTCCTAAAAAATTAAATTTTTTAACTTCAGATTAAAAATTATTATATTTAAATTATAATTATTATATTTTTTCTCTTATAAAAATAAAAAAAGTTTAAAAATTCATCCCAAACGAGATTATTTAGTCCCAAAATGTCTCGTTTGACAATTACATATTTTAACTAAAAATTAAAAATTATTATAAATTATCATATCACTTTTTTTATTTTTATATATATCTTTTTTATAAAATAATTAAAAATTAAAAAATCAAACTAACATTTCAAACTAAACGTCAACATCAATAAGACCATCCTCGATGGTCTCCATTCTGCTTCCGTCAGCTTTTGTGGGTCCATGTGAATGTACCTAATAGTAGTGATTGGTACCACTAATTTGGTGCCACTAAATCACTACTAATGAGCTGAAAAATTAAACAAAAAAAAAAAAGCACAGCAACACTGTAGCAGTGGATGAGGTTCACTGTCACATCATTAATGCCATCACTAATTAGTGGTTTCAAGCATTTTTGATGTACCTAATTTCCAACAACTCTTTGAAAGAGAAAATATTTATTCTTATAAAAAAATTATATAGAAAAAATATATAAAATGATATGTTGAAAATATTTTTAAAATTAAGAGTCACCTTTATAAATATTTTGTTTTAAAATAAGTGTCTCCAGTTTATCACATCAATTTATACAAAATAAAATAAATTAATTAATTTTTTTTATATTTATATAGGATTACTTTTGAAAGGAGAGATGGTAGAATAAAGGTAGTACAAGAGTAATGATGCAAAATAAATGAGCTCATGGTGAGATTGTGCAAGTTGGGCCTGGTGGCCTCTGCATAGAACGATTATATTTTAAATTTGGGTAAAAATTTGAAAAGAGAACAAAAATTATGAGAAAAATAAAAAAAACAAAAAAAACTTATAAATCTATATAAGCTAATATAAATTTTTTTTTTTTTTCTTAAATCTCTATCTAAATCTATTATTTACATACCATCTATGAAAATTAGATAGAGAATCGCTAAACAACAAAAATGAATGAAATCACAATAGGTGGTAGATAGCAGAACTATGTATTAATGGAGCACAACCACCTAACCTCACTTCGCTCACAACAATGATAAAGACCACTAATTTTGGAGCTCTAAAAAGATCACTAATAACATGACACTCAATAAAAAAAGAAAAAAAATATAATACCAAGGCCAAAACATCAAATCATTCATGGTAAGGCCCACTGTCACATCATTAATGATAGCACTAATTAGTGCTCTCACTCATTTTTCTTTCGCTCATATGAGAATATCAAGGAAATTCCTAATCTGTTTCATGACCAAAGGTAAGAAAGATTTTGAGAAAATATCAGTTCCGTGCATGTTTAATAAATAAATAAATAAAAAAGATCAGTGGCACATTTTATAAACATTAAAAATTAAAAAAAAAATCAGTAATTTATAATTATTTTGTAAAGGCACCAGTAAATTATAATTTACTCAAACACCTTTTGAACCTACCTACCCTCGGATCTAAAACACCATCAAGCCTAGGGTACAGGTTGTCACCAGTTTTAATTTGATGAAAGCAACTTTCAGTCCAAAAATAAAAAGGGAAATATATATATTGATCAAGATTTCATGCTTACCTACCAAAACACATAGTCCGAATACATGTATTTTTAGTTTATAATATCAGTGTGTTTGTAATTTTAGATTTGTAGTGGAAAAGATATATATTAAAAAAAAACTTCGAATTTTATTCTTTTTAGGGAGATTTTTTCAAAATTCTATTTCTAATACTTATATACCAGCTAGTCCAAGTCCATCAAAATAAAATTTTCACTAAATCTCTCTTTTTATTTACTTCTCATTTCTATTTTCTTTTCCTGTGGTAAATTCAAGATTTGCACAAGTCTAATAAGTTCTCATGGACGTCACATCTAATTATCGAAATAGTTTTGAGAAAACAAGTCACCTAACTTCTTCTTTTTTAATAACTAGTGTCTGAGTTATTTTACGTACACTTGAACTAATTTTAGAGTCCTAAAATTAACGACTGTCCGGGCAAATCTTCAGTGACCCCAAGATTTGGCATGTCTGGCCTTCGTGAGATTTAACCTTGCGATCTGTTGGGTGATAAATCATTTGGTTGCTTCTCCTCCTATTAAGTCAAACTTCTCAGGCTTGGGCAAAGACATAAACCGAACAATTTGAAACTCGAATTATACATAAATATATCAAAATATTAAATATACATATAAATTATTAGTCATTGGATGATGTTCAAATAGTTTGGATTGTTAGATCATATTATTATATGTACAAGTAATACAACACAAGCTTATCTTTTTTCTTCACTCATAAATTGTAAAAGCTACCATAGCGGCATCTCACTCATATTATATAAATTACTATTCTTAAGTCATCAATGATTTTATAAATATATATATATATATATATATAATTAGAATCTAATTTTAACTAATTAACTAGCTTAATTGCAATAAATATGTTTTTTTTTTAAATTAAAATTTATATACAATTTGGGCAATTCAGATCAAGTTTGGACAAACAATTTCGAATTATAAATCGAGTCTGGGCAACCCTTAACAAAATTTAGACTGAGCTTGGACAATCAACCCCGTCCCAATCGGCAGTAGAAACACCCTAGTATTCATTATGACTTCAAGTAAGGGTCAGAGCATCATATAATAACTCCTACAATAAAGGTTGGTAATTGGAAAATCTCTCATTTAATAATTATCTTATCTACAAGAATAATGTTATATGCATCAATTAGTATATTATAAGTTTTCCTCTATACCTTTCCCTATATAATAATGGCGCTGGATTTTCCTCCAGTCTATGATCAGATTAGAGGGTACTGTTGGACCCGTGGGGGCCACAATGGTTTCCGTTTTGATAATTCGAACCATTTAATGTGTAGTATTTGTTGAGTACTATATACTTATAAAAAATCACGTTGATCGGATATCGATAACTATTTTATTAGATCAGATTTCTATTAACCGTTTATTTTTTCACTATTCATTTTTTTTTAATACAAAACTGCTTTGATCACGTAACTATCTATATTCAATCAACGTGATTTTTTATAAATATATATTACTCGATGAGTTCTACCACTAAACGGTTCATATTATCAAAACGAGACCGGTGATGGACCTCCATGAGCCCAACAATACTTTCCAATCCAATTGCGGAGGAAAGCCAGCCCCATAATAATACATTAATAAATATTTAGAGGCACTTACTAGGATTTTCCTTTTGGCAAATGTTAATAAATGATAATGAATGTTAACGTGTAATGACGAAATAACAAATGAGTTAGGTTAGAGATTTTAAATATTTCATCAAATTTTTCATATGGGTTTGACCTACACATATGTAAATTTGTGTGTATCCCACCCCGTATAAGAGATTTGGTAGAATATTTGGGATACATAACATTTCTTCTAACGAATTTTTGAGTCATTTAAAGTAATAAAGTATGTTATTTAACACAAATCAACAATATTGCAAATGATAAGAGTAACCTAATTTAACTTTTCAATTAATCTAATAAAAAATAACAAACAAAAAAACTCCGTCTGTATTTGTTGAAATAATTTACACATCAAACCTGAACCTTCATTTAACCTTAAAAGAGTTTTATATACTTAGTAATTTTGGACAAAGAAGAATAAGCTTTAAAAAATTGTGGTTAAAAGAGATTATTTTGACTTATTTTTCATATCAAGATTAATTTTTATTTGGAATATTTATTTTTTTTAATTCTTTTTCTCAAACCAAAAAAAAAAAAAAAAAATTAACGATGGAGTCCGTTGAAGTGAAATAAAAAATGAATTACAAAATAAAATAAACTAAAAATTTAAGGATAGGCTCATATTTCCCACATAAATAATTAATTTTCTTTAAAAGAAGTGAATGTTAAAAAAGTCATTGAAAAATATGTCTCACATGAGTATGGGATCTATGGGATCAACATAGTATAGGTCTCACACCCAGATATTTGGTAGAAAATTTAGTAAAATTTTTAAAATTTGTACCGTTTTTCTTGAAAATTATATTGTAAATATTTATGATTGACATTAAAATTGTAGGAATAAATAATGAATTGTGATTTTTCCCGTATATCTAGCTGCATTTATTATGAATTTTTTTCAATACATTTAAGGGTTATGTGGGGATTTATGAAATTTTCTTGGGATTAAGTGAAAGAGTGAGTGAGAATTCTATATTGTTGTTGCAAATATAATAACTTCTCGATGTATGAGGATTTGAAGACTATACTTGAATTTATTGTTAAATGCATTCACATATGTAGCTATGAATTGGCACATTATTGAGTTTCATGAATTATGAGAATTGGGATTTGTAAAGGTTGCTACGTGTTGATAGATTTAATTAAACATGTGGCATTTTTGTGAATTAATGTTGGGGGGAGGAAAATGGGAATTGTGGTTAACATTGTGTTGTTGTTGAGATACTTAAAGATTGAGAATTGTCATCAAGCATTGTTCATTATTGCATTACATCCTCTTTTAATTGATAATTATACATTTTGAATTGAGTTTGAAATGTTTACCTTGAGAAAAGAATATTTTGAAAGGGGAATTATCGAAATGCTTTGGGGTAAATACGTTGGTAAGTCCGGGTAGGAGGTGTAGGTAAAATTGATTAAGTTGGCCTGACTGTCCGGGGTGAAAGACCAAAAACACGTGCGGAGGAGGTACCACTTTCCTTCCGGTTGGCAACCGGTAAAGTGGGGTTTTTGGTAGTGCTAGTTATGCATATTTGCAGACACCAACCTAGGGATTACCTGAGTGGTATTTACCGCCCCATTGAATAAAATTGTAAATTTCAGAATTGTTGAGATTTCAAGCTTTTGTTGAAAATGGTGACTTTTTAAAAGGCATGTAAATGAAATCTTCTTTAATTAGCATTGCATGACATTTGCATTTAATATTGTAAATCTTGCATAAATGTATATACTTTGTTAAGGATTCTGTACTGGACTTTATGCTCACCCTATAGGATTTTGGTGCAGGAAAAGATGTGGTGATCTCGCCAAGTTAAGGGCGTGGACACATTTTGGTGAAGAGTAAATAACTCTCTTTTTGTAGTGATTTATTTTGCTAGCCAAGGGTTATAAATGTATGGGTTCATGAAACCATTTTTGAGTAACCGGGCTTAAGCCTTGGAAAATTGTAAGCCCGTGAGGGCATTTTATTATTTTTGGAATTTGATGTTCCACATGCTATAGAATCATGTATTTTTTTTATACCATTGAATGTATAATTCGCATGTGGGACTTTTGCACAAACTTTATTGATTAGTGGTGTAAAGGTTGGAATTTTGCTATTATTCCTTATTGGACGTTGGTTAATGTACCTAATTTGTGTTGGGTTATTTCGGAGCGTTACAGTCAATGTAATCATGTCAAAAGTGTAAGACTATTTATATTTTTTTTTCCAAATCTCAAGGGAGGTGAGTGTAATTTATCTTTGAAATAATGATTAAATTAAACCCAATAATTAGTAACTTAAAGTTAAATGTGGATTTTAATTATTTAATTATTTATTTGTTTTGCAATATGTAGAAACTAAAATTATATAAACATTATTTAAAAAATTAAATAGAAAGTATATTGTTGGTATCAGTGTGGTGTGGATGTGGGATGGTAACCTATTTGTAGAATTAAAAATTAAAACGTTAATTTTTTCAAATGAAAATAAATAATTGTAATCTGATGGATATTTGGATTAGGAAGAAAAGAGTTAGATTAAATGATGAGAATTTAGAAAGAGTTAGATTGATTGATGTAGAATTCATCCATATTAAATATATTAGATTGAAATTTTATATATGAATAAAGATCTTAATTGAAAATAAATAGCAAGTGAAAAGAGTGGACTAATTTGATATCCTTATGACTTGACATTTTAAAAAATATAATGTCATATAAAAGGTATATAAGTGTTTACAATCATTTAAAAAAAAAAAAAAAATTGAGACGAAGTACTATTTTAATAGTGTATATTATAAGGAAAATTTTGTATCAATCTCATAATGTAAATTAAGATTATAAAGAAAATTAAGGTAATAATAGTATATATATTATAAATTAAGATTATAATAGTAGATATTATAACGAAAATTATCTATCACTATTTTAAAAGTATAGTATATTGGGCATATTTGGAATAGTTTATTATAAATTAAAAATTGATAATAATAAAATAAAAATCAAAGTACATCCGGAGCTTTTAGATAATTAATTATTTTAAAATTTATTTAAAAAATTTTGTCTAATAAATTATAAATAAAAATTATACTAAATAGCATAACACAAAATCTCGGGTGGAAAAAACAAAAAAGAGATATTTTGATAAGGCGGTGACATACGGAATTGAGAGAGAGAGAGAGAGAGAGAGAGAGGGAGGGGAGGGAGGGGGGGTTGGATTGGTCTACATAATAATGAATTGTGTATAAACAAGTTGAATGATGTGTTGACGATTACATTTTTTGTTTTACAATTTAAAATTTTGGATAAATTACATTTTCCTTAAAGTTCCAAAAAAAAATTTAATAAATATTATAGTTTTGACATAATTATATTGATCTTTCTTATAATAAGATTAAAGTAACTAAAATTAATACTTGGTATAAAAATAAAAATATACAAGGTAAAATATATATTTCAATATAAAATAAATTATAATATCATTTTTTTTCATTCATATAACTAACGAGTTTCTAATAAAAAGGAAGTCGAGTATTATATGAAATAAAATCTTAAGAGATAGCTCAATGTAATTATGCTAAAATTATGAAGTTTATTGTGTTTTCTTCAACTTTTGGGTGACGTCAGTGTCTAAAATTTTATAACTTTCGTTTTATTGATCCATTCACTTTGTTGTTGGTTTAGAGTTTTCAAAAACAAATTTCTAAGCTTCAATTTCTGTAATGCCCCTACATTTAAACCCATGTTATAATTACCCATCCTTTATTAATCTCCAAGTTCAAACTATAAAGAAAGATTATAAAAACTTAATTAAAGTACAACAATTTCATAAGTCCGTTGTTTTTTTTTTTTTGGGTAAATAATAAGTCCGATGTTATTCTTCTCATAGATGTACATTTCAATGTACAACACTAACAATTATAATAATAATACATTATAGTTCAAGAAATTAAAGAGATACAACAAAATGCCCAAAGAGAGCTTACACCTTTTAAGACTAAGACCTTGATTACACACATAGGTTGAATTTTGTCAAGACTCCATTCCGCTCCTAATAGAATAATGCCATGATGGCCAGTAATCCTAGATTATTGAACATCAACTTACAAAGATTCACACATACAAAATATACATATAGGGCATACATGTGCGGAAATAATAAATTTAAATCGAACTAGTCCATAAGAGACGTGCATAAATTAAATGAACAACATACATATTAACATAGTTTTACAACTTGGATACAAAATAAATTAAAGCTTGCTATTACATCTTGATCAAAAGGCTTCTCAAGCCAAAACGTACAAAAGTAAATGATTTACAAAGCTAAGAAGCATGATCTTCAAGATGAATACAAAATATGAAACCAAACACACTTTCCACAAAGCTTAGGTGATCGCCTTCTTGTTCATCACCTACAAATATATATATATATATATATATATAAGGGAGAGAGGTGGGCTGAAAACTCAATGAATGATATAAGTAATAAAGATTTGAATGAATGATATTCAAGATTCTACCAAAACTACACCTATCATAGCTTCTAACAAATCAAAAGATGAACCAAGTTTATCAATCAAAGGCTTTCAAAGCTTCAAGGGATGTTTACTAACATCCACATAATACAAATGATGACATTCATTGATAAAATAAATGAATAACTGACCGGGAATCGATTAGACAAGCCAACCTGTCGGTAGCAAAATATACATCTCAAACAATGTTACTAGTTATAGTAAAGTCCCCTAACACACAAGGACCTTTCAAGAATGTCATCAAAGTAAACATAATACTCGATACAAAAACTAAGGAATCATCATTCATACTTGATCAAATACTTTTCCAAAACAAAGTAAAACTTTTATCAAAACGTTATAACATTAATTTATTAAAAATACCACTCACGATAGCTCTTCGGGCGTGAGGATTAAGGCAAGGATCCAAAATCTACAAATACATGGTAAATCCCATCGGGTACACTTCAAGAAAATAGAAGAGATGACAAAGATGGTTATGCAATGCACTCTCAAAACAAGCTTCAAATGAGTAAAATAGATCTCGGCATTTCTTTTCAAAACCAAGTTAAAACAAAGCAAAACACATTCTGGAAGTTAAATCAATATTTTTCTTCTTGGAAAAGTATGATGGATACAAACCAGGTCTCGAAATGGATGCACAGAGATGAGCTAGGCCGAAATAGATTAGTTGGGTGAACTCAGGAGGTCATGGCTGAGGTTCCACATCTCTAGGCCAATGTGTGGTCTCCCTAGCCGAGATGTGGGCTACCCGTCTGGAATGTTACAAGGTGTCAACAAAGATGTGTTGTGGTCGACCTAGGTGTGTATACAAGGTATGTAATGCCTCCAAAATAATACCAATAATCCAACTCATAAGAGAAGTGAGTAATATAGAATTGGTGTACTTTAATTCATCAGAGTTCGTATCACAAAATATAATACATGCAATATACATTTATAAATATTCATTCTGAATTTATAGCATGTAACACCAATTGATAACAACAAAATAGATACCCTACGGGCTTACATCTTTTCAAGACATTGCTTGGTTACACAAAAGTGAGTCATAAGCTCTGTACATACAAGACCCTTGGCTTGAATAAACATTTAAACAACAAAATAGAGCTTCCAGCTCCTATGTCCTCCCAAACTACATCCTTAGAGGAAGCATGTCACCAGTACCTGAAAATGGTTTACCAAGTAGGGTGCGCCAAAACCTAGTAGAAACAGTCTATCCCAATATATGAGGTTTAAATAAGGTATAAATGTCAAAGATATATTCAATATTTATGACAAACGTACATTCTTCACATGACCATACGGTATCGATATTCATATCTTAATCCATTCTTATCTATTCATTTCAAGTTAATTCATTTCATTTCAATTCATAGGCCAAGTTTATAATTCTCTGAATAACCTAACTGAAACTACAAGTCAGTGGTTCTCAATTAACATAACCATCATACAAGCACTTCAATCTTGCCATTTTACGAAAATTTCGTCCACGGGATCGACATCCATGTATATATATGATTTCGAAACTTTCACCCTGGACACTCCGGCCAACTTAATTTCAATGGAGTCCATATCCTATCTCCTCCCAAAACATAGAGTATATCCCCTTTCTCCTCCTAAACATTATACATATACAATGTATTTAAAAGCACATTCATATTCAATGACTATTGACTATACACATTCAATACCTTAACATACCGTCATATTCAATGACACAATTTAAATGATTAGTTTCAATTCACCCAATCTTCATGCAATTTCTACAACAATCATAATTATCCTCCACTGATAGCCCAATACATATATTTCTAAACAGATATATAATCTAAAAAAAAGATAATTCATCAAATTTCCTTAGACGAGTGATTTAGACAAATCCAACCACACCATCCATTCATATACCCTCCCAATTTCACATTCCTCATACCAATTCCATTATTTATACAAAATAATTATTCCAAACATTTTAGGGCAAAATTCTCCATTTTCCAAATATTGACCCAAAGGCCAAAATCAACTATTTTAATACAAGATACCCTCATATCCAAACCACATAGTCAATTATATAACACCACATAGAAACCCCTCTTTTAAACTTGAGCCCAAATCCTAGGTTTTCTCAAAACACCCCTAAATCTCACCATTTATACATAACAACAAATAACTAGGTTAAAAATCATATTAAAGTGTAGAATATCCCTACCTCAAGTATAGAAACCCAAAGAAGAAGTGGAGAAACCTCAAAGACGCCCAAACTCGACTTTATTCGGATCAAGTGCAAGCCCACAAGATGCTCTATCTTTTTCTCAAAGGGAGTAAGGTAGAGAGACCTTTAGATCCTAGGGATTTGTAGAGAGAAGTCGAATTTTAGAGAGAGAATGAGCTGATTTAGGGGTTTTGAGTGAAAAGATAACAAAAAGTGATGTAAAAATAAGCTGCTATGCGAGGCTTGCTCGAGAGAATGAGTTGTCGCTCGAGCGACCAGACACAATAAGTGTCCTCGCTCGAGCGTAAGAAGCGTCGCTCGAGCGCAGAATACAAAGTCTCAGAAATTTTGCAAACAGAAGACCGTCGCTCGAGCGTAACAGTTCTCGCTCGAGCGAACAACAACACCCTCCTAGAAACTCCACAAGTCTGAAAGAAATACTAGGAGATCATAGAGGTCGCTCGAGTGAGGAAAGCTTCGCTCGAGCGAAGAAGCAAAAATCTGGGCAATAACAATCTAGATCATCTAACAATCAACCTGTCCCAAACATGCCCAACACATCCCAAAACTCAAACTCAAAGAGTGAAAGGGAAAGAAATATAAATAACAATATTAAACCACGAGACCCGAGTCCGGAATGCAACAAAGGTCGGGTCAAAACCGAGATCGCTATTAGGTAAACCGAGATACAAGGTCGTACCCATACTTGAAAATTTCATGGAAACAAACACAAGAACATAGAACTTGATATAAACTTTTGGATCAAAACATGGTTATTCTTCAAGAATACAATAACATCACTTTTCTTTCAAAAACAAAACTTTAAGCATGGCTCATGAATCATGCTAGATCATGTAATGTAATCAGATTACATAAAGAACAACAAAAGTAGATTAAGAATCTAACCTCAAAACACAAATCAAATGCTTCAAGGTATGAAAATCAAGATTGGAAAGTCAAGCTTCCTCCAAGAACTTGTTTTTCTTCTTCCTAGAGCTTCTTCACTTCTTAGACAAAGATATGGAAAATGGTATGTGTTTCTTAACTACTAACTAACTAATACCCACTACTGAGACACGTGGCATAATCTAGTCCAATCTCCTAAAAACGATGCCTAAATAAAAGGACAAAAGTAGGTCGAAATGTATACAACAAGTAAGGTGGCATGGGTATTCTGACAAGGAAAGGATCTCGGATCAAAACATAGGCTTTGGACACGTAAGGTCTTCCTGACCTCGGCTAGGAGGGGTCACTTGGCCTAAGTGTGACACACCTCGGCCTAGGTTGTACCAAACATGAAACAAGGGTTGTTAGGTGTTGGCTCAAATGCACAACTCGGCAAGAAGGTTCAAGAATCAAAGATCTCAAATGCCTAGGTGATGCACACCTCGGCCTAGGTGATGTACACCTCAGCCAAGGTGTAAGGGCGTAGGTGGAGGTCAACCAAGATGGTTCCAAGATGGTCCTAGGGGTTATCACTCAATGACCTAGGTATAAGAGGTTCAAAGGCGTGACCTAGGTGTGAGATAGCAAAAGTAGATAGCCTAGGTTCAGTACACAAGCATGTAACAAAACAAAGATCTTATACTTAGGCAAAATATCAAAGTTTACAAAATGTAAGCTTAACAAACCAAAATCATGTAAATTCTCATGAATATAACTAAGGCAAAATGAGGGTTGTTATAAATTTCTATCCCAAACACTTAAGCCCAGTGACTGTAATCACATAAAACATCCCAACATAAGCTTCTGAGCTCCATCAAGATCTTCATAAATTCCTAACTAAATTGAGGCACATCATCACAACTTGAAATGTTTGTAATGATAGGAATAAGCTAATGCTCAGTAGAGAATACATTTAACAAGGTATATAAACATTCAATATAATTATGTTTTACCAAAATCTATTACTCCAAGAATTTTTTTTTTCTCAAGACAAAACCACATGAGTGTATATATATATAGAGAGAGAGAGATTTATATATATAAGAATATAAAACCTTTCCACATTTATTAACCAATTTCACATTTTTGGGTCATTACACAGATGGCCAGTGGGCACCTCAACTCTTCCATATTTGTCGTATTAATAAGATTGGGCAAGTGGGCACCCCAATTTCCCCGCGAGGGTACCAAACATATCACATAACATATCTATTTAACAAACCTACAAAATATCTCAACATATCCACACAACATCAATTTATTTCCAATTATCTCTTAAACACCAAAATCCATACCTAGGGTTTTGTAAAATTTAGAGCTCTTCCCCATATTTTCCATCAATCCAAAAATCATGAAATCAAAGTTGGTTTTATTCAAGAATATTCAAACATTACAAAAATTATTGAGACAAAACCTCTCTTTTTCATAAATACTCATTAAATCAAATCATCTATCTCATACCATACATATATTATGAAAACTACCACATAATCAAATCAAAATATAGATATTTAAGTTAAAAGTATTCCTACCTCAAAGGTGATGATGAAAAGATGAAAACCCAACTTGAACCTCCAACAAAATCTTGAATCAATCAGTAGAAATCTTGATCAAGGCTTGTTTTTCAATGCTCCTAAAAGATCTAAGGTGGATTCTTAGTGGAAATGAGGGGAATCAAGTGTTTTTGAGGCTAGGGTTTCAAAAATAGGTGTTAGAGAGAAAGAGATGATGAAAAAGTGAAAAGAAAATGGGTATAAAACGACTTTTAAGTTTGCTAATCCTAACAGACCATTTGAGCGAACATTTCACCGCTCCAGCAGTGAACGCAATCTCTCAAAAGTTTTTCAGGTGTACAGTGAAGATGCTGGAAGGCTCGCATCTTCGCTTGAGCGACCACTTAACCGCTCGAGAGGTCACCCTAGACACAGCTAGCCACACAGCTCAGTTTCTAAGGCATTCTCAGCACATCAACATTATTTACATATGTAACCATTTAAGTAAATACTTTCATTTAGCCTCTTACATAGTTTACAATGTAAATAAGGAAATACATCCCATTTGGATTCAAAGAAAAATGCAAAAAAATAAAAATTCATTTAAATCAAAAAAGTGATTCTCTCTGTTTTAGTACAAAAATAATTTCTCGGCTGAATTTTTTAAGTTTGACGTTAAAATAAGGGGTTAATATTTTGTAGAAAAATTTCATAAAATCAATTTAGACTATTTAAAATATAAGGAACAATTACCGTTAAAAACTATTTTCTAAATCGTAAATTTTAAAAAATTTAATTTTCACACTCAAAAAAATTTCATGTCACGTCAAATTTTTGACAACAAATATTTTTAATACAACCCGAGTCGTTACAATTTGTATTTTGTTTTTTTTTTTATTTGATTTTTTTAATTTTTTAATATACTTTAAAAATATGAAATTTGTGCGAAAATCTTTCAAGAAAATTCATGGGTACAAGAAAATACAAACTCCGAACCAAACTGAGTCATTTTATTTTATTTTTGTTATTAACTTTTTATTTTTAAAACCTATTTCACAAAATATATCAAATAATATCTATATTCAACATAAAATTTTGAAGAAAGAAAATTAAAAAATTAAAAAATTAAAAATAAAAAAATTATCAATTTCATAATTTCTTAAAAAATTATACAAAATGAAATTTCGGCGTTTATATTTCACTTAGGACTATTTTCAAACCTTACCAACCCCCAACTCTTTTGCCTAAGAAAAGAACCCCTTGCTGCAAGACATGGCCCACACGTTATCCACATGTGATCATCCCAGCAGTCCAATATTCAAAATCAACGGTTCAGATTTGTTCTCCACCAACCCCCATATTGGCCGGCTGCCACCATCCTCATCACCAGCCCAACTCCCCTTATGCTTACCTACCAAAACCCACTCTCTATTTACACCCACCAACCCACCCCCATCTATATATTATATATACCACTTGATCTATCACCACAAAGCTCAGGAAATCCAAGCCCAACCTTGCATTTCCTTTCTCTCCCTCTCTACATTTTGTTCCATCAAGCTACACACCTACCGGAGTTGTTGGAGACTGTCACTTTTTTACTTTTTCCAAAAAACCTCTCTTGATAACTGTTTTAATTCTCTTAGATAGATCCAACTGCTTCAAATAACATGGATAGTACCACCGCCATTGGAAACGTTGTCGGGAGTGGCGGTTCACCTGGGTTTTGTCTGAAAGACCCTTTGAATTGGGGAGTGGCAGCGGAGGCTATGAAGGGGAGTCATTTGGAGGAAGTGAAGGGGATGGTGGAGGAGTTTCGGAAGCCGGTGGTGAAACTGGGAGGGGAGACTTTGACGATATCGCAGGTGGCGGCAATTGCGGTGAGGGGTAGCGAGGTGGCGGTGGAGCTGTCAGAGTCGGCGAGGGAAGGAGTGAAAGCCAGTAGTGATTGGGTTATGGAGAGTATGAATAAAGGGACAGATAGTTATGGTGTTACTACTGGTTTTGGTGCTACTTCACATAGGAGGACCAAAGAAGGTGGTGCTCTTCAAAAGGAGCTTATTAGGTAACATATTACACCCTCTCTCTCTCTCTTACACAATAATAATTGGAAAAAGTAGTTTCAAGATAGGCAAATTAAATCAAATTTATAGTCTAGACTCAAATTTTGTGTTGTGGTGACTTAGATTGTGAAAGAATGAATGTGATTCATTTTTTTACTCTACAATATTTTTCGATACAATATTAGGCCAAGTTTGGGAAGACTAAAATAAGTCCACACTTTTTATCTTTTTATCTTTTTTGAGTTACATCAATTAACATCTCTTCTCTACTTTTCTACACATCTTTTTATAAAAAGTCAAAAGTACAATTATTTAGAATATCCCAAACAACCCCTTAGTAGTGAATCCTTAATTTGAATGAGTAATACTATAAATTCAAAAAAAATTATTCAGAAATTATTTAGAAATATTATGTTTTGTTCAAATTCATTATGCATATGCACCTCATACCACACTTTCAATTTTTGCCGCACACTCCTTTTTTATCCAAATCTGGGACAGTAAGTATGGTGCCGGACTTACTGAATCTGAATTGCAAAATATGCATAGAAGCTAAAGTAAACGTTACACAAACAAAATTTGTGCACTCGTTTTCTTGTGGGTCCTTTGGTTTCAAGCCAATACAATATTTATAAACTTTAAAAGGTTAAATAAAACTCATTCTACTTGATATTTGAAAAAAAAAAAGAAAAAGAAAAAGAATAATAATCTTACATTTTTTTGTATAATTACACCTTGCTTGTTTCCACTTTTCAAAAAACATTTTTCAGAAAATTCTACTTTCTTATTTTTCGTGTTTTTTTGTTTTTACTGAATTTTTTTAATATTTTAAGAAATTTTTTTACTTTTTAGACACACCTAACATAAATACACCTAAAAAGTAAAAAAATTGTAAAAAAAATCTTTTAAAAATTCACTAAATATCAAAAATACAAAAAAAAAAATACAAGAATTCAATACATTTTTTTGTATTTTTATGTATTTATTAATTTTTTAAAATATTTTTTCACAATTTTTTTACTTTTTAGATATATCTTAGTAAGCTGCATCTAAAAAAGTAAAAAAAAAAGGTTTAAAATTTTAAAAATATTCACTAAAAACAAAAAAACACAAAAACCAAAAAAATCAATTTTCAAAAAACTTAATCCAAAAAACTCAAACTAAACGCACTAATTGATTTTTTTTTTAGTACAATTAAATTGACCGAAACTGATGCATATTGGTAAATATTGAAATAAATAAAAATACATATATAATTTAATAAAAAACATGACAGTATCATTTTTTTATTCGTATAATTAACGAATTACTGATTAAAAAGAACTTAATTGTTATGTAAACTAAAATCTTAAGAAAGAATAGTGTAATTCCTCAAAATTGTAGGATTAATTGTATTTTTAACAAACTTTAAAATAGATGAGCGCAATTTGCCCATTTTAAAAACATTAGGAAAAATGTCAAAACCTGCCACGTGGCTTGATGGTGTCAACTCATAAGAGCTGAGGTCGGTGGGACTAAGCAGTCAAAAATTAAAATGATCTATAGACAGAGAGAGTAAAAAGACAAAACTCTATAAATAGAATAAGGGGGGAAATTACAATTTTAAAATAATTTTTCAAAACACATCTTGAATAGTCATAGAGCTGTTGCTTCAGATAATGCTTTGGACTACTAGAAAACGAAAATGGAAAAATTGCGAATCAATTCTTACTAAAAAAATAATTATATGAAAAAATTTATAATTTTAATTATTAAATTGAGCAAAATAACTATAACTTTTATCCTCTATTTTAATCACTTTTCCTACCTCATTATGTATCAACTCTTAATTAAAAAATAATTATTTTGAAATATTAGACTATTTTAGAAAGATGGTTAAAAGTTATTTTTCAACTTTTAACACATTTTGGGTCACATCATCTTTTAATTTTTTTATACGCTTTTTCAAAAAAAAAAATTTAAAACCAACTTTTAACCATCTCCCAAAACAACCCAATTATGTAGAAAGTGTTTGAAAATGATATCAAGGATCCGACCCGGAAAGGGTTGGACCCTGAACCATTATCCTGAAGGAGCTGGTGGGTCAGACTGAGTATTCCGATCTCCAAGTTGGACCACTTATTAATTGGAAAAATATGAAATAAAATGTAGTGGTGGAAATCTATATGACAACAAAATTGATACTCCTCCCTTTACCAAACTTAATGGAATATGATGGTCCCCAATTGTCACTGGCTACATGCTGTGACAGACTTGTGAAAATATATAAAATATATTTTATTTTTCTTCTAAAAATGTTAGGTTTGAAAAATTGAAGGGTTTTTTACTACAGATTTATTTGGTGTAGTTTGTAATAAGTTGAAAGTTGATAATTAAACAATAAAAATTAAAAGAATCTACCTTCTTCTATTTGCTAACAATTAATTTTTTAAAACTTATTTAAATTATTTTTATTTTAGAAGATATGAGGAGACATTATACTAAATAGTTTGACACGAATTTTAAAAGAAAAAAAATTAAACAAAAAAAATTTATAAGTTGTGCCAAATAGCCCGTACTTACCCTAGCAACTTTCCATGTTTAAGTAATCCATTCACCCAAGGGTCAAGCTTTTTTGGGTGTTTATTGGTTTACTGATCCAAATGAGAATCTTATTGACCCAAATGAGAATCTTATTAAATAGGGAAAATTTCACCTTAGTAGAGCTTGAGATTAAATTAGTGATAAATTGTATAAATATTAAAAAGTAATCATAATTTTTTTCATGATTTTGTAATTAATTTTTGAAAACTTCTCTAACACATAATTTCTCCTAATAATTATAATAAGATAAAAAAATTAAGGAAAATTTGTATTTAAGTGAAAATAATTATTTTGATGGACGTGTAAATCAGACTAGGCGAGAACTGTGTCTTATATCATAACTTTCATTTGTACCAAATACAAACTCATTTGGACCTTATTAAAATAAAATACAACTATTTTGAGTTTTTTTTTTTAATTATTTAAATGTATTTTAAAAAATAAAAGGATAATAAAAAATCAGTGATAATGTATTAAATAATGAGTAATGCTAGAGAATGTCCCGTTTGGGTTTACAACCGTCATATTAAATTTTATGCAAAGTTTTTTAACTGAATAAGATTGTGGTTAGGTCAAGGTAGTTGGTAGCACGTGATAGAAAAATGTTTGAGAGCTCTAAATTATGAGTTCTAAAGAAGCTCTAGGAGGTATGATGTGATGTTTTGACCTTAGGTTTTTTTTTTGAATTTCCATTTCATTTAGTGCTCAATTAGTGCTCCTAAATTATAGGGATAAATCATTGTTGAAATAAATAAAGGGAGAAATAAAAAAAATAAAGAGTAAAAAAGTAATTATAAAATGACGAATGTATAAGTGATATATACATTTAATTATATAAATAAATCTTGTACTTTCATTAATTAAAATTTTATTTTTTCACTTTCCACTTTTTTGAAATTCTCCAATAAAATGGGGTACAAAATTGTTCTGTAATCAAATAAAAAATAAAAAATTATTTTATGGTGTATATATAAATTCGGTTATGTGTAAGTAAGCTTACAAAGAATCTGATTTGCCCATTTAAATTTTTTGCACATTTCTTAGTATATATGTTTTTATAATATGCATATCATTGTGCAATAGAGTAACACATGCTCACAACTCTTATATTTTCTGTAATTTTCTCTTATGCTAGGTTTTTGAATGCTGGAATATTTGGCAATGGAACAGAGTCATGTCACACATTGCCACAATCAGCTACAAGGCAGCTATGCTTGTAAGGATCAACACCCTCCTCCAAGGATACTCCGGCATTAGGTTCGAAATTTTGGAAGCCATTTCCAAATTCCTCAACAACAACATCACTCCATGCCTGCCGTTACGCGGCACGATCACCGCCTCCGGTGACCTAGTCCCCCTATCTTACATTGCCGGGCTTTTGACGGGCCGGCCCAATTCAAAGGCAGTCGGGCCTACTGGAGAAATCCTCCACCCCAAGGAAGCCTTCCGCCTAGCTGGAGTTGAGGGCGGGTTTTTTGAGTTGCAACCCAAGGAAGGCCTTGCGCTTGTCAACGGCACAGCTGTTGGTTCCGGCTTGGCTTCTATGGTTCTTTTCGAGGCTAACATACTCGCCGTGTTATCAGAAGTTTTGTCAGCGATTTTCGCTGAAGTTATGCAAGGCAAGCCCGAGTTCACCGACCATTTGACACACAAATTGAAGCACCACCCGGGCCAAATTGAAGCTGCTGCCATTATGGAACACATTTTGGATGGTAGCTCTTATGTCAAGGCAGCCCAAAAACTACATGAAATGGATCCATTGCAAAAACCAAAACAGGACAGATATGCCCTTAGAACATCTCCTCAATGGCTAGGACCACTAATTGAAGTCATTCGATCATCGACAAAATCTATTGAGAGGGAGATAAACTCGGTGAATGACAACCCTTTGATCGATGTTTCAAGGAACAAGGCCTTACATGGTGGAAATTTCCAAGGTACCCCAATCGGAGTCTCCATGGACAATACACGTCTAGCTGTTGCCTCAATAGGGAAGCTCATGTTTGCCCAATTCTCTGAGCTTGTTAATGACTTCTACAACAATGGGTTACCATCAAATCTTTCCGGGGGACGAAATCCAAGTTTGGATTATGGTTTCAAGGGAGCTGAGATTGCCATGGCTGCTTATTGCTCAGAACTCCAATTCCTTGCCAATCCTGTAACCAACCATGTCCAAAGCGCCGAGCAACATAACCAAGATGTGAACTCTTTAGGCCTAATCTCTTCAAGAAAGACAGCCGAGGCAGTTGATATCTTGAAGCTCATGTCCTCTACATATCTAGTAGCACTATGCCAAGCCGTAGATTTGAGGCATTTTGAGGAGAATTTGAGGAACACTGTCAAGAGCACGGTGAGCCAAGTAGCGAAGCGCGTTCTAACTATGGGCGTTAACGGAGAGCTTCACCCTTCAAGGTTTTGTGAAAAGGACTTGCTCAGAGTGGTGGACCGCGAATACGTCTTTGCCTACATTGATGACCCTTGCAGTGCAACCTACCCATTGATGCAAAAACTTAGGCAAGTACTTGTTGAGCATGCGTTGAAAAATGGTGAAAGTGAGAAGAATTTGAGCACTTCAATCTTCCAAAAGATTGGGGCTTTTGAGGAGGAAATAAAGACCCTTTTGCCTAAAGAGGTAGAGAGTGCAAGAGCAGCAATTGAGAACGGGAATTCGGCTATCCCGAACCGGATTAAGGAATGCCGGTCTTATCCACTATACAAGTTTGTGAGGGAAGAATTGGGAACTGAATTGTTGACCGGAGAGAAGGTCCGGTCACCGGGAGAGGAGTTTGACAAGGTGTTCACTGCTATGTGCAAGGGAGAGATGATTGATCCATTGATGGATTGTCTCAAGGAGTGGAATGGTGCTCCTCTTCCTATCTGTTAGTGCAATTTTTATTGCATTGGAACAATGTTTTTCAGTCCTGTCTTAATTTTTTCTTTCTTGATCTTCTTGTTCAATCGGATTGTGTTTATTGTGATGTAAAAAAAAATTATCAGATGCCAATAATTTTAATTTGTTATGCATGTTATTTGAGTGCAAGCAGCAATGAAATGCCAAAGGTGTTGGTGACTAGCTAGATTAGGCATGCTACTTTTGAAGATCAGGTTAACTTGTCAGGTAATTGTTGAATGCACAATTCTTCAAACATTTTTTGGTGAATGTTTTGTTTTCAAATTTTCAAAAATTGCTTTCACACAATTGGTGTTTTTGATTTTTTTGATTTTTAATTTTTGGTTTCAATAACACACAAAAATAATAATAATAAATAATATAATGAAAATGAAAACAAAACCAAAGAGACAACTTTTTCCACTTTCTTTTTCTCGTGAAAAATGCTATACATAAATGGATTTCTTCTATAAGTCTCTTACCAATTAGTATAAAAATATGATTGCATGTGTATTTATGATCTGTTGTGGCTTTGAAAATTTTTAAATCGATACTAACTAAAATATTATATTTAAATATTTTTTACATTCTAATTCTTTGAGTATTAGAATATAAGTGGCCAATGTTACATGTTTTGTAATAAAAATTAGGAAATGAGACATTTATAAAAACAACTTTCACTCTCTATATTAAGTTATTTTTGAAGTGAAAACTCTTAATAAAACCTATGAAAATTCATGATTTACATTAAATTTAAAAAATAAATAAAACTAAATTGTAACATACGAACAATTTTAAAGCATCTCCCAATAGCAATATTTGATATCTTTGAACATTATAACCAAGTAGTCATTTATCTTGGTGGCGCATTTGGTATCATCCTCTTCATGTCAATTTGACATATGGAGTAAGGAATATCAATTTTATTTTTATTTTTTATTATGTAAAATTCTCATTAAGTGAGATTTGTCTAAAAATTTGAAACAAAAGCTTAATAATGTGATAAATTTGACATATTGGTTGTCTTTTTTAAAAAATTTTGGGTCAATAGAAGGATGGGAAATAGAGGAAAAGAAGTTACATTGGCATCAATAAAACTCAAGCCGAGACTTAAACCTGGTAAGAAAGTGTCTCAATTACTAAACTAACCTCTTGATCTCATAAATGTCAAATTTAAAGATGTCAAATTGTACCATACGAACATCACCAACACTATGTAAGAAATCTATTTATAAAATTAGTTAACTTGTGTGGACAAAATAATATAGAATAAAAAAAAGCTGTCTCAAAATTAAAACAGAAAAATCAAAAAATAATTTTCTACAAAATTATTTCCAATCACCAAGTAAACAAAGAAATGTTGTTCGAATACAAAAACCCGAACCACAAAACAACACTGTAAATAAATAGAAATTGTTAGAATAGTAGAGAGACGGGAAAATAATATGTATTGTATTGAATGAATTGTCTTATACAATAGAAGGCATGTATATAAAGGTTGAGAAAAAATATCCTACTAGAAATCTAACTATGAGAAAGAATATCCTATAAGAGACATAACTATGACAATATCTAATATATGTAGGAAATCAATACCTAATATATGTAGGAATACATATCATATATACATTAACAATAAATAAAAACAAACTTAAAGAATCACAAAGTAAAAGCAAGAAATTAAAAAGTCAAGGCATATGTTAAATACACTTTCCTTTAGATCGTTACGCTCTCGCTACAGTACTCAAGAATTGTTGACGCCGATCTCCCAAGATGCAACGACTATACCCTAGCAATGCAACATTACGAAATTGGGTTTGGCAAACAAATTGAGTTGAACTCTCTCTCTCGAAAAAACAGGGCAAGAATAATGAAACTAGGACTGAGTAAGGAATCCGTGAAATCCGTAATCTGATTCAGTCCAGTCCAATTCGATAGGTTTGGATTGATTTTTTGAATCCGTGGTTCAGTTTCGGATTGAAGAATTAAAAATCCGTAGTCCACGGATTCATTCCGAATTGAACCCCACGGTTCCGGATTAGAACAGATCCGGACCGTATACAAATAGTCTATATTTTTATTATAGATCCTCCCCCATAGTATCTTCTCTTATTCTATATAAAACCTAAACTCAAATCTAAACCTGTATAATATCTTCTTTTATTATTTTTGTTTGTTAGTTTTTAATTTTAATTTGTAATGGTCTAAATACTTATGGTGAAACTAGTTTTCTTATGGTTATTTAAATTCTAGAACAATATGTTGCTATTATATAATAACATGTTGTTATTGTAGAACTAATATAGCGCTATGTTTATGTTTTTATGAAATTAAAGTGTTATATATATATATATATATTTTTTGTTATTTAATTTTGTGAATTCGTGGTCCTAAACCGATCCAATCCGTGTTTAAATGGATTGGTTCGGATTGGTTCCATGATTTAAACGGATTGGATTGATTCCAATTTTTTAAGAACCGTTGATAACGGATTAGTCCTAATTTCAACCAAATCCGGTCCAATCTGGACCATGCTCACCCCTATGTAGAACAACGTAAAGAAGGAATGCAAAAATCGAATGCCAAGAATTGTTGGAGGGTTCTGAATTTATAGGATTCATGATGACCGTTTGAATGGGTTGGAAATCCTCTGAATAGATGCGACTTTGAATTGCTGGCTATGAAGATAGGTGACTGGAGAAAAGAGTAGACACAGTAGTTCATATTTGAAATTTTTTGCAAAAATTTAAATCGAATCTGTTTTAGAAATTAAAATTTTCCCCCCAAAAAATTAAAATTTGGACCCGACCAACACCAGACACTCGCGCTCAATTTGGGGGTAGTGTGCATGGCTGTATTGAGTTCAAAGCATACTTGATCCATAACTCCCCCCTCCAGAAAACAATTTGGGTGCCTCTTGGGATCCTCCTAAGTATGTAAACTTAAGGAGTGTTTGTTTGGTGGGATACAACCATAGAATTGGACTTCATATCCAATGAATAATTAGTCCAACATTTAGATAGAAAAACAAAGGTCGGACTAATAGTTCCCCATATATGGGGATAACTCTATCTCATGGATGGTGTGGTATAGAAATGGGTAAATTAAGCCAACTTATAGATTAGATAGTTAAATGATGAAATTCACCCCCTCAAATATATAACATTTCTTTCTTTTATTTTTTTAAACATGTTAGATTTTTTTTTAAACATGTATAAATTAATATCGTAATATATAATTGTTTTCTTTTATTTGTTTGGTATTAGCAAAATAATAAAAGGAAATATACTTTCAATATTCAAAAGGGGAGAAAAAAAAAACAACATATTTTTTCTTCATTTTTAAAAACATTTTTTCAAACATGTTCATTTTTTTTTTTTTTAAGCATGTATAAACTAATCTCGTGATATATAATAGTCTTCTCTTTTTTTTTCTTTTTCTTTTTCTTTTTTTTTCTTTTTTTTTTTTGTATTAGCAAAATTATAAATGGGAATATACTTTTAATGTCGCATTTAAATAAAATTAATAGTGGTCTTACTAAAATAAAAATATACTTTAAATTTAGTTTTATCATTGTAAACAATTCAAAAAGACAAAATGATCTTTTGAGAAGTTATCATTTTTTATAATTTTCTAATTAAACGGGAGATTTACTAAAATAGTAATTTTCAGACATCTAATTCCATGACAAAATAAATATGGGATACACATTATTTCAGTTAAATAGTCCAAGGACTATTTATCCAAGACTAACAGTCCGTTGGATTTTAATCCTTCCTTATCCAGTTCATCCAAATAAACATGGTCTTAGAGTTTGCATACTCTCCTTATTTCAATGTGGGATAACACAATTTGAGCAATTCATAATTGTCTCTGCAACTTCCAACTTTACAAAGTAAAAAATGATGTCAATGCTTGATTGAACAGACCATGATTCGTTTTTTTGGAGCATAATTCTTCAGCTAAACCATTTAGTGAATAAAGTAAGGTTATGTTTGATTTATGTATTTGGTAAAAGAAAATGCTATAGATCTCAAATGAATTACCAAATATTCTACCAAATCTCTTACATGGGTGTGGGATCCACACACATGTGATTTGTGTGGGTCTTACATCTATGTAACAGGTTTGATAGAATATTTTGTAATTTTTTTAGGGTCCCTAACATAACTCTTTGGTAAAAGATTTGAAAAAGAAAAATGTAAAGGGATTGAAATATGAATTAAATATAATTATATTTCATATATATATATATATATATATTTTAAATTCCTTATCATCTCTTCGCAAATTAATTGGCAATCGCTATACTAAATGTGATCCAATTTATTAGTAATTATGGTAAATTTTAACTCAATTTAAAATTAATTATTTTTTTATATTTTAATCATTTAAACTGAGGTGGTGACGGTGATAATAGATTGGTGGTGAAAATGGAAGGGTTTAAACGAATTTCACACCAGTAATAAGTTCATAGTTTCAAATTAAATTATAACACAATATTTTATTCAATTTATTTATTATTTTATTATTTTAAAAAATAACTTCAAATAATTAAAAATTTAGTTTTATAAAATCATAGAGATAGAAATTGCTAAAGGTCTATATCATACTCAACAATATTTTACTTACTATTTCATTATACTTGATTTATTATTCAATCAAATTCTATTTACTACTTAATGGGACTTGACTTACTAACAAACTTGACTTACTGTTCAATAATACTCCATTTACTATTTTATCTAACTACTACTCAATCAAACCTTACTTACAACTCAATGATACTCAATTTATAGAGCCATCAAAGAAATTAGGTCTAGGCAAGCATCCATTCGACTAGCCACCGATTCGCTACAAATGGAGCGATTTTAATGGTCCGAGCGAATGGATGCGAATGTATTTTTTTCAATATGCCTAAGTTTAGATAGATGGTGAATAAGAAGCCACCCGATTTATGAGTACCCATTGTTTGGTAGAGATTTGGTGATCAATTTTTACTTAAGAAAATGAATAGAAATACATTGACAATTATATCTTTTTATTTATTTTGAAACATAACAATTTGTTTGTTTTTTTTTTTTTTTTTGTTGACATTCTACAAAATGATGCTATACTTTATGCTTTACATGTCAATAAAATGACCTTTTATTAATTAGTAATTATAACTATTTATAAAATATAAAAGTAGTCTTTATTTTTTATTATAAAAAAATAAAGATTAAAAACTTTTATGCCCAAATAAGGCCCAAAACAGTAAATGACTATTAGAAAATAGTATGAAAAATGTTCAAAATAATAAAGCCTAATCGTCCAATTGATCCTCATCCACTTACTATTTCATTACATTTCACTTACTATTTAATGAGCTTCCACTTACTACTTCAATAGACTCCATTATCTACTCAATTTCGGTTTCACTTACTACTCAATGAACTTCCACTTACTATTTTATTACAGTTCACTTACTATTCAATGAGACTCTACTTACTACAAAATTAAACTTTACTTACTACTTGATGAGACTCCACTTACCACTTGTTAATTGTTTACTTTTTACTACACCATCAAACTTACTATCCAATTAAACACTACTTGTTACTCAATGACACTCAACTTACTACACAATCAAACTCTACTTCACTACTACTTAAAAAGACACCACAAAGAGTTGCAAGTAGAATGAGACGGAATGGTAAGGGTTGTGTTTTTGAATGGTAATTAAACTCATTTAAACCACACTTACTACTCAATAAAGTTATACTTATTACTTTATCAGACTTAACTTATCACTCAGTTGAATCACACTTACTACTCAATAAAACTCTACTTACTAGGTGGTCAAATGGATGGTAAGTGGTAAGTTGAGTCACAAAGAATTGCAAGTAGAATGAGAAGGAATGGTAACTGTTGTGTTTTTAAATGGTAATTAAACTCATTTAAACCACACTTACTATTCAATAAAACTATACTTACTACTTTATCAGACTTGACTTACCACTCATTTGAATCACACTTACTACTCAATGAGACTATACTTACTATTTTATCAAACTTGACTTATTAGTCATTTAAACAACACTTACCACTTAATAAGACTCTACTTACTATTTTATCAGACTTGACTTAACACTCATTTAAACCACACTTATTACTCAATGAGACTCTACTTACTAGTTTATCAAACTTGACTCATCAGCCATTTAAACCATACTTACTAGTCAATGAGACTATACTTACTATTTCATCAGACTTGACTTAACACTCATTTAAACCACACTTATTACTCAATAAGACTGTATTCACTGCTTTATCAGACTTGACTTACCACTCATTTGAATCACACTTACTACTCAATGAGACTCTACTTACTACTTTATTAAACTTGACTTGTCAGTCATTTAAACAATACTTACTACTCAATAAGACTTTACTTACTATTTTATCAGACTTGACTAAACACTCATTTAAACCACACTTACTACTCAATGAAACTGTACTTACTACTTTATCAGAATCAAACTTACTACTCGATGAGACTATCCTTACTACTTTATTAGACTTAACTTACCACTCATTTAAGCCAAACTTACTACTCAATAAAACTGTATTTACTGCTTTATCAGACTTGACTTACCACTCATTTAAGTCAAACTTACTACTCAATAAGACTGTACTTACTACTTTATCAAACTTGACTTATCACTCATTTAAACAATACTTACTACTCAATGAGACTCTACTTACTACTTTATTAGACTTGACTTATCAATAATTTAAACTAAACTTAAGACTACATTTACTATTTCATCAAACTTGATTTTTTTTTCTTACCACTTGAATTTCATAATTTTTCATTTAACTAGGTGAAATGTTATTCCAACAAAACATAAAAATTTATAAATTCAAAATATAATGGAAGTGAAAGTAAAAAAGAGAGACTTACCTAAGGAGTTCCAAATCAACAACCATTCTAGCTTAAAATCTTCAAAAGTTTTAGAAATGAACATCAAATTTTGTTTATGGAATCCTCAAATGAATTTGAAATTTTCCTTTATTCTGTTAATCATATTTCTCATTAATTGCATTTATTATGGTAGATGAAAAAGATACTAGGTTTCATTTATTACCATTCATTGTGTCACGACCCAAATCCGCCCCTATGGGTTTAGTACCGTAACCGGCCAGTAATCCGAGATTACCGAAGGCCTGCTTAGCAGTAATACAATAATACAGAGTACAGGAGCTGGCGGAAGCCAATACAGTAAATAAATAATGTCCAATGAGCTGTGACAGTCTGTATGCAAAAGACTTTCCATACATATACATAAATACATGAACAGTACAAAACAGTATATACAACATTTACAGTCGATCAGAATAGGGACCTAATCCCTGATAAACAGTACAGTACAATGCTATCAGTCTATACAGTTATTACAACCAGATATAGAGATAGACGGGGAAATTAAAACACCCCTAAGCCATAGCTTGGCAGGCTCGGAACCTCGCAGTGAGGCGTAGTGGTTGGCTTGACAAAAAGGGGAGTCTAACCCACGTTCCTAGCTCCGGTCTGGTGCCTGAACACCTACATATATATATAAACAGTGAGCCAAAGCCCAGTGAATAACATAATGCGTAAAGAGGTTAAGAATGGATGTCCTTACAGTAATGAAAACAGTTCATTGATTCAGTATAACAGTCATTCAGTCATAACAGTCATATGTGGTACATCCATTAGCATAGCAGTACAGTAAACAGTAGGTCTTAAAAGACTGAACAGTAAATGATGGCCATCAATCAGTAAACAGTAATGGTTCCAACAAGGGAACCGACAGAGATCTCTGTAACAGTAACAGTAAACAGTAGTTGCTAAGGATGCCACAATACAATTCAGAATATAGGACATACATTCATTCGATTAACAGTATCAGTTCAGAAAGCAGTTCAGTTAAACAGTCAGAAATATTCACAGTTGAACATATCTTTACACAATTGTTACTTACAGAGTTCCGGGCTACAGTTAAGCTAGAGCGCGTCCCCGAAAGCCAACCCTATACAGTGACAGAACGAACACACACTAAGTTACACATTCGGGAATCAAAGACTTAGTCCCTACTTAGACTCAGTGCGGTTCTACATCTATATCCTCATTAAGATGCCTTAAACTAGGCCTAAGAATGCCTAGAACGAAATGAGGATGCAAAGATGCACTTTAAAAGTATTTCCAGAATTTTCAGAAAAACAGAGTCCCGCTCGAGCGTGTCTTTCCCGCTCGAGCGAAAATGCAGACAAAGGTACCCTGCTCGAGCGTCACTTCTCGCACTTGAGCGTAATGCAAAGCATGGCAAAAGTACTGGATGCTCAAAATCTACGCTCGACGGGCGCTCGACCCCCGATCGAGCGTGTGACACAAGCCTCCGCTCGAGTGTACATTCCTCCGCTCGAGCGGACTGTAAAACAGTGCAAGATGCTGGGAGCTCGAATTCCCCGCTCGAGCGCAACTTCCCCCGCTCGAGCGGGAGTCAAAAATCTGGAATTTCCAGATTTGAACTCCAAGTTCAAAACCAAGTTTTAATGCATAAATTTCGATCCTCTTGGGCTAATTTCCTGGAAAACACTTCAAAATCCATAATATTACATGTTTCAAAGATCAATTGTAAAATCAAAGCCCAAGGGAAGATCAATTTAACATGATTTTCAAACCAAATTCCATGAACATAACTTCAATGCAACATGCATGAATTTAAACCACTTTCAAGCTTTAAACACTTGCTCTAATGAGCCAATTCTTACAAAATCAAGATGAAATCATGGTCTATAATATAAACATGAACATGCATGCAAGATTTCCATGAAATCAAACCTCACAATGCAAGGATAAGCACATGCATGCATGAATTCTAACTCAAATCGACATATGAAGCTATTTCATGACTCAATCCACTAAATTTGACATGAATCATGTAAGAACAAGCTCAATTCATAAACAAGAGGGTAATTACACTACCTTAGGTCTAGAATTAGAGGTATGGAGGCTTAATGTTGCAAGTCTTCTACAATCTCCTCAAGTTTCCAAGCAAATCCCTCAAGAACAATTTACTTCTCTCACTCTCTTACTCTTGGTCGGTTGAGTCTCTCAAAAATGGCTGAAGAATTGTTAAGCAATGCATATGACTAAGTCTCACAAGTGTCTAGCAAGTGGCCCACTAGGGTGGCGATTTGGTAATTAAAGCCAACTATGCGATTTAGCTTATTTTAATCAAATTTAATCATACTAAATCACATTTCAGATAAATACACCATAAAATCATATTAATTCTAATAATTATAAAATACTAACTAATTTCAGGTTCGGCCGCCGATAAGGCCTTCAATTTGCAGTTTAAACGTAAAAACATGAACAGATAATCAACAGGCAACAGATAGAAATGTAATTAAACAATATACTCAATTAACTCAGTTCTAGATTTCAGTCAGTCAGTTCAGTATTTCAATCAGTTCAATTACCAATCATAATCAGCCTCAATTTTGCAGTAATCAGTGGTTAACCAGTAATTAGTGGTGAAGGCTGTTACACATTGCCATTAACTAGATGAATAAAAAAAAATCATATTCCATAAAATGTAAAAAATTATAATAAAATTTATAAATTTCTTACATTTTTTTTTTGTTTACATTCTATTTTATAAATTTTATATTTATTTTAGAGATTAGGTGCATTTTATTAATGTTTGAAGGGTAAGTGTAGTTATGTGGAATAGTAAGTACAACCATTTTAAGTAGTAAGTGTGTTTAGTTGTTGTAGTAAGTTGGAAACCACTCATTTAAACCATACTTACTATTTTATCAGACTTACCTACCATTCATTTAAACCACACTTACTACTCAATGAGACTCTACTTATTACTTTATCATATTTGACTTAACACTTATTTAAATAACACTTACTACTCAATGAGACTCTACTTACTACTTTATCAAACTTGACTCATCACTTAAACAACACTTACTACTCAATTAAACTATACTTACTATTTTAGTAGACTTGATTAATCAATCATTCAAAGTAAACTTAAGACTGCATTTACTGTTTCATCAAACTTGATTTTTTTTTTCTTGCCACTTAAATCTCATAATTTTTCTTTTAACTAGGTGAAATGTTGTTCAAACAAAACATTAAAATTTATAAATTCAAAATATCATGGAAAGTTAAAGTTCAAAAAAGAGATAGAGACTATAGAGACATTTCTTACCTAAAGAGTTCCAAATCAACAACAATCTTATCTTCAAATCTTCAAATATTGAAATTTTTTAAAAATAAACATAAAATTGTGTTCATGGAATCCTCAAATAAATTTTAAATTTAATTATATTGCTTCATTAATTGCATTTATTATTTTCAATTGTGGTAAAACTAGGTCTCATTTATTGCTATTAAGTAGATAAATAAGTAAATCATATTTCATAAAATGTAATAAATTATAATAAAATGTATAAAATTACATTTATTTTGTATATTTTTTTCTTAAATTCTATTTTATAAATTTTATATTTTATTTAGAGGTTTTGAAAATTTATTATAACTTAATTTTTTAAGTTTACCTGTTATCTAAATAACAAGTTAAGTGTATTTATTAATAATTGAATAGTAAGTATAATTATTAAAAATAGTAAATATAATCATATTAAATAGTAAGCGTACTTAGTTATTGTAGTAAGTTGAAAACCACTTTTTGGTTTCAAAACCATTGAAAATTATCTTGTTTTTTACAAAACTATCTAGATTTCTTAACCTGATTTTGATTATTATCAATCAATAGTTAGATTTATTTTACCTTTAGATCTAACGGTTTAAATTTATTTAGATACAATATATGAAAACCAATCATAGAAAAATCCTCCCAAAACAAGACTATAAATTTGAAAGTAATCTCTGACTAGGCTTGTAAAAGAGTGGAGATTTCAGAAATTTTTTTTAAATAATTGTTGAAGTTAGTCAATTATATAGTAATAAGTTATAAATTCACATATAGACTGAAGTTTGAATTAATATTTCTGACATTAAAATGTTAAATTTTATATCTTACCAATTATATATGTCGCTTAAAAAGAGAGAAAGATGATTAAAAGTGTGAGAATATCACCTCTTAAAGAGGATGAGTTCTCTTGATTCACACACCCCCTTTTTATTCCCTCAAGTCACTCTAGATGTATTGTTTAATGTCCAAGGATCTTAGCAAGAAGCTTAAGATCAAGCTTCAATGGAACTTGTGTTCAAAGCCAATGTGTGGTAAGTAAGAGGTGAGGTCAAGAGAGAGAGGAGTCAAGAGGCTCTTATATGCTATGGAAAAAAGTTTAAACCCCCTGAAATGAGTTACCGAGCTCTATTTATAGAGCCCATGGTGTAAATACCTGAGATATTTGTGGAAAGTGTGCTGGACAAGCTGAAATTTCGAAAATGCTCTGTACCCGAAACATTCAATCGGCCTTCCCATTTGGTAGTCGGCCGAGTACCTTTTTGGCTAGCCAGTATATGATGTCCAGCCAATCAGAAAGCACATCATTAGATTAACAGGAGAAGGTTAACTTGAATTAAAAAGAGAAACATGTATTTCAGAGGATTTCATCCATTCCATTCATTCATATTATGTCCTTTGCTCAACTTGTTTGGAAGAATACAATGCTTTGATTTTGAAAATATGAGCCTCATAACATTGCGGTAATGTCTGGAATGCACCACTAAACTCATTTTGAAAGAGGTTCTCATTTTGGTCGAAAATCATTTTATCCAAAACAAGCATTCAGATGATTTAAAGCTTGATCACTAGGCTTATTGCTGTAGCACTTGCAAGATTAGAACATCTTGTCTTCATCACTGGGAACTCAAAAGAGAATGCCTAAGTCTTAAGATTGATAAAAATTGGGGTGTCTATAGCTAGCTATTAAAACAACAACAACAACAACAACAAAAATTCAAGGCTAGTTGCATTTGAAGAACCTTGTGAGGCTCCTTAAACCATCTGTATCTATGAATAAGTAAAATAAAAAGTAACGTTGGAGTATATAGATAAAAAAAGAATTAGGTAAAATAAAAAACATATCTTTTTTATATTTTAGTTAGTAAAAAATAAAGAGTATGGTTGGAGTTTCTCTAACTTAAGTAGTTTTATAAATACTACTATATAAAGTGAACAACTTTGATTGTGTCTTGAAGTCTTCTCTCTCCTTATATCAAGTGTCCATTTCTCTGTTCAAAACAAACATTTAGATAGAGAAGAGAGTGAGACTTGAACCTAAAACTTAAAGTTTGATATAGAGGATTCTTACTATTTAAGTGGCACACAATATATAGTGAATATTTTATTTTATTTTTACTTATTTGAATTGTCATGCATCATGTATGCCAATAGTTAGTAACATAATAAAGTAAACAGCCGGTTTGATAATTGAAATAAGGGTAAATTTACTCACCTCCCTTGAGGTTTAGAAAAATTAGAATTAATTTCACATTTTTTATACAATTACATTAACTTCTTTTTTGTAAGACTAAATCGACTAAAATTAATGCAGATATTGAATAAATATTGACATAAAAATGATAAATATATATTTTTTGTAGATAACACATGACAACATTATTTTTTCTTTCATATAACTAATGAATTATTGATAAAAAATAACATCACTTATATAAATTAAAATTTTAAGGAACATCAGTATAATTATGTTAAAAGTATAAGACTAATTATATTTTTCCAAATTTCAAGGGAGGTGGGTGTAATTTATCTTTGAAATAATGATTCAATTAAACCCAATAATTAGTAACTTAAAGTTAAATATGGATTTTAATTATTTAATTATTTATATGTTTTGCAATATATGTAGAAACTAAAATATATAAAAAATTATTTAAAAAATTAAATAGAAAGTATATTGTTGGTATCAGTGTGCTGTGGGTGTGGAATGGTAACCTATTTGTAGAATTAAAAATTAAAACTTCAATTTTTTTAAATGAAAATAAATAATTGTAATATGATAGATATGTTTGTAGGATGGTAACCTATTTGTAGCATTAAAAATTAAACGTTAATTTTTTTAATGAAAATAAATAATTGTAATATGATAGATATTTGGATTAGGAAGAAAAGAGTTAGATTAAATGATGAGAATTTAGAAAGAGTTAGATTGATTGATGTAGAATTCATCCATATAAAATATATTTCATTGAAATTTTATATGAATAAAGATCTTAATTGAAAATATAACGAAAATTAAGATTATAATAGTATATATTATAACCAAAATTTTCTATCACTATTTTAAAAGTATAGAATATTGGGCATATTTGGAATAGTTTTATAAATTAAAAACTGATAATAATAAAATAAAAAACAAAATACCTCCGGAGCTTTTAGCTAATTAATTATTTTTAAATTTATTTACAAAATTTTGTCTAAGAAATTGTAAATTAAAATTATATAATGGTATAATACAAAATCTCGGGTTTGGGGAGGGGGCGAAGAATATTTTGATGAAGCGGTGACATATGGAATTGAATGAGTAAAGAATTTTTTTTGGGAGGGGACATAATAATGAAATGTGTATAAACAAGTTGAATGATGTGTTGACGATTACATTTTTTGTTTCACAGTTTAAAATTTTGAATAAATTACATTGATTTCTTTTTAAAATTTAGAAAAAAATACAATACATGTTATAATTTTGACATAATTATATTGATATTCATTTAATAAGATTGAAATGACTAAAATTAATACATGATATAAAGATAAATAAATATATATATATATATAAGATAAAATATATATTTCAATATAAAAGAAATATTAACTTCATTTTTTTCATTCTAACTAACAAGTTTCTAATAAAAAGGGAGTCAAGTATTATATGAAATAAAACTTTAAGAGAGAGCTCAGTGTAATTATGCTAAAATTGTGAGGTTTATTGTATTTTCTTCGACTCTTAAGTGAGGTCAGTATCTGAAATTTTATAACTTTCATTTTATTGATCCATTCACTTTGTTTTTGGTTTGGAATTTTCAAAAACAAATTTCTGGGCTTCAATTTGCATAACGCCCTGACACTTAATCACATGTTATAATTACACATCCTTTATTAATCTCTAAGTTCAAAGCATAAAGAAAGGTTATAGAAAATTAATTAAAGTACAACCATTTCATAAGTCCGATGTTATCCTTCTCAAAAATGTGCATTTCAATTTACAACACTAGCGATCATAATAATAATACATTATAGTTCAAAAAATTAAAGAGATACAACAAAATGCCCAAAGAGGGCTTACGCCTTTCAAGGCTAGGGCCTTGATTACACACATAAGTGGAATTTTGTTCCGACCCCATTCCGTCCCTAATAGAATGATAATATGATGGCCAGTTATCTTAGATTACCGAAGGCCAACTTATAAAGATTTACACATACAGAGTATACATATGGGGCATATATGTGCGGAAATACTAAATTTAAATCGAACTAGTCCATAAGAGTTGTGCATAAATTAAATAAACAACATACATATTAACATAGTTTTATAACTTGGATACAAAAATAAATTAAAGCTCACTATTACATCTTGATCAAAAGACTTCTTAAGCCAAAACGTACAAAAGTAAATGATCTACAAAGCTAAGAAGCATGATTTTCAAGATGAATACAAAACATGAAATCAAACACACCTTCCACAAAACTTAGATGACATCGCCTTCTTATTCATCACCCACATATATATAAGGGAGATAGGTGAGTTAAAAACTCAGTGAATGATATAAGTAATAAAGATTTGAATGAATGATATCCGATATTTTACATGGTTATTCTTCAAGAATACAAGAATATCACTTTTCTTTCTAAAACAAAACTTTAAATCAATACGTGACTCATGAATCATGGTAGATCATGCAATGTAATCAGATTAACAAAAGGAACAAGAAAAGTAGATCAAGAATCTAACCTCAAAACACAAATCAAATGATTCAAGGTATGAAAATCAAGATTGGAAAGTCTAACTTCCTCCAAGAACTTCCTCTTCTTCTTCCCAGAGCTTCTCCACTTCTTAGGCAAAGATATGGCAAATGATATGGGTTTCTCAACTACTAACTGACTAATACCCACTATTGGGACACGTGGCATCATCTGGTTCAATCTCCTCAAAAAAGTGCCTGAATAAAAGGACAAGAGTAGGTTGAAGTGTATACAACAAGGTGGCATAAGTATTCTGACAGGGAAAGGATCTTGGATCAAAACGTAGGCTTCGAACAAGTAAGGTCTCCCTGACCTCGGCTAGGATTGGTAACACTTGGCCTAGGTGTGACACACCTCGGCTTAGGTTCTACCAGACATGGAACAAGGGTTGTTAGGTGTTGGCTAAGGTGCATAACTTGGCGAGAAGGCTCAAGGATCAAAGATCTCGAATGCCTAGGTGATGCATACCTCGGCTAAGGTGCGAAGGCGTAGATGGAGGTCAGCCAAGATGGTTCCAAGATGGCATTAGGCATTATCGCGCAATGGCTTAAGTGTAAGAGGTTCAAAGGTGTGACCTATGTGTAAGGTAGCAAAAGTAGATAGCCTAGGTTCAGTACACAAGCATGGAACAAAACATGGGTCTTATACTTGGCAAAATATCAAAATTTACAAATGTAAGCTTAACAAACCAAAATTATGTAAATTCTCATAAATATCACTAAGCCAAAATGGGGGTTGTTATAAATTTTTATCCCAAACACTCAAGTCCAGTGGTTGTAATCACATAAAACATCTAAACATAAGCTTCTGAGCTTCATCATGATCTTTACCAATTCCTAACTGAATAGAGGCACATCATCACAACCTGAAAATGTTTGTTATAATATGAATGAGCTAATACCCAATAGAGAATACATTTAACAAGGTATATAAACATTCGATATAATCATGTGTTACCCAAAATCTATTGCTCCAAGATTTTGTTTTTTTCAAAACAAAACCACATGAGTATATATATATATATATAGATTTAAATATATAAGAATATAAAATCTTTTCACATTTATTAACCAATTCCCCATTTATTGTCCAATTTCACATTTTTTCATCATCACACATGTTATCCAAAAGACAACCTAAGAGGGGGGGTGAATTACGTTTTTACAAATAAAAATAATAATACCCTAATAAAAAATTATGACTAGCACAATAGATAAATATAGTTAATGAAATAAAAATAATTAAAACAAGTGTTCTAACAACTATGTCAGTTAATGATTTTAGCACTGTGAAAATATGAAATATAGCTATGGCAATTTAAATAAAATAAAGAGATAAGGGAGAGAGAAGCAAACAAATTTATAGTGGTTCGGCTTTAACTCGGCCTACGTCCAAGCTTCACTTGAGATTTTCCACTATACTCTAGCTTCACAAAGTGCTAGCAACCTTTTCACAGATGGAGCAATCCTCCACAGATTTTACACAGACTTTCTAAGTCAAAAACACTGAGTGTACTATACTCTTACAAGGTCAAAAAGAATGTGTTTTTGCTTTCACAGAAAGTTACAAGAATTATCTCTCAAAGATAGATATAAAAATGAAGCTCTAGTTTTTCGATAAACCTCATACAGGAAAGATGGGCTTAAAGCTATACGTCTCAGTGTATAATTTCTGAAAGAGGATGTAAACAAAAATTGAAGAACATTTCTCAGAGAATAGATGTGAGTAATTATAGATCAAAGAATATTTTCTTGTTTTTTTTTTTTTTTTTTAACTTGTTTACATTAGAGGCTTTGGTATATATAATGAAACTTATAGCCGTTTATAGCCGTTGTACTCCATCATTACTAATTTGAATATCTTCTACTCCATCATTACTAATTTGAATATCTTCCACTCCATCATTACTAATTTGAGGCCTCGTTTGGGAACATGCTTTTTTAGTAACTTTTTGGCTTTTTGGCTAAAATGCAATGTAAAAAAAATTAGTATGTTTGGGATGACTTTTTGGCTTTTTACGAAAAGATGTACAAAAAGTAGAGAGAAAATAGAATCTTTTACTTTTTGGTATGGGTTGCTGGCTTTTTGGTTTTTTTAATAACTTTTTGGCTAAACCGGTCGCTTCCCAAACGAGGCTTGAATATCTTCCACTTGAACCTTTTGGCCTGCTGCTGTGCTAAGCTGTTTGAACCTTTGTTTTAGGCTGTTTGAACCTTTGGTTTGGGCATTATTTTTGGGTTGAAATGAACTCCTGATTTAAGCAAATATTAAATACATTCAAACAATATTTAGGATAAAAGTTTAGGTGAGAAATAATGGACAAAATAAATTTTGATTCTATTTTTCTCTTTCAAATAAATTAAAACATAATTTAAGTAAGTCATCAAAATAAATTTTGGATTCTATTAAAACATAATAAAATAAATCATCAAAAGAAATTTTGGATTCTATTTTTCTTTTTCAAATAAATTAAAATTAAATAAATCATCAAAATAAATTTTGAATTCTATTTTTCTCTTTCAAATAAATTAAAACATAATTAAATAAATCATCAAAATAAATAAGTCTAACAACATAGATGGCCAGTGGGCACATCAACTCTTTCACATTTGTCATCCTCACACAACCGGGCACGTGGACACCTCAAAATATTCCCACATTTGTCGTCCTCATACAACCGAGCAAGTGAGCACCTCAATTTCCCCGCGTAGGTACCAAACACATCACACAACATATCTATTTAACAAACCCCTAAATTTACCTCATCACAAAATATCTCAACATATCCACACAACATCAATTTATTTCCAATTATCTCTTAAACACCAAAATCTATAAAATTTAGAGTTTTTCCCCATATTCTTCATCAACCCAAGAATCATGGAATCAAAGTTTGTTTTATTCAAGAATATTCAAACATTACAAAAATTATTGAGGCAAAACCCCTCTTTTTCATAAATACTCATTAAATCAAATCATTTATCTCATACCATACATATATTATGAAAACTACCACATAATCAAATTAAAATATAGATATACAAGGTTAAAAGTATTCATACCTCAAAGGTGATGATGAAAAGATGAAAACCTAACTTGAAGCTCCAACAAATCTTGAATCAATTGGTAGAAATCTTAATTAAGGCTTGTTCATCAACTCTCTTGAAAGATCTAAGGTGGATTCTTAGTGGAAATGAGAGGAATCAAGTGTTTTTGAGACTATGATTTAAAAAATGGGTGTTAGAGAGAGAAAAGATGAAAAAGTGAAAGAAAAATGGGTATAAAACGACTTTTAAGTTTGCTGATCCGAACAGACCGCTCGAGCGAACATTTCACCGCTCGAGCGGAGAATGCAATCTCTTAGAAGTTTTGCAAGTGTGCAGTGGAGATACTGGAAGGTTCGTATCTCTGCTCGAGCGACTACTTGACCGCCCGAGCGGTCACCTTGGACACAGCTAACTATACAACTTAGCTCCTAAGGCATTCTCAGTACACCAATCTTATTTCCATATGTTACCATTTAAGTAAATACTTTCATAGCCTTTTACATTTATATTTCATTTATTTAAGTTTACAATGTAAATAAGAAAATACCCCTCATTTGGATTCAAAGAAAAATACAAAAACAAAAAAAAATCAAAATTCAATTAAAATTAAAAAGTGATTCCCCCAGTTTTAGTATAAAAATAATTTTCAAGCTAAATTTTATAAGTTTGACGTTGAAGTAAAGGGGTTAATATTTCGTAGAAAATTTTCATAAAATCAATTTAGATAATTACGGCCAAAAACTATTTTTAAAATCGTAAGTTTTGAAAAACTCAATTTTCACACTTAGAAAAATTGCATGTCACGTCAAATTTTCGACAATAAATATTTTCAATACAACCTCTATTATACGAAAGGGAATAAGGGTCGGGTTTTGACCCAAGTCGTTACAATTTGTATTTTGTTTATTTGTTTTTTTTAATATTTGATTTTTTTAATTTTTAAATTTACTTTAAAAAAATATGAAATTTGTGTGAAAATCTTTCAAAAATTCATGAAATGCAACGAAATACAAACTCCAAACCAAACTAGGTGATTTTATTTTATTTTTGTTATTAACTTTTTATTTTTTAAAACCTATTTGAGAAAATATATCAAATAATATCTATATTCAACATAAAATTTTGAAGAAAAAAAATTAAAAATTTTATTTCATAATTTCTTAAAAAACTTATACAAAAATGAAATTTCCGCGTTTATATTTCACTTTGGACTATTTTCAAACCTTACCAACCCACCCACACCCCCCCCCCCCACTCCTCTTTTGCCTTGACAAGCCTTTGAACAGCATTAAATTTGTAGCCCTAAAAACATTATTAATGAGGTGGTTATGTAAAGAAAAAAAAAATAAAACAACAGTAATGATTCATATCACTAATTTTGGTACTCTAATAAAGCACTAATGACATAGCAATTAACAAAAAAAATAAAATAAAAATAAATCAAGATCAAAACATCACATCACTGTGAATGGAGCCTACTGCCAACTCATTAGAGTTACCTTTAGAGCTCAAAAATTAGAGTTCCAAAGCATTTTTCATAAAACAAAACAAAGATCAAACTATCACATCAGTGGTGGGGTCCACATGATGCCACATCATTAGTGATGCATTAGTGGTGTTAAATTAGTGGTATGAAGTATTTTTCAGATAGAGAAAAGTTAGGGATCATAAAAAAAATTTCATAAAAATGATCATGAAAAATTTATGATCCTTAGATTACCTTGATTAGTGTATAGTGCTTTATTCTAAGTGTAATATAAGGATTACAGAACTTTCATGATTATTTTCATGAAAGATTTTTCATGATACCTAGGATTGCTGAGAAAGAAAAGAACCCCCATGTTGCAAGACATGGCCCACACGTTATCCACATGTGATCATCCCAGCAGTCCAATATTCAAAATCAACGGTTCAGATTTGTTCTCCACCAACCCCCATATTGGCCGGCTGCCACCATCCTCATCACTAGCCCAACTCCCCTTATGCTTACCTACCAAAACCCACTCTCTATTTACACCTACCAACCCACCCCATCTATATATACGACTTGATCTATCACCACAAAGCTCAGGAAATCCAAGTCCAACCTTGCATTTCCTTTCTCTTCCTCTCTAGATTTTGTTCCATCAAGCTACACACCTACCTGAGTTGTTGGAGACTGTCACTTTTTTACTTTTTCCAAAACACCTCTCTTGATACCTGTTTTTAACTGTTTCAATTCTCTTAGATAGATCCAACTGCTTCAAATAACATGGATAGTACCACCGCCATTGGAAACGGTGTCGGGAGTGGCGGTTCACCTGGGTTTTGTCTGAAAGACCCTTTGAATTGGGGAGTGGCGGCGGAGGCAATGAAGGGGAGTCATTTGGAGGAAGTGAAGGGGATGGTGGAGGAGTTTCGGAAGCCGGTGGTGAGGCTGGGAGGGGAGACTTTGACGATATCGCAGGTGGCGGCGATCGCGGTGAGGGGCAGCGAGGTGGCGGTGGAGCTGTCGGAGTCGGCGAGGGAGGGAGTGAAGGCCAGTAGTGATTGGGTTATGGAGAGTATGAATAAAGGAACAGATAGTTATGGTGTTACTACTGGTTTTGGTGCTACTTCACATAGGAGGACCAAAGAAGGTGGTGCTCTTCAAAAGGAGCTTATTAGGTAACATATTACACCCTCTCTCTCTCTCTCACAATAATAATTGGAAAAAGTAGTTTCAAGATAGGCAAATTGAATCAAATTTATAGTCTAGATTCAAATTTTGTGTTGCGGTGACTTAGATTCTGAATGAATGAATGTGATTCTTTTTTTTACTCTAAAATATTTTTTGACACAATATTAGTAGTGAATCCTTAATTTGAATGAGTAGTACTATAAATTCAAAAAGAAATTATTCAGAAATTATTTAGAAAAATTAATGTTTTGTTCAAATTCATTCTGCATATGCACCTCACACCACACTTTCAATTTTTACCGCACACACTCCATTTTTTATCCAAATCTGGGACAGTAGGCCTTGTTTGGGAAGACTAAATAAGTGTACTTTTTGTCTTTTTTGACTAAAAAAGTGAGGTTGAAAATATGGATGTTTGGGTTAACTTTTTGACTTTTTATGAAAAAATATGTAATAAAAAATTGTAAAAATTAGTTTTTAGAGGAAAATTTGAATTGGGAGTTGTGCAGCCGTAATTGTTGACTTTTGGTAAATAGTGTTAACTTTTTAACTTTTTGAGTAACTTTTTGACTTTTTAGATTATTCTCTACATCCCAAACTTAGCCTAAGTATGGTGCCGGACTTACTGAATCTGAATTGCAAAATATGCATAGAAGCTGAAGTAAACGTTACACAAACAAAATTTGTGTACTCGTTTTCTTGTGGGTCCTTTGGTTTCAAGCCAATACAATATTTATAAACTTTAAAAGGTTAAATAAAACTCATTCTACATGATATTTGAAAAAGAAAAAGAAAAAGAAAAAGAATAATAATCTTACATTTTTTTGTATAATTACACCTTGCTTGTTTCCACTTTTCAAAAAACATTTTTCAGAAAATTCTACTTTCTTATTTTTCGTGTTTTTTTTGTTTTTACTGAATTTTTTTAATATTTTAAGAAATTTTTTTACTTTTTAGACACACCTAACATAAATACACCTAAAAAGTAAAAAAATTGTAAAAAAAATCTTTTAAAAATTCACTAAATATCAAAAATACAAAAAAAAAAATACAAGAATTCAATACATTTTTTGTATTTTTATGTATTTATTAATTTTTTAAAATATTTTTTCACAATTTTTTTACTTTTTAGATATATCTTAGTAAGCTGCATCTAAAAAAGTAAAAAAAAAAGGTTTAAAATTTTAAAAATATTCACTAAAAACAAAAAAACACAAAAACCAAAAAAATCAATTTTCAAAAAACTTAATCCAAAAAACTCAAACTAAACGCACTAATTGATTTTTTTTTTAGTACAGTTAAATTGACCGAAGGTGATGCATATTGGTAAATATTGAAATAAATAAAAATACATATATAATTTAGTAAAACAATATGGCAGTATCATTTTTTTATTCGTATGACTAACGAATTACTGATAAAAAAAAAAACTTAATTGTTATGCGAACTAAAATCATAAGAAAGAATAGTGTAATTTCTCAAAATTGTAGGATTAATTATATTTTTAACAAACTTTCAAAGAGGTGAGTGCAATTTGCCCATTTTAAAAACATTAGGAAAAATGTCAAAAACCCGCCACGTGGCTTGATTGTGTCAACTCATAAGAGCTGAGGTCGGTGGGACTAAACAGTCAAAAATTAAAATGATCTATAGACAGAGAGAGTAAAAAGACAAAACTCTATAAATAGGATAAGGGGGGAAATTACAATTTTAAAATAATTTTTCAAAACACATCTTGAATAGTCATAGAGCTGTTGCTTCAGATAATGCTTTGGACTACTAGAAAACGAAAATGGAAAAATTGCGAATCAATTCTTACTAAAAAAATAATTATATGAAAAAATTTATAATTTTAATTATTAAATTGAGCAAAATAACTATAACTTTTATCCTCTATTTTAATCACTTTTCCTACCTCATTATGTATCAACTCTTAATTAAAAAATAATTATTTTGAAATATTAGACTATTTTAGAAAGATGGTTAAAAGTTATTTTTCAACTTTTAACACATTTTGAGTCACATCATCTTTTAATTTTTTTATACACTTTTTCAAAAAAAATTTAAAAAACCAACTTTTAACCATCTCCTAAAACAATCCAATTATGTAGAAAGTGTTTGAAAATGATATCAAGGATCCGACCCGGAAAGGGTTGGACCCTGAACCATTATCCTGAAGGAGCTGGTGGGTCAGACTGAGTATTCCGATCTCCACGTTGGACCACTTATTAATTGGAAAAATATGAAATAAAATGTAGTGGTGGAAATCTATATGACAGCAAAATTGATACTCCTCCCTTTACCAAACTTAATGGAATATGATGGTCCCCAATTGTCACTGGCTACATGTTGTGACAGACTTGTCAAAATATATAAAATATATTTTATTTTTTTTCGAAAAATTTTAGGTTTGAAAAATTGAAGCGTTTTTTACTACAGATTTATTTGGTGTAGTTTGTAATAAGTTGAAAGTTGATAATTAAATAATAAAAATTAAAAGAATCTACCTTCTTCTATTTGCTAACAATTAATTTTTTAAAACTTATTTAAATTATTTTTATTTTAGAAGATATGAGGAGACACTATCCTAAATAGTTTGACACAAATTTTAAAAGCAAAAAAATTAAACAAAAAAAAATTATAAATTGTGCCAAATAGCCCCTACTTACCCTAGCAACTTTCCATGTTTAACTAATCCATTTTCCCAAGGGTCAAGCTTTTTTGGGTGTTTATTGGTTTACTGATCCAAATGAGAATCTTTATTGACCCAAATGAGAATCTTATTAAATAGGGAAAATTTCATCTTAGTAGAGCTTGAGATTAAATTAGTGATAAATTGTATAAATATTAAAAAGTAATCATAAATTTTTTCATGATTTTGTAATTAATTTTTGAAAACTTCTCTAACACATAATTTCTCCTAATAATTATAATGAGATAAAGAAAATAAGGAAAATTTGTATTTAAGTGAAAATAATTATTTTGATGGATGTGTAAATCAGACTAGGTGAGAGCTGTGTCTTATTTGTACCAAATACAAACTCATTTGGACCTTATTAAAATAAAATACAACTATTTTGAGTTTTTGTTTTTAATTATTTAAATGTATTTTAAAAAAATAAAAGGATAATAAAAAATCAGTGATAATGTATTAAATAATGAGTAATGCTAGAGAATGTCCCGTTTGGGTTTACAACCGTCATATTAAATTTTATGCAAAGTCTTTTAACTGAATAAGATTGTGGTTAGGTCAAGGTAGTTGTAGCACGTGATAGAAAAATGTTTGAGAGCTCTAAATTATGAGTTCTAAAGAAGCTCTAGGAGGTATTGATGTGATGTTTTGACCTTAGGTTTTTTTTTTGAATTTTCACTTTATTAGTGCTCAATTAGCGCTCCTAAATTAGAGGGATAAATCATTGTTAAAATAAATAAAGGGAGAAATAAAAAAAATAAAGAGTAAAAAAGTAATTATAAAATGACGAATGTATAAGTGATATATACATTTAATTATATAAATAAATCTTGTACTTTCATTAATTAAAATTTTATTTTTTCACTTTCCACTTTTTTGAAATTCTCCAATAAATAAATGGGGTACAAAATTGTTCTGTAATCAAATAAAAAATAAAAAAATTATTTTATGGTGTATATATATATTCGGTTATGTGTAAGTAAGCTTACAAAGAGTCTGATTTACCCATTTAAATTTTCTGCACATTTCTTAGTATATATGTTTTTATAATACACATATCATTGTGCAATAGAGTAACACATGCTCACAACTCTTATATTTTCTGTAATTTTCTCTTATGCTAGGTTTTTGAATGCTGGAATATTTGGCAATGGAACAGAGTCATGTCACACATTGCCACAATCAGCTACAAGGGCAGCTATGCTTGTAAGGATCAACACCCTCCTCCAAGGATACTCCGGCATTAGGTTCGAAATTTTGGAAGCCATTTCCAAATTCCTCAACAACAACATCACTCCATGCCTGCCGTTACGCGGCACGATCACCGCCTCCGGTGACCTAGTCCCCCTATCTTACATTGCCGGGCTTTTGACAGGCCGACCCAATTCAAAGGCGGTCGGGCCTACTGGAGAAATCCTCCACCCCAAGGAAGCCTTCCGCCTAGCTGGAGTTGAGGGCGGGTTTTTTGAGTTGCAACCCAAGGAAGGCCTTGCGCTTGTCAACGGCACAGCTGTTGGTTCCGGCTTGGCTTCTATGGTTCTTTTCGAGGCGAACATACTCGCCGTGTTATCAGAAGTTTTGTCAGCGATTTTCGCTGAAGTTATGCAAGGCAAGCCCGAGTTCACCGACCATTTGACACACAAATTGAAGCACCACCCGGGCCAAATTGAAGCTGCTGCCATTATGGAACACATTTTGGATGGTAGCTCTTATGTCAAGGCAGCCCAAAAACTACATGAAATGGATCCATTGCAAAAACCAAAACAGGACAGATATGCCCTTAGAACATCTCCTCAATGGCTAGGACCACTAATTGAAGTCATCCGATCATCGACAAAATCAATTGAGAGGGAGATAAACTCGGTGAATGACAACCCTTTGATCGATGTTTCAAGGAACAAGGCCTTACATGGTGGAAATTTCCAAGGTACCCCAATCGGAGTCTCCATGGACAATACACGTCTAGCTGTTGCCTCAATAGGGAAGCTCATGTTTGCCCAATTCTCTGAGCTTGTTAATGACTTCTACAACAATGGGTTACCATCAAATCTTTCCGGGGGACGAAATCCAAGTTTGGATTATGGTTTCAAGGGAGCTGAGATTGCCATGGCTGCTTATTGCTCAGAACTCCAATTCCTTGCCAATCCTGTAACCAACCATGTCCAAAGCGCCGAGCAACATAACCAAGATGTGAACTCTTTAGGCCTAATCTCTTCAAGAAAGACAGCCGAGGCAGTTGATATCTTGAAGCTCATGTCCTCTACATATCTAGTAGCACTATGCCAAGCCGTAGATTTGAGGCATTTTGAGGAGAATTTGAGGAACACTGTCAAGAGCACGGTGAGCCAAGTAGCGAAGCGCGTTCTAACTATGGGCGTTAACGGAGAGCTTCACCCTTCAAGGTTTTGTGAAAAGGACTTGCTCAGAGTGGTGGACCGCGAATACGTCTTTGCCTACATTGATGACCCTTGCAGTGCAACCTACCCATTGATGCAAAAACTTAGGCAAGTACTTGTTGAGCATGCGTTGAAAAATGGTGAAAGTGAGAAGAATTTGAGCACTTCAATCTTCCAAAAGATTGGGGCTTTTGAGGAGGAAATAAAGACCCTTTTGCCTAAAGAGGTAGAGAGTACAAGAGCAGCAATTGAGAAGGGGAATTCGGCTATTCCGAACCGGATTAAGGAATGCCGGTCTTATCCACTATACAAGTTTGTGAGGGAAGAATTGGGAACTGAATTGTTGACCGGAGAGAAGGTCCGATCACCAGGAGAGGAGTTTGACAAGGTGTTCACTGCTATGTGCAAGGGAGAGATGATTGATCCATTGATGGATTGTCTCAAGGAGTGGAATGGTGCTCCTCTTCCTATCTGTTAGTGCAATTTTTATTGCATTGGAACAATGTTTTTCAGTCCTCGTCTTAATTTTTTCTTTCTTGATCTTCTTGTTCAATCGGATTGTGTTTATTGTGATGTAAAAAAAAATTATCAGATGCTAATTTTAATTTGTTATGCCTGTTATTTGAGTGCAAGCAGCAATGAAATGCCAAAGTTGTTGGTGACTAGCTAGATTAGGCATGCTACTTTTAAAGATCAGATCAACTTGTCAAGTAAAACAGCTTTTGGTGAATGTTTTGTTTTCAAATTTTCAAAAATTGCTTTCACACAATTGGTGTTTTTGAAATTTTTTTTTTTTTCAATTTTTGGTTTCAATAACACACAAAAATAATAATAAATAATAAAATGAAAATGAAAACACAACCAAAGAGACAACTTTTTCCACTTTATTTTTGTTTCTTTTTCTTGTGAAAAATGCTATACATAAATGGGTTTCTTCTATAAGTCTCTTACCAATTAGTATAAAAATATGATTGCAAGTGTATTTATGACCTGTTGTGGTTTTGAAAATTTTTAAATCGATAGACTGAAACATTATATTTAAATATTTTTTACATTATAATTCTCTGAGTATTAGAATATAAGTGGCCAATGTTATACATTTTGTAATAAAAGGAAATGAGACATTTATAAAACAACTTTCACTCTCTGTATTCAGTTATTTTTTAAGTGAAAACCCTTAAAACTCTTAATCCGATCTAGTCCAGTCCAATCCGATAGGTTTGGATTGGTTTTTTCAATTTGTAGTTCGGTTGCAGATTAGAATTTTCAAAATCCGTAGGCCACGGATCAGTTCTGGATTGAACCCCACGATTCTGGATTGGAACCGATCCGAACTGTTTAGAAATAATCTATATTTATACCATATACAGTGTATGTGTTTTTCTTTGATTTCTGGTATAATGTTATTCATTGTGTTAAGTGTTGTGGATCTTGGGCACACCAGGGGACACTCACAAGCAAAAACACAAGAGTTTTAACGTGGTTCGGCAATCCGGCCTGCGTCCACGGGAGCGAAGTTGTTATATATCAACAAATAGAGGAGATTACACCACTCTCAACTCACTGTCTCTCTATATAACTCACTCTCTCACACTCTGATAAACACAAACAGAATATAGCTCTCACTAGCTCTCTCTTGTCTGTGTGTCTCTCTTGTTTGTCGTGTGTTTCTTCCTTGCTTGTTATCTTTGACTTCACCATCACCATCTCTATATATACACAAGAATAGAGATGGTGAGGCCTTCAATAGTGAGTTGGCTGCCAACCCATATTTCCCCTTTGAGCTACTTTCCAACTCCTTGCTGTCCCACCCATGTGAAGGCTTCGCATGGCAAGCATTCCTTTTGGTTGGCAAGCATGGCAAGCCCCTCATGTGGCTGCCAACCCATGCCAACCTCAATAATGTGGGTTGATCTCCTACAAATCACCCCCTCAACCCATATGAGGTGATCCATAATAGCACCCCCTGCTTGGAGTGCCCGGCACCCCCTCACTGGGGTGCCATGCAAAGCTTACTTTGGAACTCTTTGAGATGGCATCTCTCCCTTCCATACAGTCTTGGAGAGATCCCAATATGTCTCTAATTCAGGAGCAAAAGAAACTTTCTTCCCTGGGACATGCTTTGCTATCTTGGTCTCTTTGCTCTGAGCTGTCTTTAAAATTGGCCGCAATGGCTCCGTCTTGTGCACCTTCGAACTGCCTCCATGCGTTCTTGTACACTTTGGTTGCCATGTCTGCTGAGCCCTATGTCTCTTCTGTGCATGTCTTGTACTTCTTGCCTGGTAAGTGACAGTAGCTCCTTCTGTCACAACCTTCTCAACAAGCCTGTATAGATTCCCCTCCAGTCATCCATGTAGCATCACCGTATCTCCATGGATAACTTTGAGATTTCCTTTGCTAGATGAGAAGCTATAACCCTTCATGTCTAGCATACTTAAGGAAATTAGATTCTTTTTCAGTCTCGGCACGTGTCGGACTCCATCCAACGTGAAAAGTTTTTCATCTTCCATTCTGAGCCGTACTGTTCCCATGCCAACAATCTTACTCACAGTGTTGTTAGCCACTCGAACAATACCTCCGTCCTTGGCTTGGTAGGTGGAAAAAAGTTTTCTGTCCATGCATATATGATATGTACTTCCAGAATCTAAAATGCAATCAGGTTTCGTCATACTCGACGAAACTGTAAATGCATACTCATCCTTAGCATTTACTGCAGCAGCGACATTTGATGAGCTCGCCTGTTCCTTGTTTGCCTTGTCCTCCTTGAGCTTTGCACAGTTTGATGAGGTGATCCTCCTGATCACAGTAATAACACTTTCTCCTGAAGCCTGACCTTGATTGCGAACATCCTCTTGATTTGGATCTACCCCGTCTATCATTGGACCTGCCTCTGCCTTGCTCATTGTCTGATGCAACCATGGCATTTCCTTCTGGGTGTTTGCTACTTTCCTGTTTCTTCATCGACTCATGAGAAATGAGCGTAGCAACCACCTCATCCAGTCCAAGAGCATCCTTCCCGTACAATAGAGTAGTCCTGAGATGCTCATATGATGCAGGTAGAGAGACCAGCAAGATCATAGCTTTATCTTCCTCCTGGGTCTTCACTCCAATGGTGTCCAATTCCATTGTGATCCTGTTGAACTCGTCCAGATGTTCTGTAAGGTTCTCACCTTCTGGCATTTTAAGTGTATATAGCTGCCTCTTCAAAGATAACCGGTTTGTCAAAGACTTTGACTTGTACCTCATTTCTAACTTTGCCCATAGCTCTGCCGGATCTACTTCACTGATGACTTCTCGGAGTGTGTTGTTCCCGAGATACAACTGAATTGTACTGTTTGCCAATTCTCTCAACTCCTCCCACTTGTCATCCTTCATGTCTTCCGGTTTGTTAGACTTTTTCAGAAGAGCTTTTACCAGACCTTCTCGTGTTAAAATATTTTTCACCCTTGGCTGCCATAGGGTAAAGTCATTATTGCCATTAAAAGGCTCAATCATGAAACTTGCGCCTTTTCCTGCCATTGTAAATTTCTTCCCTTTTTACAGAAATTCCGATTCAAGAATCTAACCGTACGGATGTGTCCGGAATATTCCAAATAGTTGGAACGCACTATTGGATTGCCAAAAACGGACTCCGAATGGCTTAGTGTAACAACCCCATCACGTATAAGGATTAGTACTTGATTGATTAAGAGGATTTGAGTTTAATTGCCGAGTATTATAATTTATTTGGGATTTATGAGAATTATGAAATCTGACTCGTATATGATCTGATTGAAGGTTTATTTCGGAATTGGAAATTAAGGGTCCAAATGGCTTAAGGAAGTGAAGTTAGGAAGTTGAATCAATTTAATTTTGATTATGGACCCATTTGGGAGTTTAATTAAATATGCGATTTAGTTTAGAAAAATGGAGATTCGATAAATTAGATCCTAATTGGGGTTGATCAAGTTAATTAAATTATGAGGATCGAGGATTGTGATTATTGTGAATTAAATTTACTCATAGAGTGTCCTATTTGAATATGTAATTTAATTGACGAAAACTTGGAGTCTGATCAGAAATTGAAGGCCTAAATGATTTGGGAAATCAAACTGATGATGGCAATAGGTTCGATTTATTATTTGGAGCATTTTGGGAGTCTGATTAAAAATCTTATTCGTACCGATAAATTTAAATATAATTAATTGGACCCTAATGGAAGTCAATTAGATTAATTAAATTATGAGAGATCTATGATTTGTTATAATTAATTTACTGATGTGCTGATTGAAATTTATTAAGACTAGGTGTTATTTAATTAAATTAATCCTAACCATAAATTAAATTGTAAAATGATTTAGAGTTAGGAATTTATGTGGGTGTGTGTGCAGAGAAATTCAGGTGGGTGTATTGAGAATCTGTGTTGTGTGTGTGTGCATGTGATGTGTTGTAAAGCTTAGAAGAGTGCACGTGTGTCTTGTTTGAAGTCAAAGAAAGGAGTGAAATGTGTGTGTGAGTGATGAATAACCTGTGAAGCTCAAAGACAAAAAAAAAAAAAAGAAACAAAAGGAAGTAAAGGGGATATGGGTTCAAGAGAGGGAGAAAGAGCCGAGAGAGAGAGAGAGAGAGAGAGAGAGAGAGAGCCACGGTTTTTCTGGAACAGAAGGAAGAAATTAAGAGCAAAGGGGAATGTAAAGAGTAGTCAAGGGATGCTCAAGAATTCAATAATTTTAGGTGATTATTTGTCTTAATTTTGTAGATAATTTAGTTAAAAGCTAAAATTAAGAAAGTTATGGAACTAATTCCATGGGTTTGTAAGAAATTGGGTTTGCATGTGGAATTAATAGCAAGAAGATGAAGGAAATTAGTAATAAGATGATGAAATTAAATTAGATTCATGATTAGGGAAATTAATTTAGAAATTAATTATTTTTATATGAATTTGAATCTTATGGTTGCATGCATGTAATATAGAGAAATTAAAGAATTAATTCATGAACTTTTGAGCTTAATTTTGAATGAAAGGAGTTTTGATGTAGATGGTTTGATTTTGATTATGTTTTCACACATGCAAATATTTCTTTAAAAGAGTTTGTAATTCTAATTTCATGATTTAAGAAAAATTAGTAAAATAATGAAGAATTGGAGCTAAGATCAAGTTATGAAGGTTAATTAGAAATTAATTATTTTGGATTTGGTTTTCGAAGTTATAATTAAATCAAGCTCCATAAATTATATGTAATTTTATTGTGCATTTAATTTTGGAAAAAGAAAGGATTTTAAAATCATGAGTTCATGAGTTTTGATTTTATTATGAAACCTATGAATTTGTTTAATCCATGCATGAGATTTAATTTAAAAGGTTTGTTCAACTTAAACACATTTTAGAACATTCATGATTATAAATTAAATATCTGGTTAAAAATTGAATTAAGTTGATTTTCTAAGAATTGATTTGTGTAATTCATAATCAAGTTGATCTTATTATTAATAATAAAATTGGACCTAATTGTATTGCATACATCATGGATTTTGAAGGATTTGGATTAATACAATCTCATATTTTGAAAAGAAAAATGGAATGTTTTATAAACATCAAGTTTATGGAAAATTAGAATTAATCCTAATATTAGATAAAGTGTTGATTTTATAATTAGATTTTAATCCATACTTGTAATTTGAGATTAAACATATTTTGGGGCATCTATGGTTATGAATTAAATTGAGGTTATAAATTAAGCTGAGTCCCAGATTATGGAAACTAGTTGAAAACTTTATAAGAATATAAAACTAGTAATTTTGATGTCAATTTCATGCATGTGAATAATGTTCTAAGGGAATTTATGACCTAATAAAGAATAATGAGCTACTAATCAACATAGATTAGTTAGTTAAAGAATGAATCATTGGTCTAGTGGTAATTGTTTAATAAGCCAAGTAAAGGATCAATCTATTTGGAAAAAAAAATGACTTAGTAATGAAAGAAAATGTGAAATAAGAACCCGGTTTATTTAAATGAGAAAGAATAAACGTAGTAGAACTTTGGACTATAAAGACTAAAGACTAGAAAGGACAAGTTTAATCAAGGGAGTAATATTGTATTTCAATGTGTATGTGTTATGTGCTTGTGTAGGTCACGCGCCCTTGTCTGCCTGATTTATCTGATATGTCCAGTCTATCTGATTTGCTTCTGCAGCCATCTGTGAGTAATAACTTTGTAAAGTTATGTTCAATGTTATGTATTTTCAGTATACTATGATACGAAATGATTGGTTCTTGAAAAGCTGTGATATGTTGGAAATGAATGAATGAATGTCTAGTTTTCTGAAAAGTAATTGTGGCACCCTTAGTCCGGATGGCCCTCGCCCGGGGGTAACAATACCGTGGCCTATGGCCCTTGCCTGGGGGTAACAACACCATGGCTACTTGCGCGCAAGATATGGACCTTTATGGTTGTTGGTACCAACTTTGTTGTGGTCTTAGGACCTGCTTGTTGTGGTCTTAGGACCTGCTTGTTGTGGTCTTCGGACCTGCCTGTTGTGGTCTTAGGACCTGCTTGTGTGGTCTTCGGGCCTGCCTGTTGTGGTCTTAGGACCTGCCTGATCTGATAGCTAATGGGTGTACCACATATGATCTTATGCAAAATCTGAGTTTGATTATGAATATGAGCATGTATCTGAATCTATTTCTGATTGGAAATCTGAATGTGCATAAGACTCTATTTCTGATAAGACTGTGTTTCTGATATAAACTCTGATTTCTAACTCTGTGATGGACATCATTCATTAAAACCCTTTACTCTGTTATTATTCACTGGGCTTTAGCTTACTGTATTATTTATGTATGTAAGTGATCAGGTGCGTGACCAGGCTAGAGGCTTCTGTCTAGAATCCGTGTGTCAGCCAACCTATGTGCCTCCCGTGGAGGTTCCGGTTATGTTAAGTGTTATCGTTATGTAATGCAAAGTTTAAGTTATGTTTTCTTGTTTGGTTCTTCAAGTCATGTGTATATATGTAAATAAAAAGTTTAAAATTTTTCTGTCTCATATAAGTCTGCACAGCTCAATAGACATTGTATATTCGTATTTGCTTCCGCTAGCCCCTAATATTATGTTAATCTGTTCAGAGGCCGTAGGTAATCCTCGGATTACTGGCCGGTTACGGTGCCAAACCTATAGGGGCGGGTTTGGGTCGTGACACTTAGATCTAGCCAAAAAAGTTTGAATGCCTCCGATTCAAAAACTAACCGTACGGATGTGTCCAAAATACTCCAAATAGTTGGAACGCACTATTGGATTGCCAAAAACGGACTCCGAATGGCTTAGATCTAGCCAAAAACAGTTTCGACGGTTCAGATCTGCTGAATCTGGTGCGCCTGAGATGCACCAGATATGTCACGACCCAAACCCGCCCCTATAGGTTTAGCGACGTAACCGGCCAGTAATCCGTGGATTACCTACGGCCTCCAAACAGATTAACAAATATTAAGACGCTGCGGAAGCAATAATGTAAAATAAACAAGGTCCAATGAGCTGTGATGACATACATGGGACAGAAAATTTTAAAACTTATTTATATACATAGCTGTAGCTCGGCTTTTCGTGCTCCCTTTCGGAAGAATGAAATAGCCCTTACAGTTCGGACTCCACTTGTGTGTTGGTTCTGAATCTGATTTCACAAGTGCAATGTGAAACAGTGGAAACACAAAAAGAGTCCAAATTCGGCAATTGTTTTTGGAAAATCGATGTTTGAATCAACTGCCAAAAATGGACTGCTTTGCCAGATTTCAGAGTCGCCACCTAAATATTTATGGGAAATTTAGGAAACCCGTGACTCGTGCCAAAGGCCATTAGTCCGTCGTTACCAAAGTGTCTTGGTTCGGGAACTTAGGTATGAGAGGGGAAGGTCAATAATGAGCACCCCACTCACCCGATCAAAGATCGGCCTCTACTAATTATGATGTGATTCTTATGTACAATATATGTTCTTATTCTGATTAGTTAATAAATCCTAAAATTTATTATGTGAAGCATACAAGGTATAGACTAGTTTACCCAAATTGGAACAATTCAATTTCATGTTTGTTTCTCGAAAAGGGTTTGAATTTGCCACCCTTAGGTGGGCTTAATGTTTGTGAATCTTAAAACGTACATTCATTGAATCATTCCAATTTAGGCAACAAGCCTTCATCCACAGGCATTCAAACAGTTTATCATTTAAGCACTTAGCCTCATGGTAGGATGCTAAACATAATAAGAAAAGTATATACAAGCGGGATGCTAAAGCATAACAACTCACATATTTACCGACGTCCCGCGAACAACTACGAAACAAAGTTAGAAAATATGCATGATTCCTAACTATACAACACATGTGATATGCAATTACTAGACTCGGCTACTAATATGGCATATGAAAGGAATTGATCGCATGCGATCTAAGCATGTATTCAAAGAAGTATTGAAATGACAATGCGAATTGGATGATGAACCGAGTCTTGGTGCATGCAATACAAGTGGATGCAAACATGAGTATGCTAAATTAAACATGATGCTTCTAAACTAACCATCATAAGCTGGTAAATAAAAGGGAGAAAGACGTGGGGTTGGAAGACATACACACACACGCACACTTATTACAAGTTTGTTTGCCCTCGCGCAGGAGGGTCCAAATGAACTAATGCGCCCTCACGCAGGAGGGTCTGAATGAACTAACTAGCTAACTAAATTACTTGACTAATTATTACAAAACTTGAATAAATAAGCTATTAATTATTACAATAAGTAAATAATTAATTATGCTAAGCTAGTTAGTGAATATGAATTAACGAATTAAATAGCTAATCAAATTAAATAACTTATCTAATGGAATAACTAATTAAATAATTACTCTCTTTAAATCGTCTAATTAAATAATTAGGACATTAATAATTAAACTAATTAATTATTCTAACTAATTAATTATTCTAACTAATTATTACAAAGTGAAATGAACTAATTAATACTTAACTAATTAATTATTCTAACTAATTATTACAAAGTGAAATTAACTAATTAATTATTACAAAATTTAAACTAACTAATCAATGACACTAATTAATTAATTATAAAATTTTAATTAACTTAATTAATTTATACAATTCTAATTAACTAATTAATTTATTACACTAATTAATTAATTTATACAAGTCTAATGAAACTAATTAATGAATTATAAAATTCTAATGAACTAACTACTTAAACTACGTAATTAATTCTAAAATTCCAATTAAACTAACTAATTACTTTATAAAGTTCTAATTATTCTAATGAACTAATCATAAAATTCTAATTAAGTAACTAATTAACTGTACTAATTAATTACTTAAATTCTACTTACCTAAACTAATTAATTCCAACATTCTTATAACATAAAAAAAAAGGTGCATGTTCCATTAGCAGGTATTCCTCCTGTATATGCAAAATCCTTGTACCAAAGTGTATTGGTTGGTGGAGTATGAACATTGTTCTGAGCTCCACAACTTATTCGCATAGCATAGGGTGCATGTCAAGGACGCAAAGGACGAAGGAGAGCATTCATCGGCCATGGCTGTTTGAGTGCTGGCCTGAAGTGAAGCACCAAGATGAGGTGGAGGTGGTATCGGCGTGAACCGATGGTAGCCAAAGCTGTCGCGACGTCAAGGGTAGCCGAAGCTGTGACCGCTGGTGGTGTGCAAGGTGGCGTGGGTCTTTGGTGACGACGACGGCGCCTGGAGTGGCAGCCACGGGCTGTGAGCAAGCAGCGGTACAGTGGCGGAGCTTTGTTGGAGAAAAACAAGCTGGGTTTGGTGTGGTGTAGGAAGTGTGTGTGTGCAGCAGTGAGAGGTGAGTGAAGTGTGCCGTGTATATATCAGAGAGTGTGTGCATGTGTATGCAGGTGCATGGGTGTGTGCCGGGTGTGGGAGTTGTGTGGTTGAGTTGTGTGGTTGAGTGTATTGTGTATGGTGTGGTCGGGTGTCTCCGAGAGAGACCCAGTTAGAGAGAGGTGAGAGAGCCGTGTGTGCATGGCTGCTGGGTGTGAGAAGATGAAGTTTGTGCTGTGTGTGTGTATGAGAGGAGAGTGAGGTGGGTTAATGGTGTGTGTGTGTGTCTCCCCGGCCTCTCTCTCTAACCCCGTGTGTGTGTGCATGGGAGGTGTAGGCTGCTGCTGCCGTGGGTGTATCAGCCGTGTATTGCTCTGTGTGTGTGTAGCAGTGTGCATGAGTGTGAGTATTGTGCTGTGTCGTGTCTGTTGGGTGTGTGGGCTGCTGCTGCCGTGGTGTGTACATGTGTGTTGAGTGTGTGTGAGTGTGTATGAAGTGCAGGTGGGTTTGGTGTGCTTGAGAGGGAGGGAGCAGAGAGAGAGGTTGGTTTTGCTGTGTAATTCTCTCCCTCCCTCTCCCGGGTGTCTCTCCTCTCCTTGATTCTTTTTGTTTTTGATCTCCTCTCCTCCTGAAAATGGGTGTGTGTCTTGTCCTCTAGAGAGAGAAACCGTGTTTTTGTGTGTCTCTTGGGTGGTCTGTTCTTCTCCTTTCTTTTTGTTTTTTCTTTTTTCCTCATTCCCTCATCCTTTTCTATTCAGCCACGAGGCCATCCACGAGGCCACTCCAAATAACCAACAAACATAATTATTGAACATCTTTTTTTTTAGCATCATTGAACATCCTTTTCTTTTGTTTAGCATCTTTTCTTTTTTCTTTTTTCTTTTTCTTTTTCACCTAAATACTCACTGACTTCTCTTTTTTTTATATTATTTTATATTTTATATATTTTTTGTTTTATTATTTTCTTTTTTCTTTTTTTATATCAAATATTTAAAACACACCTAAAAGATATGCACACATAATTTAATACACACACATAAAATTATAAAATACTACAAATTAACAAAATATTAGTGATGGCCAAAATGGGTGAGGTTTGGAATTAAAGGTTCAATTTGATTTTTCTGCTGAGAAAGTCATAAAATGGCATATTCCAATTTGCATCATGGGGTGTTTAAAAGAAGGTGCCCAAGTCTTAGGGGCGGTCAAAAATGGGGTGTCTACAATAGCATGCCAGTCAAAGTACACTACTATGTACAGAATATTTACATAAGTACATCCCAAGATCCGACTTTACAAAAACACTACCACTGACTAGCATGAAGTACAAAACTGCCACGGTGTTAGGCTTCAGGCGGAACCTCCTCGGGAGGCGCAACAGGTGGCTGACCAAAAACAAAAACAAAGGGCCATCAACTCTGGCCAGGGTCTTGTGCCGGCTCACCTACATATATATAATAAACTGTGAGCGAAGCCCAGTGAATAATAAACAGAGTAAAGGGGTTAATGAATGAAGTCCCACAGAGTTTATATCAGAAACACATTCATATCAGAAACTGAGTCTTATGCGTGATTCGATTTCAAATCAGATAAGGTTCAGATACATGCTCATATTCGATTTCATATTCGTATACAGATTTTGCATAAGATCATATGTGGTACACCCATTAGCTATCAGATCAAGCAGGTCCTAAGACCACAACAGGCAGGTCCGAAGACCACAACAGGCAGGTCCGTAGACCACAACAGGCAGGTCCGAAGACCACAACAGGCAGGTCCGAAGACCACAACAAGCAGGTCCGAAGACCACAACAAGCAGGTCCTAAGACCACAACAAAGTTGGTACCAACAACCATAAAGGTCCATATCTTGCGCGCAAGTAGCCATGGTATTGTTACCCCCAGGCAAGGGCCATAGGCCACGGTATTGTCACCCCCGGGCGAGGGCCATCCGGACTAAGTGTGCCACAAATACTTTTCAGAAAACTGGACATTCATTCATTCATTTCCAACATATCATAACTTTTCCAAGAATCAGTCATTTCGTATCATAGTATACTGAAAATACATAACATTGAACATAACTTTACAAAGTTATTACTCACTGTGGGCGTTGGTACCGATGGACGAAGTCAAAAGGGTCAAACGGATTGCGGCACGTGACCTACATAACACATTACGAGTACACACTTGAAATACGCATTTCTAATTGTATCAAACTCACACCAATGCTTCTAAGTGTGTACTCCACCCCTTAACCTTAGTATGGAGCCTTAAGCATGGCCTAGGAATGCCTAGGATGGAATGAGGATCCAAAAGAATGCCTTAGAAACATTTTCAGAAAAACAGATTTCTGCTCGAGCGCAGGTTTCCCCGCTTGAGCGTACAGGCAAAAAACGTTACCCGCTCGAGCGTGATTCCTTCCGCTCGAGCGGACTGTAAAAATATACTGGATGCTCGAAATCCCCGCTCGAGCGCGAATCACTCCGCTCGAGCGGACTGTAAAACAGGTCAAAGTGCTGGGAGCTTGATTTCTCCGCTCGAGCGCGCCTCACTCCGCTCGAGCGGAAGATTAAAATCTGGAAATTCCAGATTCGAGTCCCAAGCTCAAAATCAAGTTTTGACACACCAAATTCAATCCTCTTGGGCCCATTTCTGGAAAAACACTTGTAAACACATAATATTGTATGATTTTAAAGCTCACTTGAGAAATCAAGGCCCAAGGGTGTCTAATTAAACCCATTTCAAACCAAATTTTTATGAACATGCTACAAACATGACATGCATGAACTAAATCATCTTCAAAGCTTTAAATGCAAGCTCAAATGAGCCTAACCTTCCAAAGACAAGTCAAATTCATGATTCTCAACCTTAATATGGACATGCATGTGAAGATTGAGGAAGAACAACCTCAAAAATGGAAGATATGCACATGCATGCATGTTATGGACTTCAATTCAACATGCTAAACCCATTTCCAGCTTTAAACCTTAATCTAACCAAGAATCATGCAAGAACTAGTTCAAGTATATGAATGAGAGGATGAATTTCCATACTAAGTCTTGAATTCAAGTAGTGTAGAAATCCAAAATGCGCAAGAATCCTTCCAATCTCTAAGCAAATCTCCAAGTTGAACTCAATACTCTCACTCTCTCTCACTCTAGTCGTTGGTCTCTCATGAGGATGGCTGATATAATGATTCTAAGTGTAATACCTTAGACCAAATGTTGCCCCAAGTAAAGCCACTAAGTGGCATAAATGTAATTAAGCTAGGTTCATTATTAAAATGTTATTTAATCTGATTTAAGCATTCCAAATCGAATTTTAATTGAATCTACCATAAAATCACATAAAATCTAACTAGTCCAAAACACCAATCAATTACGGTATCGGGCGCCGATAAGGCTTCCAATTTGCAGTTTAAAGTTTAAAAACACAAACAGATATTCCGACACCGAACAGATAATAACACGTAATTCATGCAATGCACATGCAACTAAATCCAGATTTTCCTCTTAATTATTATTAGGTATAATTAAGTTCCAATTAGCGCTAATTAGGGTCGGGGTTATTACAAGATAATTCCTCCGGAATGGCTGGTCAACGGCGCGGTCAACGGCGTAGGGGCGCGGTCAACGGCAGCTCAGCGGCGCGGCTTGACTGGCTGGTCAACGGCTCAGTCAACGGCGCGGCTCTGGCGCGGCGCGGCTTGGTCAGCGGCGGCGGTCAACGGCTCGATCGGCTCGGCTCGGCTCAGCCTGACGTCAGCCTGACGTCAGCTCCACGCGCACGCCACTCGTCTTCTTCCTCTGGACGGCGCGTGGGGAGCGTGTCGAGACTGGGATTTACGCGCTCTGTTCTTGGGGCGCGTGAGAGCGCGTGTGGGCTCCGTTTGGCCTGTGGTTTAAAGTTTTGGACTCCTCTCCTCCAGATCTTCCTCCTGGTATGCTCAAAAGTGGATTTCGACCACTTCGAAATCTGGGCACTTTCGGAAAAAACTCGATTTTTCACCACCCGGGCTCTGATACCAATTGTTGTGAAGGAAGTAAGAGAAAAGGTCGAAGACTTAGTCAGCATGTTACCAATTAAGGTGCATCCATAAAGATTGAAAGCTGGGCTCATTCCTAAAGTAACTTGAGAAAAATAAATATAAATATATTGTAATAAATTAACCATATATTATGTATATATGTATTTTATATTGACAAAAGCATTCATCACACTAAAACCATTCATTGATGAGCCATCTAGCTTATTCGGTAGCAAATTGATTTATCAGCAATATTAGCTAATTTGGTAGAAAACAAATACATCGCCAAAGAATTATGCATGATCTTATCAATTCCTAACATCAGAATGGTGGTTTAGTTATTACGTAATAGTAACACACAAATAGACCTGCACAAAGGATGTTGTTTGCTTTAAATGTTCTATATTTTTTTTTTGTTATTTAATTATGTGAATCCGTGGTCCCAAACCGATCCAATCCGTGTTTAAATGGATTGGTTCGGATTGGTTCTACGATTTAAACGGATTGGATTGGTTCTAATTTTTCAAGAACCGTAAATAACGGATTGGTCCTGGTTTTCTCCCAATCCGACCATGCTCACCCCTATAATGGATAGGAAGATAGGTGACCGGAGAAAGAAGGAGCACCCTATATTTGAAAATTTTTGCAAAAAATTTAAATCAAATTTGTTTCAGAAATTCAAATTTCCCCTCAAAAAATTAAAGTTTGGACCCGACCCACACTACACACTCGCGCTCAATTTGGGGGCAGTGTGTGCGGCGGTATTGAGTTCAAACCATGCTTGGTCCATAACTTTCCCATTCACAAAACAATTTGGGTGCCTCTTGGGATCCTCTAAGTATGTCAACTTAGGGGTGTTTGTTTGGTGGGATACAATCATGAGATTGGATTTCATATCTAATGGAATAATTAGTCCAACGTTTAGATAGAAAAACAATAGTCAGACTAATAGTCCGATTGGACTAATAGTCTCCCATATGTGGGATAACTCTATCCTATGGGGGGTGTGGTATAGAAATGAATGAATTGAGCCAACTTACGGATTAGATAGTTAAATGATGAAATTGACCCCTCAAATATATAACATTTCTTTCTTTTATTTTTTTAAACATGTTAGATTTTTTTTAACATGTATAAATTAATATCGTAATATATAATTGTTTTCTTTTATTTGTTTGGTATTAGCAAAATAATAAAAGGAAATACACTTTCAATATTCAAAAGGGGAAAAAGAAAAAAAGAAAAAATATATATTTTTTCTTCATTTTTAGAAACATTTTTTCAAACATGTTGATTTTTTTTTTTTTTTAAGCATGTATAAACTAATCTTGTGATATATAATGGTCATCTCCCTTTTTTTTTTTTATTAGCAAAATTATAAATGGAAATATTCTTTTAACGTCGCATTTAAATAAAATTAATAGTGGTCTTATTAAAATAAAATATACTTTAAGTTTAGCATTGTCATTGTAAACAATTCAAAAGGACAAAATGATCGTTTGAGAAGTTATCATTTTTCATAATTTTCTTAATTAAACACGCGATTTATTAAAATAGTAATTTTTAGACATCTAATCTCACGACAAAATGAACATGAGATGCACATCATTTCAGTCAAATAGTCCAAGGACTATTTATCCAGGACTAGCAGTCCGTTAGATTCTAATTCTTCCTTATCCAGTTCGTCGAAACAGATATGATCTTAGAGTTTATATACTTCTCCTTATTTCAATGCAGGATGACACAATTTGAGCAATCCATAATTGTCTCTTCAACTTCCAACTTTAAAAAGTCAAAAATGATGTCATTTTCCCATTCACTCGGAAATGGTTTTAACAAATTGATTTCAAGGTATGACTCATCATATGGTAAGGAACACGTCATTACTCAGGTCCACCTCAAAAGACATGTGGGTCTCACTTGAATTTAAGGTCAAAATTAACCAAAATTAAACCTATAAAAGTTAAATTTCCAACCCACTATATATTTTAGCTAGCAAAAATGTGCGAAAAAATAGATTCTCCAAAAATACAAAACATCTCCCGTCCATATTGCGAAGAGTTACAATTATTATTATTATTCTCACCTTGTGAAAAACTGTAATAAACTTTTATTTTTTTAGCCTTATGATTCAAACAAATCTTATAGAACTTGTTGAAGAATCTTCCAATTTAAAATTGGATTAGAAATGCTGGAAAAAAATGAGATTCTTAAAAAAATCTCACCGTAATTACTTGCGATGACATGACAAATTATACATTAATTTTTAAATTATATATCTCTCTTACTCTTTTAAATTATATTTGAATTATAAATATTTAATGAACATATTAAGAATTCACACGTAACGTAAATCTAATTCATGTATTTATATTTTTAATAAAATTTTTAAATTGAAGTATTAACGCATGCTAAATTTGTTCCAAACTCGAACCGAATCAATTACCGTGGTGATGGAGAAAATTATTAGGTAAGTATTTTTTACAAGAAAGAAGCAACAAAATGGAGCAAGGCAAAAGGCACAAATTACACTTTGAACGGGTATTGTGGCAAGCTCCCATTGGCCATGTTCAACAACGGCCCCTCCCAAAACAAGACTGCAAATTTAATCTCTGACTAGGCCTAAAAAAGAGCCGAGATTTCAAAAGTTATTTTTAAATAATTGTTAAAGTTATTCAATTATATGGTAATAAGTTATAAATTCACATAATGACTGAAGTTTAAGAGGTTGTTTGAGGTGTCCTGTATTTTTTGACTTTTTGGATTAAAAAGTTGAGAAAAAAAAGATGATTGTTTGAGACAACTTTTTGACTTTTTATGAAAAAATGTGTATTACAAAATTGTATAAATTAGTATATAAAAGAAGATTGGGATGGAATAGGCAGTATGGTGGGATGAATTCAGGACAACATGTGCAGGCTGGGAGATGATTCCCTGCTTTTCGGACATTAAATTAGAGGTGTTGTTCAACCTGTGGGGGCCCACCACGGGTCCTGTTTTACTATCAAAACCGTTCAATGTGTAGAACTCGTCAAGTATTATATACTTGTAAAAAATCACATTGATCGGATATCGATAGTTATCTAATTGAATTAGTTTTTTTTCAACTGTTAACTATAACACCATCCATTTTATAAATTTTAACTAATTTGATCATATAATTACCGATATCTGATCAACTTGATTTTTACAAGCATATAGTACTCGACGAGTTCTACACATTTAACGATTTAGATTATTAAAACAGGGCCCGTGATGGGCTCCCACGAGCCGAACAACACCATGCTATTTGTGCACCTAAATAAGTACAATTTTTTCAAAAAGTCAACCTCACCTGTGGAACGTCAGAGTAGTCTGAAATTTATTTTTGTATAAAATTAATTTTTTAATATTCTTTTTAATAAATAATGATAACTTTTTAATTTTTTTTAAGTATCTAAAACCAGGCCTAAATTAATATTTCTGACATTAAATGGTAAAAATTATATCTTACCAATTATATATGTCGCTTAAAAAATAGATCTTATCAACCACAGATACGGTCGCTGCTCGATGACTAATAACCTCCGAAAGGAGTAAAACTGGGCGCTCAGAGATTATGCCCAAAGTCTTCCCAAAGTGCAACCCCTTGGGTTCAAGACTTGGAGTTTTCTACTCTCTTCCATTTCAACTTTGAAAATTCTAAGAGCAAACAATTTTTAATTAGTATACACTGCTACAAGAATCAATCTCTGTCTCTCTCGTTTGGTCGTCGTGTTATCGAGTCAGCTTAACGTTCATGGCTTTCCGAATCGTGAAACGCGTCCTCCGAAGCAGCGCGAACGAGATTTTCTCAGCACAGTCCTCCACAAACCCTAGTCCAGCTAGGGTTTTCTCATGCTTTGATCGGAGCTTCTGCTCCACCTCGTCTGCCTCCGATCTCATCCGAGCCACTCTCTTCCCCGGCGACGGTATCGGCCCCGAGATCGCCGAGTCCGTCAAACAGGTCCCCCCCCCTCCCTCTCTCTCTCTCTCTCTCTCGATGAATTTTATTAAGTCTTTTTAGATTATTGGTTTGGTTTTTTAATTTGATTTGAATTTTTTTGTTTTTGTGCAAAAAATTTGTTCTTGAATATTGTTTATTTGCTGTCATTTTGTGGGTTTATGCAAAATTGGAGGATTTGATACTATGTATAAGAAGAAGAGAGGAGTATTTGATAACCTTCAAGAGTGGGTAAGTTAGGCCCAAATAGATTATTTCTAGTAAGAAAGGGGACGGTCTAAAATGTAGTGACTGGAAGGTGATTCTTGGAGAGAGTTTGACGTCTCAATATAAGATTTTGATACTAGATTTATGCTATAAAGGATAATACCAAACTCGGAAAGATGGTGAGCGTCGCAAAACTAGATAGTGGGATCTAAAAGGGGACAAACTAGACACATTTAAGAATAGAATGGATAAAGAAGGTATATGGGATTTGGAAGATGGTGCTAACACTGTGTGAAACTCGAAGGCCAATTATATGAGAAGAATTTCAAGGGAAGTTCTTGGAGAGTCGAAAGGAAAGGAATCCAATTTTAGAGAAACTTGGTAGTGGAGGGAGGAGGTCCAAGTGGTAATAAAGACAGAAAAAGAGAGCTTTAAAAAGTGACAGAATGATAGAACTGAGAAAATCTTAAGCGCTACAGATTGGCCAATAAAGAGGTTAACAAAGTAGTGAGGGGAACTAAAGCCTCGTTTGGGAACATGTTTTTTTAGTAACTTTTTGGTTTTTTTGTTAAAATATGATGTAAAAAAAATTAGTAAGGTTGGGATGACTTTTTGATTTTTTTACAAAAAGACGTGCAAAAAGTAGAAAGAAAAGAGAATCTTTGACTTTTTATAAGTTGTTGGCTTTTTGTTTTTTTAGTAACTTTTTGACTTTTTGGCTAAAATCATCACTTGTCAAATGAGGCCTAAATTGAAAAGTTATGATAACCTAAGCACTAGACTAGATAGTAAGGAGAGAGAGAAAATGATATACATACTTGCTAAGATAAGAAAGAGGAAAACAAGAGATTTTAATCAGGTTAAGTGCATCAAGAGTGAGGATTCTAAGGTGTTGGTGAGAGAAGAAGAGATTAAGGCCCCGTTTGGGAACAGGCTAATTTAGTAACTTTTTGGCTATTTGGCTAAAATATGAGCTAAAAAAACTAGTATGTTTGGGATGACTTTTTGGCTTTTTACGAAAAGATGTGCAAAAAGTAGAGAGAAAATAGAATCTTTGACTTTTTGGTATGGATTGTTGGCTTTTTGGCTAATTAACTTTTTGGCTTTTTGGCTAACAGGGAGGGTTCCCAAACGAGGCCTAAGGAGAGGTGAAAGAACTATTTTGAGAAATTGTTAAATGAAGAACATAGAGGTAGGTCAAAAGATGAGGAAGTAGGCAGTAATAAGAAAAGTCAAGATTATAGGTTCTATCGTAGGCTTAGGGATTTTGAAGTAGAGTTTGTACTTAAGAACTCTGTTATCAGAATCTTACGATTCGCGATTCGATTCACGATTCGATTCGCAATTTTTACAAAATCGATACGAATCTATGGGTGAATCTATTTTGGAAGTGAATCTCTAGTGAATCGCACGATTCACAATCGATTCACGATTCGATTCACTTTTTACGATTCATGCAATTTTTGAAATTGTTGTGTACGACATATTTTCGACTCTTTTTTTCTCCATCTTTTTAGTGAAAATGGCATAATACAACTTTTAATAGCGTTTAATACCAAAATAACCAACATATATACATGATTTATTGTTATTTTAGTGATCATGGAGTTTTTAATAGGATCCAATCAGATTCAATCAGATCCAACATATTTTTAACTTTTCTTCTCATTTTTTTTCCTTTTAAAAAATCATAATATATCTTCTAATGATGTTTAAGATTAAAGTTACACTATGAATTATCTATTACTATTTTATTAAATTGAATATTACATGTGTGAGATCAGTTATACTTTTTAAAATGTTTTAGGTTTTAAAATAAAAGATTCTAAATAATTCGTTCTTATTATTTGCTCATTGTTACTTAGAAAAGTATATATGCTTATTGTCCAAATATCAACATTTTTGTTAATTATTGTTATTTTGGAAATTGATAGTTTGTCTATTTGATTACTATCTTTATTAAGAATGGTTGATAAGAAATATCTAAAAAAGAAAAAAAAGGCAAGATGGTGATATTACATCTTTATTAAGAATGGTTGATAAGAAATATCTAAAAAAGAAAAAAGGTAATTTGGTGATCTTACATAGGAACCTTTGTTAACTTCTTACCTATTAAACTACGTGATTATTATTCAAAATAACATTTTTATTGATTTAAGTCTAAATATTTTATATTCATAAGATATATTTAACATGTAAATGTGTAGATATATGTTTTTAAGTAATTTAGAAAAAGTGACCGAATCTTTACGATTCGCGATTCGATTCGATTCGCGATTCGGTACAAGACCATTTCGATTCACGATACGAATCCCGATTTGACAACTATGCTTAAGAATATGATATTGAATAAGGTTTTAGGACCCGATGATATACCTATTGAAGCGTGAAAATGTTTGTATAAGAAAGGGTTGTTTGGTTGACTAAGTTATTTAGTAAGATTTTGTTGACTAGGAAAATGGTAGAGGAGTGGAGGAAGAATATTTTAGTGTCAATATATAAGAATAAAGGAGATGTTCAGAATTGTAACAACTATAGAGGAATTAAGTTACTGTGTCACACAATAAAAGTGTAGGAGAGAGTGATGGAACGTCGATTGTTAGATATAACAGAGGTGTCAGAGAATTAATTTGGGTTTATGCCTGGTAGGTCAACAA